>LPNX010456360.1:388751-444816 GCA_001517045.1 Pseudotsuga menziesii | reverse complement strand
CGCTGAAGCTCTTTCTCTGGTCAACTGCAAATTCTGTAACATAGCCTTCTAGCACACTGGTAAGCCAGAAGTCCACTGCTCTCGTAATCGGATTGTCAAGGTTCTGCACGGTTTGAATCAGCTCCGGTGTCCAGACAATGTGTCTTTTCTTCTTGAATGTGTTCCTATCTGTCAACTTGGATAACCAGTCGAATAGCTCGTTTCCATGGGTTACAAAAAATATAGCGTGTATGTCTGAAGCGATATGCTTTTCTAACCAGGCCTCTGTGCTTAGTCTCGGACTCCTATTCTCTTTCTTGGCGAACTCCCTTAAGTCTGAATCCAGCCACTGGTGAAACTATTCTCTAGTAGGATGCCAACAGAACATTGACTCCCAGTCGTTTAAACCGACAACTGAACCATTTGTTGATTGCATGGGCAGACCCGGGTTTACTATAATCAATCAACAACACCCCTAACTCACTGGCCCTTTCGGCGATAGACCGCGAAGCGATCTGAAGTCTCACATGAAGTGAATCTAATGGGTTGGCCAAGACTCAAGTGTCTTGGACCAGGTTCTGCGCATCCTACTTTTCTTCTCTTTCTCCTGTGAGCCACAAGGTCAGCTAACTCTGCGCATCGCACATCCCCTTCTACTCGCAGCCCTCTTAGCCGTGCGATTCTTATCCACGTGCAAGTCGCACGGATTCTTCCCACGTCGCGCAACTTCCACTTACTCACAATATCTCCAACCGTATCGCATCTCCGCGCACCGCGAGACACCCAACCTCTCCTCAACGCTAAGCCCTCAGCTCGCAGTCTCGCGCACTGCAGCTCCTCTACCGGTGCGATATCGCCTCTCTGCGATATCCTACCACTACGACTTTGCGCTCTTAGCGTTGACTGTGTCACCGTGCGTAACTCTACTTTCCAGAAGTTATATTGTGATTAAATGGTCATTAGAAACATACGTAAAGGAGTCTTTAAGCAGCTTACTAAAATACTTCAACTTATCTCTATCTTCTTGCATTATCATGAGCTAAACAATACACACATTCACTTACTACAACTAACATTATATGCATAATAACCAGTAACAATAAGCAAGTACAATCACATTCATGCAACACATAACACGCAGATTTAACGTGGTTCACCCCCAGGATGGGAGTTACGTCCACCAAACTGTGCTTCTATTATATAACTTGAGGGAAGTTAGCACAGTCTGTTGCACTGCATATGCAGCGCGAGATCTCTTCTAGATCTCTGGCCTATTTCTATCTCTATATTGCATTTCTTTCAATATATCCTTCCCTCTCTTTCCTCTCTGTGGATGGTTACATACAGACTCAAATGACTCACAGACAAGCTAAGTGTCTGGATCGTTACAACACAGTCTGTTCGACTGACTCCTGAGTCTACTTCAAAAATAACCTACTGACCAACTAACGACTCTTTCTACGAGCCAACCAACTGGCTAATTGACTGATTAGCTAACCCTTTACAATACAAAATGCAAGCTTTTATAGGCGGCCCGAAGGTCTCTCCATTACAACACTGTGGGCCTGTCCCAACAGTAAACCCAAACCCTAACTAGTGACAGTCGGTCCTCTCTGTCCTTGAGGTAGCCGCTTCCCGTCACACCACAGCTCTCTGCAGTCTTCCATGCTTCCCGGCACTGACCATGGGTACTATGCACCGCTTCTCTCTTCTGTCCTTCGACTTCAATGCTTGAGCCTCGTTGCTCCTTCTTCTTTATGAGGGTCACTGAGCCCTCCTGTCTTCCGCCGCTATCTTCAATGCAGTGGTTGAGCTTTCTTCTCTCGGCCGCTCGGGTACCGTTGCCTTCTTGACTTTTCTATCCCAAAAGTCATGGTTTCCGGCTCTGCTCTCCAGTTGGAAACGTGCTATGGCGTCATAGCTCTGCCTTGTCCTCTTTTCGCCAAAACTTATCTCTCCGCCAAAACTAGCAGCTTCTTCTATAGCTGCGGGGCCCTGCTCCAACATCACCTATCACTAACCATGGTCAAACCGATTCAACCTTAGCTAACAAAAGTCAACCATGTGGCAACCAAATTTCACTAAATTCAAACATGGTTAACCAAAGTCAACATTAGTCAATTAGGGTAAACTAAAGTCCATTCGTTAAAAAAAATTCAACCATCTAGAAACACCAGTGAACCATAATTTACTATGGTCAAACTTAGTCAACCATTATTTGACACCCTTCATCTACCATTGTTAACAATGATTAAACAAAGTTAACCTTAGCTATAACTAGAGCCAACCAAATTCAACCATGGTTAACTAAGTCAACCTTAATCAACCATGGTAAAACAATATTCACCCATGGTTAACTATTTAAGTCAACTATGAAATCCAAAGTGTATGATTATCAACCATAGGCAACCTTGGCTAAGAAATTTGACACCCTTCATCCACCATGCTCAACAATGGCCAACCATGGTCAACCATTATCAAAAATAACCATGGTCAATTAATTATCATCCATTGTAAAATGTATTCAAATTTATTCAACCATATTTTGTCATCAATCACTAACCATTGTCAACAATGGTCAAACTGAGTCAACCTTAGCTAACAAAGGTCAATCATGCACAAGCAATCTTGACTTTATTAAACCATGTTTATTCAACTATATTTTGTCACCCATACCTAACCATGGTTAACGATGGTCATAACAAAAGTCAACCATGCACAACTAAATTTCACTAAATTCAACCATAGTTAACCGAAATCAACATTACTCAATCTATAATCATTCGTAGTTCACTAAAGTCAACATTGGTCAAATAATAATTACCCATGTTTAACTATGGTTAAAATTAGTCAACGCATTACAAGACATTTTATGAGATATAATCAATTTTATTGTTGCACTATGACATAAAAAAATATAACCTTTTATATGTCACATATGTCATAAACATTTCCATTGTAACATTTACCTCTATTAAAAATTCTTTGAAAAACTCGTTTTTCCTTTATATTGTTAATTTTTATATTAAATTAAAGTTAGCCATACTTAACCAAAGTCACCAAATTCAAGATTATATAATGGTCAAACATGGTCACCTATCATTTAACACCCTTTATTAACCATGGTAAATGTTGTTAAACCATTGTCAACCTTCTCTTTCCAAAGTCAACCATGCTTTACTAATGTCAACCATGGTTAACTAAAATTAGCCATATTCACCCATGTTGCACTAAAATAAACTATGATCAAACAATAGTAACGCATGCTTATGTATGGTCAAACTTAGTCAACCATCTTCAAAATTACTCAACCACTAGTACCATAGCCAACTACAAAATCAAGAATGAATATTTATGTATTTATTTCATTTATTTATGTTTTTTTAATTTCATATAAATAAAGTTAACTCTCCCTTTTGTATTTGTATTATTCATATTTAGATTGTTTGTATAAATAATTAAACTTATATTTGTATTTAATTATTTATTATCTATTTATTTAAATATTATTTATTTTCTATGTTGTCATTTATAAATTATTTTTATTTTTTATGTTTTTAAATAATAATTCATAATTCTTTTCACTCATTGTCATAACTAGCACAACCACATTTTTAAAAGTGGTTGATGTTTGGCCGGGGTTGATATTTAATCTGATTGCCTATATCAATCTCGACAATACAATTATCTCAACTTCCTGCAATCTAGAAAAAACATACTTGCTATTCCACCTTAAATTCTAAAATACTAGCACATCCACTTAACTTGTGGCATGTAAATACTAATAGGACACAAGTTAAGTGCCACAAACAAGTTATCTATTAGTTATTCTTTATGCATAGTTGCAATCAACCATTGTATATACCTCAACTACTTATTATCATCTGCATTATTTTAGTTAAATGAGTTGTATACCACTAATGAGTTGTAATAGTTAAATAACCTATTACATGTAAAAAATATTTCACAAACACAGCTTCATTACAATAATTATAATATTCATTCTTCGTTAAAAACAAGTAATGAAAAAGAAAATATATATTACCATGATCATTTTTTGACATGATACCATTTATAGTTACAAACATATCGTGAGAAGGTCACACAAGTTTTTCAAAAAGTAGGGCACTCAAAACCTGAGAGTTCCAATTTCATTTTCTTTGTTCAGGACAACTGGCCAAGGCTCTTTGAACGTGGCAGATGACAGCACACATGGGCTTCGGTTCTCACCGAAGTTAAATGTCCAGGGTGTCGGGCATCAAGCCACCTTCTCTAGTACATAGGCCAACCAGAGCAGAAGTAATAATAGACTAGATTTCTCCCCAAGTGTAGGTTTCATAGGGCATTTGAAAAATGCCTTGGGATTTAAAGTAATCTACATATTTACTGGGGAGAGTAGCAATGTATACTTGTTTCTAGAGCATATTTTTGCTATCTGCTACCTCATAGATGCGCTGCATCCATTCCCTGTGGAAATCATCATAATTAGCCATACTCTTACATTTTGAGTTCATTAAAATAAGAGAATGCTTATCAGATATTTCATGCTCTGCTCCACACCAATGCTCTAGGATCATAGTGGTAAGAGCACCAATCATATTACTTTGTGGCTTTCTGTCTTCATGGAAAATTATATCTCCAGCATCATCTCTTAATACTTCCTTTTCCATTTTTTCCACAAGTGCAGGAGATGATTCTATTTCCCACCATTTAGCTAGAGTACCAGTAAAACATTGTATAAGACATTTGCATGCTTCTATCTTGCCTTTTCCTTTCATACATTCTGTCTAACACTTGTCTGATTTGTCCTACAGACATATTATCAATGTTCCACTCTAGGTAGCTTTCTTCATAAAACTATGGTACTTCAGGTAACTTTCCTTTGCCATACAAATCTGGAGCTTAGGGCCTAGACATGTTCCATGGCAGGCTTTCTTTAACAGGCAAAGCCCATTCTGGTGCAAGCTGGGTAACAAAGGCATAATCTTCCTCAATGCTTTCTTTAGGAAAATGGAGGGGAAATTTTTCTTTGATTTCAGACTTTTCTGAATGATAAACACTAGAAATTCCTTCAACTGGTCTAGTAAAAAGATTAGAGAGGGGGATTTCTCTATCAGGTTTATCTTTTGAAGGAAGATCTGCTTGGATTTGTCTGACTTGGTACTTGATATCTTTCGTTTTCTCATCAAGTTCAGACAGTTTATGGGTCATTTTAGAATAAGAGTCTTGTAACTCTTCCAGTTTTGCACTCTGATTTTTGGCTTCAGAGGCCGTTATTGTGACTTCAGTTCTAATTCCCGAAATATTTAGAGAAAGGGAATTATTTGAGGAGACTATTTCATTCATGGTGACCTGCAGCTGGTCAATATGTCTCCTACGAGCATAATCATTTGTGACAAATGTATGTGCGGCCATTCCTCTTAAAGCAACATTTGTTCAATTTATTTGTTCTGAAACAACCTGTATTCTTCTATCAGTGTTACTCATTTGAGATTCTTCTTTAGCCAAAACTAGAGGTATAGCTTTAGATTGTTTCTCTTCTTCTTCAAGAAGAATACTTTTGAATGGGGGAAAGGTAGAAGTGGATTCTAATTGTTGCCCATCAATGCTTTTCCACTTTTGTTTAGGACTTTCTATTCCTTTTCCCTTTTCGGAGTCCATCATTTGGACTAGCTGTTTTTTAGAAATATTTTTTCTCCATTCATAGAAGGAAATCCAACAATCTTGATTATTCATATAGGATTGCCATTCCTTTGCTAAGCTTTGCTTTTGTTCTGCGGGGATTGATGCATTGAATTCTACTGCATCTGGATGAGAAAAGAGATCCCAATTTATCATTCTCTTCATCCAATCTTTATCTACTTGCCATTTTTTGCAGCCTTTTATGAGAGTAAAGAATTTATGGATTTCAGGGATAGAAGGCTTTTGGATATCAACTGGTAGAGGATTATTGAAACGACAGTCAGGGATGACTATGTTGGCTTGTTCTATGTATCCTAAACCATACTTGGGCATACCAGGAGGTCTGCAGTGGTTAAAGATCTTTTTGAGTCTTGGGTCATCAGTTTCCAGTGCAGGGATGGAATTATCATTAAGACATGATCATCATGGGGAAAACTAATATTAGCACATTTGGGATGAGGGAAAGATTCTTTGGACAGAGTAGGTGGAGAAAAATTGTTGCGAGGATTATGGTTTTCATGTTGTGTAAATAGGATAGTATTTTCTTGCTCTGAAGTAGAACAATCACCACGTTGGGCTGCTAAGCTCTGAAGAGATATGAGTTGAGAGCAATCGGGGCATTTGACAGAAAAGGGGACAGATCCCAGAGAGGACAGCAAAGGTTGTAACGAAGTAGTGTGCAGGCATAGGAGATGCAGATGGAGGGAAGGAGGTGATGGCAGAGGAGGATCCTTCCTGGATATTTGCAGTACTGATTGCACGCTGCTTAGGGATGCGGGGAGTATAAAAAACCCAATGAGATGGAAATGATAATTGATCCCATTTAATAGTCTGATGTTCAATTTTTTGGTTCAGGGGATCAATAAGGAATAGAGTACTAGCCTGAGAATCTTGGATAGGAGAATGTAGAACAGTAAGATACATGGTATTAGTGTGGCGAAAACATCCTCTGGTCTGGAAAGAGATATTGGTCTGTTTACTGCGCATATCAAAACGAATGGTTTTGATTTGAAGTTTGAGAATATCAACGAGGTGTTCATCAAAAGAATAGGCTGAGAAATTTGGATAGCAGTCGAACCAGACAGGGCCATTTGACAGAGGAGCGACCACACCTCCTATCAAAGAATCTGTGAATTTATTGTGTGTAAGATCTCGAACTGTACATAGAACAAAAGTGTTCAAGCCTTTATGTGTTAAAGCACTAATGCCTACTTGAATACAACCTAAATGAAGATACTTACTAGCCATGATGTTTAGCTTCAGCTTGAATTTCTTTTGGGTCTAGAAGTGCAACAGTTTGAGTAGTATCACAATTTTCTTGTACTTCAGAAACAACGTCTTTTACTTAAACACGACTAATAGCTTTAAGATGAAACATGTTTAAATCTGCATAGACTTGACTAGGGTTAACACTAGGTAGTTTCCAGGCAGCTTGGGGATTTTTCTCCATAAGTTCTAGATCAGTAGAATTTAAAGTTTTAGTAGAACTAGATTCAAACATATCTGACAAAGCAGAAGAACTAGTGGATGCTAGAGATTCAGCATGCTTAATATCTTTGAAAGACATAGATCTATCCATCGTACCAAGTAAATTTGACGAACCAGGCTCTGATACCAATTTTGAAGGTTTGATCTCCCTTCACCAGCGGCTTCCTTCAATGAAGACGAAGCTTGACAATTTCTCAGCTCCAACTCTTTCTTACACAAAATCCTACACGAACTCTTACATGAAGCTTGAAACGGATCAACACTTGTCTACTCCCATTAGTGGCCTCCTGCCTTTTGGGATTACAGACCTCTTGTGCTATTCAGATCCTAATATGTCATTTCATTGCGATGATCTGCAGAGTCTAGGTATGATGGAGTCTCTGTCGTGCATGGTTGTACAAGGTTTAAGGCGGTTAACCACGGAGAAAATGGGGTTCCGCGACTTCAAGGAAGCAGGTTGGATTGTTCTCCTTGTGTTGTTGGTCTTCTCCTCTGTCAACCGGGTTGTTGAACAGGACTCATAAATGCCAACAAAGAGAGGCACCCCGAGGCGAGGCAGCACTGGGTGTGGTGGTGCTAGGAGAAATGTAGACCTCGGGAGTTCGAGCAATGGATGGATATGCTGCACAGGTCTCAATGCCTGTGAGGTGCATGATAGATGAGTGGGAATCTCACATTACGAGCACTTGGCTTCACGAAGAAACTAGCGCAAAATAAACCACTACTAGATGATTAAAAATATGATGGGCATGCTAATGGAGGATTTGACCAACCAATGGAGCGGAGCTAGGGAAATGGTGCAGGGTATCAGGACTTGCTTGACTCAAACTTACGAGCAGTTGCACAACTTGAAAGCCAATTTCAGTTTGTGGCATTATTCCATTGCTTGTGGTGCCTGGGGATGGATGGTCTGTTACTCCTGAGCGAGCGAATGAGGAAAACACTCGACTCACAACGCTGGTGGCAACTGGCCCCCGAGTGGCGAACTTGGGTTCTAGAAGAACCAAATGGTGACAAAGCTTCGCAATCTCTTCTGAAGCCTTGGCTAAACTCGAGGATGAATACGGACCATGTCCCATTCTAGAGGAAACATAGAAGGATACCACCTAAATTCTCCATGATGGTCCCTAATTCTTTCAATATCTTTCAATTTTTTTTTTGGCTTTCATTGATCTATAGTTACTTCGTCTTCAATATGTCAGCCATAAGTACAATTCACAACAGGATCCCCAATTCCTTGTCGTGGCCAATTAGTCTAACGCCTCGTAAATGACTTTTTGTGCTTCTGTATTTTATATTTGGTCACCTCTGTTGATATGAAATGAATTCTGCATCTTACCCACCGAAAAGAAAACGCACAATTTGTACCACATTTAATTATTATTCACTCCATTGTATTATTCACCATGTTTTGGTCAAATTACTATGATTTACTTTTCTGCAATTTGGTCCACGATACTCTGTCGGTGAAGATAAGTGCTCTGATTGATTGATTCCTCCACCATGCAAAGACAAAAGAAACGTGACACGCGCTGCCGTCACTAGACTGGACGTAAATGCTTTTTTTTGTTTCTTCTTCTTCATCGTGATGGAAATCCAATCCGTGAATCACTTTCAGGAGTAATCTAAATCAGATGAAAGCAGACTAAGTTTATACGAAATCTCATTTATGGAATATGATTAATCAGATGAAAGCAGACTAAGTTTATACGAAATCTCATTTATGGAATATGATTTGACGATGTAAACACCCAACAATAAAAAGCAGGAATATTCTGAAGTTGGCTCTACAAATTCCCACGAGACAGAAGAAAAGCTGAAAAGTTTGCTGTGTCTTTCCAACAGAAATAGAAGAAAAGCTGTATCTTTCCAACTAGCTGGATTGTTATTCTACTCATGTAAAGCAAATTTGTTCTTTTCGTTTTGTCATTGACAAATAGGTCTGAAATTGAACCAACATATTGCAAAACAGCTCGAAACAATGCATATAATTATAATGCAATGCGTTTCAGAACTGACATCAAATCAGTGGTGAGAATTGAGATGTGTACTTCCAACATCGACAACAATCTCGGCTGTCGAACTATTAACTTCCCTGGATGAACTGGAATTTGAATTAGTGGAATTAGTGTGGCAATTATGGTTGCAGCCATGGTTATGGTTGCAGCCATGCTGTCCACTGATACTAATCGGATGGTGGTGGTGGTGTTTATGGTCAAGGTCGTGGTGATGGTGATTGTGATTGTGTTTTTTAGGATGTTTCTCTTTTCTTAAGAGGAGCATGCTATTGAATGTTACTACTAAACAAGTGCCCACATCTGCAACCACTGCAATCCATAAAGAAGCATGGCCTGTGAAAGCAACTGCAAATATGGCAGCCTTTGTCAAGAACGAGATTGCAACATTCATGTATATTTTGTTTAAAGACCTTCGGCCCAGCTTCACAGCTGCAGCAATCTTCCTGATATCATTGGACATGAGAGCTATGTCTGAAGTTTCCATGGCCACTGCAGAACCTGCTACCCCCATAGCTATTCCAATGTCTGCTGCAGCTAAGGCCGGGGCATCGTTAATTCCATCTCCTACCATGGCAGTCAAACCCATCGGCTTTAGCTCTCCAATTATCCGTACTTTGTCTTCTGGTAGTAACTGAGAATGCACTGCAATCTCTCCTATCTGCATAAGACCATAAGGCCGAGAATTAGATTACCATAGGTAATTTTCTTTACTCTGAAAGATTACATTGTAGAGAATAGTCTACCCTATTCATTAGAATGATAATGAATTGATTCCAATGTTCAAAGCTTGGAATATATCTGTACCTCTTTTTCAATAATTGCAGCTGCAGTAGAGCTGTCTCCGGTAAGCATGGTCAGTTGGATTCCTAATTTCTAATAGAAGGTCTTCGTTAGAATTGATGTAACAAACTGAATTTTCATTTGGTAAAACTGAGAACAAGCTCCATATAAAAAATAAGCATAACCAATATAGAAAATGAGCCTAAGCAAAACAAATGGATCCTTCATTTTGTAAAACTCACAATTATTATATGGAAATTAAGCATAACCGAAACAAGTGGATCCTTCATACATAGAGTTATAAATTATGGAAATTAAGCATAACAGAAACAGGTGAATACTTCATACATAAGAGTTATAAATTCAGTTGTGGATTGCAAAGTGAGGAAATTATTCTTCATGACATTGTTACAAATAATATCTTTATAACGGTTATTCAATTTGGAACAGGACATTTTCCAAGGAGAATTGAGAGAATTTAGAAACAAGTTTTACAGGGAGTTACTATGATAATGATTTGCATAACTCTATAATGGTTAAGAGAAATATCTATGTCAGAAGCATATATCAATTTATGATGTATATATTTAAAATAAGTTATATTTTATATGGTAGATTATTGTACAAAATTAAAATTCTAATTTAAAAGTAAAGTTTGGTATTATGATAATTTGAGGTGGAAATGAATTAAAAAGTGAGAAATTGAAGAAGATTGGCAGAAACCATTATTTATTAGAGGTTAGGTACACAAGATGATGATACAGAGCTTGTTGATAGATTATATTGAGAAAATGAAATTTTATCAAAATCATTTAAAAATAAGATTTTATCAATGTTTTATAAAATTAATGATTAATTACACATAAGAAAACAGTATCTCCAATAAGAAATATTTATACTTTAAAAATATATAATTTGTTAATTCAAAAAGTTAAGGCTGCCATGACTGAGTAATAAAATAAGGGGATGAGAAAATATAAATAGAAAAGAAAGTCTATAACTATTTTTCAAAATGTATGTGTTTATTTTCAAATAAAAAGAAATTGAAAATGAGGTGTATGTGTTATTGAAAATGAGATGTATTTATTTCTTACTAGATTAGAGAAAGATGATAAAAATATAACTCATGATTTATAGATGTTAACTAACTTATGATTTATGGGTGTTAACAAACCACATTTGGCTGTTGGCTGTGCTCATTAAAGTGATAAAAATATAACTTATGATTTATAAATGTTAACTAACTTATGAGTTATGGGTGTTAACAAACCACATTTGGCTCTGCTCATTAGAGTTCTCTTGCACAAATTAAATGGGTGGCGGTGCCAATTATAAATCTCTTGCACAAGTTAAGTGGGTGGCTGTGCCAATTATAAATCTCTTGCCGCAAGTAAATAAAAAATATTCCATTCTATTCTAATTATTAATCTCTTGCACAAGTTTATAAGTGGGTGGCTGTGCCAATCGTAAATCTCTTGTAGAAGTAAATAAAATATATTCCATTTATTCTACAATACCAACAGAATATTCATGTCTATACAATACCAACAGAATATCGATTCACTAGGGACGATGTTAGTCATTAAAAAAAATAAAGCAAACTCCAGTAAGTGTGAGAAGAAATACTTTCAAATCCCTCACAGCTTCAGCTGCTTCCGGTCTGATTTGATCTGCAACACTAAAGACTAAAGCAAGCTTCTCGTCTACGCCCACATACCCGACCGTTGGTCCTTGGCTGTTCCATGTATTCGATGAATCTGCAGACCAGAATTCGTTGGAATGAATGACACAAAAAAGCCAGTATGTCATAATTTAAGCTACCATTCACAAATACCTTGAATCCAACCTAGCCGACTTGCTAATCGAGCATTGCCAATATGAATTTTATGGTCATCAATGACACCACAGATTCCTTCACCATGGAGCGCCTGGAACTCCGTCACCTCTGCTGCTACCTCCATTAGTCCTTGCTGGCGACAGTATGCTATAATAGCAGATGACATCGGATGGCTTGATTGTATTTCAAGACTAGACATCCTGTGAATCACCCAATATCTCAATATTGAAATCTCAATTTAACTTTAAAACCTGAACTCAATTGTTTGCATAGCTATGCCATGCCCATCCAGACGGCTAAGTCAAACCCTACAGAAAACTTTGATGCTTGACAATTATAACTTACCAGTGCAGAATCTTAGAGATATCTGTGCTCTCTTCAATAACTTGTATATCTACGACGCGGAAATCTCCCTGTGTTAGGGTTCCAGTTTTATCAAACGCTATTGCCTTTAGCCTTCCCAGTGCTTCTATGTAGTTTCCACCTTTGATAAGGAGGCCCATTCTGGCAGCTTGTGCCACTGCGCAAGTTGTAGCAATTGGAGTAGAGATAACCAATGCGCATGGACAAGCAATGACCAGAAGAACTAAGGCCAAGTAAAGCCAATGGTGTTCCCTTGAGTGATTAATGCACGCTTCTGCCGCTATTCCAGCAGCTCCCAATACAACCACTGCAAAACCATTTTGCCCCTAATTGTACATTACATAGATAGAAACATGAAGGGAAAACTTTGCAATTCTTTCTTATATTCAATACTTTTCTACATTAGAGGTGGTAAATCAACGTCCATCATTTTAGCAGAAAGCCTGATACTCTAACCCATGACCTTCCCATAACAAAGAGAATGGTCTTACCAATTGAACTAACCCTTAGAACTCCTATACATACAAATACTATAATTTATAAAATTACAGAGGAAATATACCTTGCCTGTAGCACTTTGCAAACTGTTGTATGAACTGATATGTGCTTACAGAGGAAATATACCTGGCGTGTAGCACTTTGCAAACTGTTGTATGAACTGATCTGTGCGGGACCGTTGGCTCTGTGCTTCTTCAACAAGCTTAACCATTCTTGCCACTGCAGATTCTGATGCCAATGCTACTGTTTTCACAGTCATGTAACCTGCATATTTGAAAATTAAAGGATCTAATTTAAAGATTCCCTCCATCTCAACCTATTTTGCAGTTCTGCATTCTGACCATCTTGGTTTTCAGTAATTGAATTTAGTCCTAGATATTGGATCTCCAACGTATAATAGTAGAAGCAATTAGAAGACATTATAATATAAGTGTATTGTATTATTGTTTTTCACTCACTCGCAATCCACAGTACACTTTACTTTCTATATAAGAAGAGGGGAAATCCCAGCAAAGATTTATGCCCATTCCATAACCACTAAGAGACACCATATGATATATTTTTACATAAGAAGAGGGGAAAGCTAAGCAAAGGTTCATACACATCACACAACCACTCAGCGCATATGTTAGTAATAGACAGCAAAGATTCATACTCATTCCATAACCACTGAGAGACACCATATGATATATTTTTGCATGAGAAGAGGGGGAAGCTAAGCAAAGGTTCATACTCATCCCACAACCACTCGGCTCATATGTTAGTAATAGACACCAGAAGACCATTGTGATTGTTCCCATTGACATAATATTTATATGGAACTTATATCAGGCCATGGTTGACTAGCCTTCTTATGTTTCCTAATAATATAACACAGTGTGTTAGTGAGAAATCATGTACTCAGCTCATATGTTAGTAGTAGACACCAGAAAACCATTGTGATTGTTCCCATTGACATAATATTTATATGGAACTTATATCAGGCCATGGCTGACTAGCCTTCCTATGTCTCCTAATAATATAACAGTGTGTTAGTGAGAAATCATGTTTTAGTTTTCTTAATAATATAGCAGTGTGTTACTGAGAAATCATGTTTTAGTTCTCTCCATGAACATCACTAATATGAAGACTTTATAATTACATTTGAATGGCTGAAGTACCTGTGAGATTCATAGTACCAGCCCAGACATTTGCCCCAACATTTTTCTCCACAGGCAAGGACTCCCCAGTCAAACTGCTTTCATCTACCGAGCTCCTTCCCGACATGATAATACCATCTATTGGTATTATATCACCAGCTTTTACAGAGAGAAGGGAGTTTATCTCCACATCCTCAACAGGGACTCTGGCACCACTTTCTTCAATAATAGCTGTTTGGGGAGCCAGATTCATCACAGATGCTATGGCTGCCCGAGCCTGTGGTCAAGGCGAATTGGATATTTGTCTCAAGACTGAGGCTTTTCAAAAACATGTATTGATGAATGAATAAAATCAAATATCACCTTGTCACTTGATCTAGATTCTAGCCATTCTGCCAAGGTAAACAGAAAGACAATGGTGCCTGCCTCCAAGTAATCTCGTAATCCAATGCTGCCAGCAACTATTTCATTCATAAAATCATATGGACTTTAGAGTTAGAACCACGAATTATAGCATTCTAATGTTTCAGACTCTGAATAGAGATGGGATTCCACCTGCAATAAGCATGAGCGTGTTGATGTCCAATATTAAGCTGCGGAGAGCCACTATGCTCTTCAGTAATATTGGGGGAAGGCCTGCAGCTACGGCTCCTAAGGCCACCCATTGTAGAGGCCTGAACCAAAACTTTAAAAAAGATATGAGAAGCAAAATACCAGAAGCAACAGTGTAGGGGCTTGGCCATATTCTCCCACTTTTCAACTTCCCAGGCACTCGTATGCTGGCATCTAATCTTGCTTGATTCAGAACTTTAACTGATCACAAATTTCCATGGTTAGTACTCTACATTGAACTAACTTAATCGACAATGTTAAAAGATGGTTTCATTGGTATTTTCACATGTCAGACATTTTATAAGGATTGATGGAGACTCTGTGTTCAGATTTTTTTGAAATCTCGACATTTGAGTTGAATAGCGCAGTCCATTTCTAGGAGGAGATACCAAAGAATCTCATAAAATGGGTTACTATTCACCTCAAAACGTCTAAAATTTCCAAAAATCTGAACACATGGTCTCCAAAATGTTAAAAGAATAGTTCCAACTCGCCATGATCAAAAGCTGATAACCAACTCCATCATTAAATCACTTAAAAAATGGCTCAATGATAATAAAACAAGCCCAAGAATATGGAAGCAAGCTCTTGACCAGAGAATTTAAAACAATTACATAGCTAAAACAATAACATACCAATCTGTGAGGAAGAAGTTAAGAGCGGATTATGCAGAACAGTGACAGTTTTGGAAGGAACGTTGACAGAAACACGTTCAACTCCAGCAAGAGGCTTGAGAATCCTTTCAATCAAGGGCACCTCAGAAGGACAACAAATGCCCAAAACGTCAAAACTAGTCTTATGCAATCCCTGACCAAGAGGAGGATGAGAAGCAGATTCTGCAATCCCTGTTTCTTTCTGGTCTTTCATGATGTAATATTTGATCACTCAACTTCTTATATTGTGAGCTCTGCAGAAGCTCCGCCATGTTAAAAGAACAGTATGCATATATATAGCCATTGACATTTTCCAGGATCTCACAATACTCCATTAACCTGATTTTCCGTAAAAATTTGAATTCATCTTAACAATTGCATTTTTAATAATATAATTAAGTTCATTCTTTCTTAATATATATATATATATATGAATCACAAAGAAAGAGAGTTGTCCCTTGCTTAAGTTAGAGTTGCGTTCACGACAGAGGAATGGTTGTGGCCACGCGCATTGTGTAAAGGACGCGTTGGCCTCAACGGCATAGGGCCCAATAAAGAAATAATCGGCCAATCATCAATTTTGCTTTCCTTTCGTAACGGCATACTTTATTTGCAGATATACAGTGGAGATTTGTGGAATGAATTCCTTTCTAATGGAGGCTAGCAGTCCAGTAATCCAGTGGCTTGCTCCCACTAGTTGTATTCTAATTGATTGTGTTTTTCAAAAGATAAACATACTTTATTTGCTGATATACAGTGGAGATTTGTGGAATGAATTCTTTTCTAATGGAGGCTAGCAGTCCAGTGATCCAGTAGCTTGCTCCCACTAATTGTATTCTAATTGATTGTGTTTTTCAAAAGATAATCCAGAATAAAGAGTGGTTGGTTGGATAGGATTCTCATTGCGACGTACATTAAATTATTTATCAATTGAAAGAGATGCTTTCACGCTGATAAGAGGACGTGACATGGGACCTATAAAGTGATAACGGAGAGGTCCTTTTAAAGGTGATATTTTTTATCCTTTTAATAGTAGGTATCAGATTTTGTATTTAACAAATTTGAAGGATTTTTTTGGTAGGTTTAATGTTTAATTTGTCAACCCGGATGTGGGTGATTATGTGTTTCAAAGGATGATTATATGTTTCAAAGGATGAGCGGGAGCAGCTATCAAGATACACAGTGGTCTCTCGACGTCACTCTCCTTACTCATCATCATTAGGTTCCTAATGATACATGGCGTCTTCCACCTCGATCAGTGCAAGTTCTCTAGGCTACTGATGAGAAGTGACTTCCCCTTCGTCACCCGGTACTATGCCATCCATCCGTAATTATGGCGATCTTAATTGCGCCTCAAGATTCGTGTATCCCTCTTATGGGAAGCCTGTTCAACGCCTCTTACCTCATTTGCTCTCCCCTATGCAATATAGTTAAGGCCGAACACTTCGTAGAGCCTGTGGCGACTGAGGAGCAAGCCAACTTCCAGTCTCTTGCACCTACCCTCTCTGTCGACGTTCAAAATCCTTACTTCTATGTGCCTTCGGCTCATCTGAAGATGTCTCGCAGATTACATGCTATGCCAAGGCGAGAACATGGTGGTCGTGGAAATGCCAACGAGCGCGCTAGAAGTCTCATGGCTCATGCCAATACGAAAGGCTGCGACGTTGAAATCCCAGATTATCTACGTCAACTCATGGATGACTGGGAGGACGCGTTCATGGGCTCACATTTCGCGTCAAACCAGACAGTCCTCTGCAAACACAATTTTTGGGTGGTAAAAAACCTTCTGGTTCGGCTTATCCTTCGTCTCACTAACTCCCAGAATGACTCCCAGCTCTCTCTTCGATTCCTTCTGCAACTCCCATGGACCATAGCAAGCACTTTGCATGGTAAAACAACCATCAACATTGTGGCAGAGTATAGGAAAACATAACCACTCTTGGTTAAGCGGAATCCCTCTAGCAGCGAGGAGGATACTAGCAGTGAAGAGGACACCAGCAGCGATGCTAAGAGCCCCAAAAAAGATGGTGGCCAAACATCTTTCAAATCACTGGCTCCCCGAGCAGCTGGATGACCAAATTCACAGCTCGAATTCGGCTTTGGGTTCCTATCAAGGAGGAGATGCCCTCCAAGCCTTAAGTCCAAGTTCCATGGTCTTTGTGTATTTTATTTTTGTCATGGTCATCTTGGGTTTAGACTTTCTTGTTAATCACAACAGTTATACTCAGTTTTTTGGCTTTAACACTGTTAATTCTGCTATCATTAAGATATGTTTTCCCTTTGACACGGAGGATCAATTTGACTATAAAAGCCTGGATTCCTAGAGGGCAAGTCTTAACTCTCTCTCTGCTATATTATTCCTAAGAGGCAAGTCTTAACTCTCTATCTCTGCTATATTATGTTCGCAGAATTGCTATTATGACTTGTATTTTAAACTATATTATTATTTTGATTCAATAAATTATTCTCTTAAATTAAAGAAAAAAAAATGTTCAATTTTCCATATAGTCTCTCGAAACAAAGGAATAGAAAGAGGTTGCAATTAGTGTAATTTGGTATGAGCCATTTTAGAATTATGATTGTAGGTAGATATGAATCACTAACGTTGCAAAATCGAATTTGGTAAAGAGTAATTTTAAAATGATGATTGCAAAATGGGGTTGTAGAAGAGGTGAAGAAAAATCAAAAACTTTAAAAGAATAGAATCATTATCCCTTTTCATTATGTATATATCCATTTTAGTTAGTCTTTTTTGTTATTTATCTATTTTTTTTTAAGAAACCAACGTTGCGTTTGACCATGTTTTCTTTTATATGATCTATATGCTCATAATCCACTTTATGAATCCATTGAGACTCATGCACTTTATATTCAACTTATAAAGTAAAGCTTTTCTTAATTCAAGCTTTGAACAAAGTTCGGTACAAGTGAACATTTTTATGTTTCTAGTTTATTGCAAGTTTAACATTCTCATAGAGATTTGAACAACGATCTCACCTAAACTAGGGTTGTTGAGGTAGGCATTGGATTAAAACATAAGAAGCATAATTTTAAGGATTCAACACTTTCCCTTTCACGGTCACCTTTATATATAATTTCTTTATTATATTTGTTTTGGTTTAGTTGTAATCCAATTTTCAATTTTACAATGATTATTTAAACATTTATTTTATTCCACAATTTTATTGTATAATTAATATTTATTTGGAGCGGAAATAAAAATAAGGATCATTGAAAGATAACCACGCACAAGAGACACAAAAAATTAACCCTAGAAAACCCAAACAGGAGAAAACCTTGAACAAACTTTCTTACAAGAAATTAATTCAATTCAAGTACACTATCAAACATGAAGTTGGTCCTTAGAATAAGATGAGGTTTGCCTCCTTCACAAGAAACCCTAATAAGGGTAGATAATCTTCCAAGAGAAACATGAAAATAAGAGAACCCCAAAATTATGCTTCTTGTTGTTGCTAGGCATTCCTTCGAGGTTTGCACTTGTGGAAAGAAGATGTGATGTGTGAATGTGTCAAATGAAGTGTGAGAACACTTATATTTATATTTTTTAGTTGTCTTGATTTTCACTCTTAAAGTAAACTTGTACTTTTGTCTTCTAGTTGGGCTAATTTACCCCTTATACTAGGTACTTTGCCCTTTCTTCCCTTCAACTTTCTTGTTATATATATATATATATATATATAGAATAATTATATGTAATAAAAGAGTCTCGCACTAAAACGACCAAAATGCATACCTTTTCATAAATGGACAAATTTGGGGACCCACACTATTATTTATTTGGGCCCTCCATTGTAATTTTTACCATTCAATTCAAAAAGCATCAAAATAAGATTGCATTCGATTAATATCCATTCTATGCATTTTTTTTCCCATTTGTATCAAATCTTGGGACGCCTGCTCTACTAAGTCGTCGTCCAGACCTCGGGTCATTCACCACCATCTTTCTCCCTCATGCTGCACCTCTTACCCCACATCCTTCCCTGCTACACACACCTCAATGTCGACCTCCCTGCTCATTTTTTCGTGGGATTGTCCCATGCTACTCTTCTGTGCACTCCCTGCACTCTCGCTTCTCCTTCAAACCCCCCCTCTATGTGCCTAGTCTACCACTGCGCTCATCTCTTTCACGCGATTCCTCCGTACTAGACCCGGTGTGCTCCTCTTGCTCGGCTGCTACACCTTCCCTTTTCCCTGCCTTCCCCCTTGTAATATTAAAATAAAATTATTGTTGTTAATGTTTATTTTAATATTAAACTTTTTAACCTTTTAAAACCATTAATTTTTTTACATATTATAATAATATTATTATTATTGTGAAAAAAAATTCATGGTTGGTTAGGATCCAACAATCAACAAAAATAAATTTAGATTTAGCGTGGAGAAAATTCCAGTAGTCACCAAAATGGGAGATGTCAATGCTAGATTAGACCAATTTGACGAAAAGGTCAACAAAAAGTATGCAAAACTCAAGGCAGAAATCAACAAAAATAATAACACACTAATGTAAAGCATCACAGGACTTAAGGAAAGTATAGAGAAAGGCATCAGTGTGTTGAAGGCAGATCAAAACAAAACTCAAGAGTATCTCGACAATATCTTGGCCAGATTATAGTTGCATACTTTGGTCCCCCAACCTAGCAATAACCCACCACTAGATCCCTTCAATACACCTCATTCAAGCATGGCCAAAACACCTGAACATCAAGAGATGATGCCACCCCATGGAGTTCCTTTCTTTAAAATCTCATCAATATCAGTCTCCCCAACACATGGATACCTGATAAGGGTAAAACTAGAATTACCCAGATATGATTGCGGTGAAAAACAATGCATTGCTTGGATCAATAAAGCAAAGGAATATTTTGGCATCCATACTATACACTACTATAGTGAGAAGATTAAATATGGCACCGTGCAATTGGAGGGTAATGCATACAATTGGTACATGTGGTGGGAGACTACAACAAGGGCCTGTTACTTTAGTTGGAGTAACTTTAAGAATAATCTTCTTAAAAGGTTTCAAGGCGTAATTGAAAAATGCTTCTTTGCCAAGATCACCACGTTGCAACAAAAAGGCAGTGTAGATGAGGACACGTTTGAATGGGAAGCTTTGGCAACTCACATGGCCAATGAATACAAACATACATACATGGACTAAAACCGCACATTTGGGATGAGTTAGAATTACATAACATTTCTACCATGGAGAAGGCAAGACATAAGGCCAAGATCATTGAGAACAAGTTCAAAAGATCCGCTCATATTAGTTTCGACAAAAACTACTCCAAGAGGAAGCCTCCCCAATCAGCAAATATGGGAACTTCAAAATATACGTTGTCGCATCTAAGGGAAGGAGATAAACCTAGTTTGGAGGCCCAGAGGATGAAGGAAGTAAAGTGAAAATATTGTGGAGAAAAATGGGATCATAAGCATAGATGTTTGCAAAAGAAAATCCCCCAAAATTTGTATGCTTGTGAAACTGAAGAAGAAAAAAAAGACTCGGAAAGTGAAGAATCAAGTGAGGATGATACAGGAAATTAGTGTGACTGCCAGTCAGAACTAGAAGATGATACGCCAAAGATATCATTAGCCACCATTACAGGGATGTCCCAACCTCAAACACTAAAGCTGAAGGGACATATAAAAAACAACAATGTCTTGATTCTCATAGATACTGGCAGTACCCATAACTTTATTAATGTTAATCTTGCTAAGAAATTCAACCTATTCATATACCCAATACCTAACATGAAGGTTATGGTAGAAGATGGTAAGAAGATGGAAAATGTGGGAAAGCATCACAAGGTTAAATTACAAATGCAAGAGTATAACCTAGAATTTGAATTCTTGGAGGAGTAGATGTGGTATTGGGAATCCAATGGTTGCAAACATTAGGTACTTACTTGTCACATCCCCACCCTTCTACCAGAGAGGCAACGTGACTATGATGCTATCTAATCCAGAAAATCTAAGCCCCATAACGTAAAATAAAATGGATTGAACTTAAAAACATATACAGATTTGTAAAACATGCAATATATAGCGGAAGCAATTACATTTCATTCAAGCATTCAACACATTATACATGTTCATCATATTTCATCAAGAAAATACAAATGCAGTGATTAACACAAGAGATACTTATCTTGAAAGAAGCTTGTCCCACAAGAAGATACGTCGCTGCAACGTTCCGCCCAACCATAGGCTAGTGTGCTCATTGATCTCTTAGTAACACTGCCATCCCTGAGTTGGGAATGATTCCCACAAGGAATAAGGGAACACTAGCAAGCTCACATATAGCCAAAGGTATATCAAAATTCAGCCAATCCAAACACAGTTGGTTTTATCAGACTGCTAGGGAGGTGGAAGAATTAATTGCTAAGCTAGTGAGCTCAATCACAGAGCTATGGACACCTGCACTAGATCTGTCTTGACTTCTAAACATCTACACACCCAACACAAGGAAGCATCCCCTTATCTGCTACATTGTCCCTCAGACTATGCCTTCCATTCTAGTGTTATTCAGGGTGTGCAAAGTAGAAAACCAACCCTTCTAGATCTGTCTGTGAGGTTCCTTAATACACTAGGTTTATCAAGCTAATTCCGACCCAATTCCACTCCTAACTAGTTCAGATCAAAGAAAAATATGCACACACAGCAAGACACAAAATTCTAGGTGGAGGGAAAATGGTTTTGGTAACAAAACGAATTGCCAAGATGGGTAAAAACAACCCCCTAACAACAATTCGATTTCCAAAAACGTTTATGGCCTTCACGTGGGAAAAAACGGATTCATCTAACACCCAAAAATCGTGGGTCTCTTCTCCAATTCGTTGTGCAACCCAAAAACGTTTTTCCCAGACGGGTAATGAGGAAAACAACAAAAGAAACGCCCAGCAGAGATCCTAGCCACTGAATGTTAGCAAAACAACTTCCCAGCCATGGGGAAAAACACAGGAAACTAGAAAAACATGAATGAGAGTGCACAGGAGCTCCCAAAATGTGAATGAAGAGAAAGATGTGTATGTGTGAGGGAATGGGTAGGATTTTTGGGCAATAACTTGCCCCATAAGTCAAAAAACATTTTCCCAAAAATGGGTGCTTCCCCAAATTCGAATTTCACGCAATAACTAACCCAACCAATTTCTGGCATAATTAAATGATTGGGCATAAGAGCCAAAATGGGTAGTTGAAAGTTTGATGGGTTCTCCCTTTGCCATTTGGATTTTCCCCATTGGCCCAAAGGTTTGAATACCCCCCCCCCCTTATCCTTAGGAAATCATGCCCCCATCTCTTTAATGTTGCATTGACATAGCTGGTTGTGGGCATTTAATTAAATTGCATATTTACATGATGTCCAAAATTATAATGTACCTGGCTAGCTGTAAGCAGGAATATTTCACCTTCTGCGAACAGAAGTTGTTCCTCTGGTCTGAATGCTTTAGATCTAGAACAAATGAGTGAACGAAAAAGGATGAAGACTCTCCTTGAATGTCGTAGACACCTAGCCTGATGTTGCTTCGATAGTGAACCTGTGTACATGCAATCAAATCAAACACGCAAACACATCAAAGCTACCAAAACATAATCTATTTATCCATGTCAGTGACTAAGGAATCCAACAACATTACATGCGAAATCAAAACAACAGTAATGTGGGATGGAAATCAGTTTTGCATTAAGATGAATAGAGAAGTTTACAACCAATTAAGCCTTAGTGTCGACATGCATCTCCATGAAACCAACACTTTCATCCCCATAAGCTCCAACTTTGCTCTCTATGCTCTCAAATGGCTTGGGCCAAGTGGTCAATCCAACAGCATAACAATACCTCTATAGTTCTCCCCCTCAACCATGGACATGAGCTTGTATTTATAAGGCTCAATGGATAGGAATGGTTGAGAGATTTGTGGATGAGGTGGCCTCTAAGATCCTATGATGGGGGATCTCGAGCTCAACTAACCCACAATCTTAGGGATAAGAGAGGACACGAGGCTCATGATCTAGAAGCCTCGAGAAACTTCTATTTTTCCCATTTTACCCAGGGTACCGCTTTTCTCCTCTTATGACAGAGCGGTTTAGGTTAGAACCGCTTATGGACGAAAGGCCATATGCGGTGGCATCGCTTATGGTAAACAAGATACAGGCGGTGTGAGCAGAGTACCACTCATGGTTAACGAGGAAAGCGCGGTGTTGAGTATTTTTATGTAAGATTGACAAACAACATGGGTTTCCACTCCAGATGTTGGGATTAAGGGAAAATATGTAAGTCAAGGGTCTCATCACATGGTGGTGATAGGATTTGGGTATAACAGGATGCCCCCCAAAGCATGAGTCTTAGAGGGATACGATAAAGGAGAGATTTGAGAGAACAAGTTGTCACTTTGAGGTGAAAATCTCAGCTCGATCAGAGCATGTAGTCAAGTAGGAATCTGTAGTACATCAATATTTTTGACTCATAGACACAAGTAACCAACTCATGGCTACAGACCAATACAAGGCAGATCCATAAGAGGAATAAACAAGCATGGCTACTAGAATACAGTATAGATCCATGTGATAGAGGACTCAAACATGGACATAGCTATGAAACATACAACGTAGATCTATGTCATACAGACGCAAATTTGAGCATAGACACGACCATACAAATGTGGATCCATGCTAGATAAACAACCTTCATCGCAACCTGGGGAAAAGCAATGAGCGCTTTAAACAAATACCCAGGGTCTTCGTCTCGTTTTCCACAAAGTACGATTATATCCATGTGATTACAATGATCTGAAGTCAAACATGGTAGAAACCACTTGATTACCGGCCAATGATGCGAACCATTAACAAGTACGAGGGAGATCACCGTTGATGTCAATGATTCCCAAGGTACCCTAGTACAATCTACTAAGTGTGAATAGATGTCTTGATGTCGAACACCCAGTCGATTCTATCGATCAAAGGTCAATGATGTGAACCTATGTCGAGAGTGAGAGAATCTGTCATTAAGGCATACAGATCTCAAGGTACTAAGTTTTTGTTTCTAAGACTAGTTCCCGGATGATGGGCTGATGTCGATGGGAGTAGTCTCATCGAAGGAGGTCCATGATGAGTCCCACGTCGACGACACGAAACTCAGAACATAGTTCTGGAATGATGTGAATGTAGTAACCATAAGACTGACTCAAAAGTATTGACACAGAGACTATTTTGACTGTAGAGGTAAACTTCTTCAACTTCCCTTTGAACATCGGGCAGCACGACAAAAGACTTGGCAGCATGACTGAACGGGACAAACTCACGATGCGATAGTGGACAGTGCATTCTTTTGAAAGACTCAAAGGAGTGACATGACTCATGAAAGTGGATCGTCACGGAGATCAGCTGAATACCCAATTGACTGAAATGATATGCAGACAAGTGCCATGTTCAAATGTAACGACGAACTACTGCCATTTATTTGCAAAATGATTCCCTTCCCATTTCCCCCATCATGATCGATGAGTTCCTATTTTCAGTTTTACGAGTTCAAAGAGGGTAATAAACATTCAGTATAGCTTGTCTGAAGACAATTCCAAACTCATATGTTTTACAAACCTGAGAGAGGAGGGGTTCGTTCCCAAAGTGAGTCTCTCAATGTTTAATTTAACGAGTCCAATGAAAGAAAACTCGGTATCGTTCATGTTTAGAGAGTCTGAAAGATTACGGAAGAAGAGTCCAAAGGGGTCCTTTTTCGTATGATTTAGTCCCTAAGGCCCGAAAAAGTGTAAAATCATACCTTAGAGAACTCTTCCAGTCATGATTGGCTGGAGTGTTCCTTTTTCGTAAATAGTCTATCTGAACCGAAAAAGAGATAACCTACCATCGAAAAGACGACTCTTCGAATGCTTTAACGAGCGTGAAGAAGACAATATCACTCGACTATCTTTTCACATTTTAAGAGTCCGGAAAGAGCTTAAAGAAGACTCTATTAGAATTTTTCATGTTTGAATCCAGAGCATGAAAAAGTAATAAACTAAGCTCAAACCACTTTTCATGTTTTAACGAGAGCATGAAAAATGAAAAGTAAGCTCAACACCATCTTACTATTTTTAACGTGAAGATCAGTTGAAAGAATGCTCGAAGATTGGTTTCATTTTTACGCAAGCTCGAAACCAATGGGTAAACTATGCTTGAAAAATCCCATTAACATGATATACAGAGGTTGGAATCTTGTCCCCAGCATGATTGCTAGCGAATCTTACCCTAACATGGTTGCTAGCGGCTCGACATGCCCCCAAGATTCGTTTCATTTGACCATTCTTCTTCCATACCCAACCTAAAACCCTGGTTACTAATGTGAAAATGTTCACCAGGGGGGTAGGAAGAATGAGAATCGGGCAGGTGAAAAGAAGGTTCAAGTTCTAACACTAAAGTGAAGACTCGACTCAAGGGAAGGGGATCTGTTTCATTTTTACACAAGCTTGAAATGGAAGGTAACTATGCTTGGAACATGGTTTCATTTTTATGCAAGCTTGAAACCA
Source organism: Pseudotsuga menziesii (assembly GCA_001517045.1). NCBI lineage: Eukaryota > Viridiplantae > Streptophyta > Pinopsida > Pinales > Pinaceae > Pseudotsuga > Pseudotsuga menziesii. The sequence goes on along the minus strand of LPNX010456360.1, from coordinate 419,232 downwards.
AAAGGTAAACTATGCTTAAGGAAACCTACTTCATTTTTTAACGAGCTTGAAATAGAAAATGAACTCTGCTCAAGAATGGTTTCATTTTTATGCAAGCTTGAAACCAAAAGGTAAACTATGCTTGAGGAGATCTATTTCATTTTTTAACGAGATTGACATAGAAAATGAACTATGATTAGCACATGGTCTCATTTTTATGCAAGCTTGAGACCAAAAGGTAAACTATGCTTAAGGAGTGGTTTTATTTTTTAACGAGCTTGAAACCAAAAGTAAACTATGCTATCAAACCTGCTCCCATTACATAAAAGTTAGCGGCATAGATCCATTATGATGTCCATAAACTAGAGCCATGCCCCCCATTTTACCTATGATGGGAAGAAGCTAACCAGAAGAAGAGGAAGGAACCACAAGAACATGTGGCACATTCAGGGCAGTCTGATTACTAGGAGTAATGCGATGGTCAGGTGTAACAAAGGAAAGTTGTTCAATGGTCACAATATTCCCATCATGGGAAAAATGCATAACTCTAAAGAGTGCGGACACAATAGCCTTCATGGCATACACATAATCACGTCGAAGGAGTAGATTAAAATCTAAAGGACCTTGGACCACCATAACATCAATACAGACAGTTTTCCCTCGTAATGTAATAGGAAAATAAGGAAGGGTCCCTAAAGGTGCAGTAGGTCTTCGATTAAAAGCCAGTATTTGATTGGTGGCTGGCACAAGCTGAGGAGAACCTGAAGCTTGCAAAGAAGTTGAGGATAGAGTACTAACAGAAGCCCCTTCATCAACAATAGTGCAAAGCATCCACCTAGTAGTAACATTCACAACTATCTGGAAAGGAACAATCGAATGAATACGAGACTCTGTTAGGTTACTCTAGTCAAAGGAAATAACCTCACTACTTGGAGAGGGTTCCGTCGAAAGAGACAAAATTTCCTCTTGTTGAGAACAATCAAAACGAAGCATAAAAAATTCAGCAGGATTCAGTTCATTCTCTACTGGAAGAGAAGAACAAGACAAAGATTTGGTCAAAGAGACTACTTCAGTCTTAACGCTCTCTAATGAAAGAGCGGGATCGGGTGGAAATGACATCAACTCGACCACTTCACTCTCCGAAGGAAGAGTGGGATCAATTATAGATGAAACTGAATTGATCACTTGGTCAACCAGTGAAAAATCGAGGGATAATTTACTATCACTTGTTGGAATCACCTGTTGATGATCAGTAATATTTTCCAACCAATGTGAAGCTTCATCCATGCTTGGACAAATAAAAGTACGATGCATAGCCTTGCATATCAAACAAGGATACAAAACTTTACCCTTACGACCTTTTACCAATGGGTCACTGGTTGAGGGAGTATCATCAACATGATGATCAAATATTGATGACATAGACGGTTTGGACCTTTTATACCACTCTTCTTGTACATGGGAGAGACCGGGAAACTCCTTAAGAAGGTGGTCCCCCTTGCAAAGCTTACAAGGGAACTTGGGTTTTTCGAGTGTTCTCTTAGAATGAGCACCATCAAGAGCAGATGGTTGTTGCTTTTTCTCTTTCTTATCCTTCTTCTTTTTACCCTTCCCTTTCTTCTTCTTATGACCATGACTACTAACCATAGAGCTTTGGTCAGGCGAAGAAGAAGAAAGGGGTGAAACAACAATCGACAAAGAAGGAGAGGGATTAGGTTGAGGTTGATCCTCTCCCAGAGGAGAGGTGACATTTGAGACATTAGGTGTAACAGGAATTACCGGATTAAAAAGCCAGACTGGTAATCCTATAGTTAATCCAGGAAGATTTAGAGTGGCAATAAAGGGAGGACCAATACCTTCACTTGGAGGGAAAACAAAAGGTACACCTTGGAAAGGGACCTCTTGAGTGGTATTCCTAGATGAGGATGCCATCTCTAAAATCTCTAATAACCCCCTAACTACCACACACAAGAAAGTACTACTCAAACTAAATGCAACAAGCAAACATGTGAAAGGAGTGGATAAGAGTCAAGAACCTCACAGGACAAGCCAAAAGGATAACTCAGATGGTTTGAGGATTCATAAAAGGGTCTCCCGAAATACACAAGGTACATGGGAGCTCAAATCGGTAGTAGTTTTGTCTAATGCATAACCGTACACAAGGGGCCTTCCGATATACAATCAAGTACGTGAAGTACCTTTCTATATACCTCAAGGGTATGTGAAAGGCCATTCGATATACTGATGGTACGTGGAATAACTGTGCGAGTCCCGGGATGTAATGCAGGCAAGTAACGACAGCTCCTACATTTAACAACGCCCGAACACATCTCTAACTTATCACTCAAATTGCTAAAATTTTTAACCTAGTACTACCATTAATTTTATCTTATGCGTTTTGGTGGAACCATGGAGTGAAAACTTGAATTTAAAGAAGATGCACACTGATCTATATGATAATGCAAGTTTTCCTCTTCAATGAAATTCTACCTGAGAGGGAGAGAGATTTACTTTTCTTCCAAAAAATGCACACCCAAATGCAAATGCAATTCTATCTTTTCAAACGAAAAGTGAAATATCAATGCACCCCAAACAATCTTCAAAGCAAATAAAAAAGAGATCTAGAGAACATTTAACATAAATAAACCAAAAATGTTTCCTATCTTTTCATGCTTGAAAAAGATGCATAAAAACTTAATGGAAAGATGATTTCACTAATGTTTCCAAACAAAACTAACTCTAATGCACACAAAGCTGAAAACATATATTTCTTCTTAATGAAAGTAAGATATAGAATTTCAAACAATCATGCACAAAACAAGAAGAAAATCGATTAACATGCTTGCGAATAAAGCAAAGGAGAGAGAAAACTAAAACTTCTCTTTGAACCAAAGAACCAATCTTTCCTACCAAGCACTGAAAAAATCAGCATGCAAAAGGAAACAAGAATCACCCCAAGCAAAGAAAGACTCAAAACAACATGGATCACTCATGCATTCCAAGTCCAAAACAAACCGAAACCTACTCATGAATATGAAATGTATATTTCCAATTCCAATGACTAATATCTACAGAAAAGAGCAAGAGGTTTCAAGAAAAGAAAAGAATGTAGAATCTAATGCAAGAAACACAAACTCTCTTTGAATGCAGAAAGAATACAACAATCAAAGCGACTGCATAATACACAATTCATGGCCCCTCAAAAATACACTTCATTTTCATCAAAAAGTAAGCCAAAAACACACAAAAATCAAAATACAAAGTCTAGAACAGGGCCTACCTGGCACCACGCAAATGAAGCTGCTGACAGGCAGTTTTGAGGCAGAACCGCTCCTTGCTCACTGGATTCAGGCGATGGCACCGCAGGCTGCTAACTAGGTTCAGGCAGTGGCACTGCTTATTGTCAACTGCATAAGAGTAGTTCCCTGTATAAATCCAAAACACAAAGGAGAATGACAGATCAAGTCAGAAAAAATTCAGATCAAGGTAAAAACTGATAGATTGAGAATAAAAAAGAGCATAAAAGGTTGAAATAATTCATATCTAGACAGATCTGGAAGTTTCAAACCAAAATTCACTGAGTCAGATAGAAGATCTGATTGGAGAGAGTTGGAGATGGAGCCTGGATTCGGACAAGAGTTGAAGAACTGAGGAATATCAGATCAACTGATACATATATCTAATCCCTAGCAGAATCGCCAGATTTGTAAGCAGGAATATTTCACCTTATGCGGACAGAAGCTGTTCCTCTAGTCTGAATGGTTCATATCTAGAACAAATGAGTGAACGACAAAGGATGAAGACCCTCCCTGGATGTCGTAGACACCTGGAATGCTGCTTCGATAGTGAACCTGTGTACTTGTAATCAGATCAAACACGTAAACACATCAAAGCTACCAGAACATAATCTATTTATCCATGTTAGTGACTAAGGAATCCAACAACATTTACATGTGAAATCAAAACAACGGTAATGTGGGACGGAAATCAGCTTTGCATTAAGATGAATGGAGAAGCTTACAACCAATTAAACCTTAGTGTCGACATGCATCTCCATGAAACCAACACTTTCATCCCCATAAGCTCCAACTTTGCTCTCTATGTTCTCAAATGGCTTGGGCCAAGTGGTCAATCCAACAACATAACAATACCTCTATAGTTCTCCCCCTCAACCATGGACATGAGCTTGTATTTATAAGGCTCAATGGATAGGAATGGTTGAGAGATTTGTGGATGAGGTGGCCTCTAAGATCCTATGATGGGGGATATCGATCTCAACTGACCCACAATGTTAGGGATAAGAGAGGACACAAGGCTCATGATCTAGAAGCCTCGAGAAACTTCTCTTTTTCCCATTTTACCCAAGGTACCACTTTTCTCCTCTTATGACAGAGCAGTTTAGGTTAGAACCACTTATGGACAAAAGGCCATATGTGGTGGCACCGCTTATGGTAAACAAGATACAGGCGGTGCAAGCAGAGTACCACTCATGGTTAACGAGGAAACCGCGGTGCTGAGTATTTTTATGTAAGATTAACAAACAACATGGGTTTCCACTCCAAATGTTGGGATTAAGGGAAAATATGTAATTCAAGGGTCTCATCACATGGTGGTGACAGGTTTTGGGTATAACACTAGCATGAAATACCATCAGCATCATGTTTAATTGCCAAAACATAAAACGATTAATCAATGGTGGGCCTTTTTCCTTTAGCTCCTCACCGTGATTAATTACAATATATACATCATATACATTTTTAATGCAAATGGGGTCAAAACCGGGGTGTTACATTACTCCTCTAACCATCAAGGGCGCTTCATCAAGTTCAAGTGGCTAGGGAAAAAGTACAAATTGTACGATTTCCAACCATCCCAAGCTCAATTGGTTACATCACATCAAATGGAGAGGATAATTTGAAAAGGAGCACCTGCTTACATAATTCAATGTCAAGAGATGGAGTTGTTAACATGTGAAGAAGGTAACTACAAACCACTAGAAATACAAGATCTAATCCAAAAACACCACAAGGTGTTCCAAGAGCTTCAAATGGAGCTCCCACGAAATAGGAAGATTGAACACATAATTGAGGTAGAACCAAGGGAAAAACCTGTCAATATCAAACCGTACAGATATCCACATCACCATAAAATAGAGATCGAAAGGTTAACCCAAGATCTGTTAAAATGTGGTGTCATTTCAAAGAGAGGAATCCCTTATGTATCTCAAGTAGTGCTACTTTAAAATAAGGATGGATCTTTCAAGTTGTGCATAGATTACAGAGGGCTGAACAAGATAACAATCAAGAATAAATTCCATATATCATTCATTGATGAGATGATGGATGAAATACAAGGTGAATATGCCAAGGATCGAGACAGAAGTGCCTTAATCAATTATCCTAATCGAGGTCCAAAATTCGAATGGAGGAACGACATCCTTTGGTATAAAGGAAGAATCTACTAAAACCCCACATCAATATTTAAGACTAAGGTGTTGATAGAATCTTGTGACTTGCCAGCTGTAGGAAATGTAGGTTTTTTCAAAACTTACTACAATTCCAGGAAATCATTCTACTAGAAGGGAATGTATAAATACGTTCAAAAGTATGTAGCTGAGTGTGACACATGTCAAAGAAACAAAAGTGAAAATGTCATGACTCCAGGACTACTCCACCCGCTTCACATTCCAAACTAGAAATGGGAGGAAATATCCATAGATTTCATCGAAGGGTTACCCTTATCTGAAGGCAAGGACAAAATATTCATGATGGTGGACCGATTAACAAAGTATGCACATTTTATGGGTATAAAGAAAATTGAGTCCACTAAACACATCCCTGAAACATTTTGTAAAAATATTTACAAATTACATGGATTTCCAAAAATCATCGTTAGTGATAGAGATGCCAAATTCACAAGCAATTTTTGGAAAGAATTCTACAAACAAATTGGGATCACTCTTAACATGAGCTCAGCCTATCATCCCCAAATAGAAGGACAAACATAATTTGTTAACAAATGTTTGGAATCATATCTTTGTTGTTTCGTTACTGATAAGCAAAACAAATGGTCATAGTGGTTACATTTTGCAGAATGGTGGCATAACTCCACCTATCATACATCATCCAAGATGACACCTTTTCAAGAATTGCATGGTTATGAGCCTCCCAGATGGAAGGAAATCGTTCAAAGTGATGCAAGAGTACCTGCAGTAAAATGTCAACTTGAAGAAAATCAGAGAGTAATGCAAATACTCAAGGACAATTTAACCCTTGCACAAATTCATATGAAGCAACAAGCAAATCAACATAGAACAAAAAGGGAGTTTGAAGTTGCAAATTGGGTATTTGTAAGACTTCAACCATACAAGAAATTGTCACTTAAGAAACAAGGAAAGAATAAATTACCCCCCAACTTTTATGGACCGTATCAAATTATCCGAAGGATTATCCCAGTAGGATATCAATTGAGGTTACCATACAAGAGTCAAATTCATAATGTTTTTCATGTTTCAAACCTAAAACGACTATTGGGCCAACATCAATATGCTTAGACAAAGCTCCCTACCTTGGATGAAGAAGGGAAACTTGTTTTAGAACCCGAAGTCATCATCAATATTAGAGAAAGAAGACTATGCTTCCGAATAATCAAAGAATATCTTATTAATTGGAAAAATTGTCTAGAAGAAGATGCTTCATGGGAGACCAAGAAGTTCCTTCAACAATATTTGTCATTACCTTGCTTTGAGGACAAAGCATTGTAAAAGAATAATAGGGAAATGTTACACACACACACACACACACACACACACACACACATATAAAGAATAATAATAATTAATAAAAAACAAAATAGAAATAAATTAAATTATATGTAATAAAAGAGTCTCATTCAAAAAGGATTAAAATACATACATTTTCATGAATCGAAAAATTCAGGACCCACACTATTATTTATTCGGAACCTCCATTGTAATTTTCAGCCATCAATTCAAAAAACATCATAATAATATTACATTCGAGTAATATCCATTATGTGCATCTTTTTTTTATTTTCCATTTCTCTGAAAATTATTCAATGCTATCTAAGACTTCTTCATTGGATTGTCTTGACTTCTTGGTTATTTAATCATCGTAGAAAAGGTAACCTCATTGATGTCTAACTCCTCACATGGAGATCGCCTTCTTCCATAGAGCTCTAATGTTGATTTCACAATACTCAAAGAAGTCCCAGACACTTCTTAGAGCCAATGTCAAATGCAACATTAGATTAGACTTTATCTATACCACAAGGGATGAAATCCCTTATCACATAGACAAGTCAAATCACTCTAATAAAAATAGATCACCCTTGTTACGGAGCACTCCCACATAGAGTATGTAACATGGCCTCTAGCCTTCACACGCTCATAGTCAATCCACATGACTAGATAAAGGCTAAGCATCCAAGCCTCAAGACACATAGTAAATTAACATGACTAATTAGGGCTACAAAAGGGCCATCCTCTATAAACTATTGGTAAATATACACATGGCCAATCTAGGAGAATGATCTATAGAATGTTTTCTCGATGTTGGAACCATGGAGAACATTAACGCTCCCTCTCAGTGAGGGAGACATTCTACATCACCCCAAGTTTCACACTTGGTGAGAATTCCTGTGTTTGGAGCCTCATACTCCTAGCCAATATTTAGCACCTCAATCCTTATTCATAAAGTTGTTCTAGAGCCACTCACCACTAACCATGAGTGAATATTTAGACTTATTTGTACACGGTTTCTAGATGAGAACCATGTCAGCATCTCGAGCCTAAGCAAGACTACAACAGATCCATTCACTTCTAATTGCACATGAAAACTTATCCCGATCTTGCATAGTAGAACCATCATCATATCGATCTATGTGCACAAGGTTGCACTAGAACCATTCACTGCTAATCGTAAGAGAACATCCAGCTTGATGTGGCTCACCCAGTCCATTCATCACTAGACTATATTAGAACCTTAATCCTTTTTCACAAGGCTATGCTAGAGCCATTCACCACTAACTGTGAGTGAACATTCATCCCTATGTTGCACATCTAATGATTTATCTAGGCCATCCATCACTAGCGAGATCAACATGACCATTTCTCATGAGCAGATATTCAGTCACTCGTTTGTAAAACCATCTCAATGTCTAGGTTGAGTTACCTCATGTGAATTTATGCCACTCATTTGTAGGATCATCATGGTGTCTAGGTCATCTACTTCTCATGAATGTCTCCCACTCATCTATAAAAACATCTCGATGTCTACACATCCATGAACACTCCCTCTCACTCAGAGAGGCATTCTCCATCACACCAAGCTTGTCCCTGAAGTATACAACTTTTCCTTGGATAGAGGCTTGCTGAGAAATTTGGATATGTGCTCACTTGTGGATATGTACTAAATCTGCATTGTTTCCTTCTATATTATGTCTCAGATGAAGTTGTATTTGATTTCCATATCAAATAGTCCTATGACTACAATTTGCTCTAATTTTGTTGTACTAAGTGCCACATAAATATGCTTCCTACTAATCCAGGATATTATAATTTATCCAAGCTAAAGAAAAATCCCCAGATGCTCTTTCTATCCACTGCACTCTTCTCAGTCAGAATTTGTATATATTTTGCAGCTTCACTTCATCACATGAGACATCTCTTATATAATATCCAAATGTAGCACATGATTTTCTACAACCCAATATACACACCTCAGCTCAACCATAAATTGGCTCAGGTTGTTTACTGCAAATAAAGTATCAAGCCTGGTGTTAACCAGGTACACCGAGGATTTAATCAACTGCCCACAAAATATGAAACTAAGGCATAATCACTCATCTTCTCAAAAATTTTCATCATAGGAGGATCCATTAAGTCTGAATCTAAAGTAGAATAACTCAACTTCTCTAGGTTTGTATATCAAGGGATCTATCGTATCTGAATATGAAGCAGAATCACTCAGCTTCTCCAGATCTATCTTCATATGTATATCCATAGACTTGCATTCCATCATCATGAATCTATTGGGATCTCAACTATGTACGCCCTCTGTTTGAGGAAGATCTCATCTGGTCTCTGCCACACTTCTAATATTAAGAAGTAATGTATCAAAATAAGGCCCTTCATGTTGAAATCAGAGGCCAACTCCTTCTTACACTTTACACTAAGCTTCTATGTTCTCGTAATGGTATAAATCATCAAGCACCAAGATCACATTTTCACCATAAAAAACCTTGTAGTAAAGGTTGGAATCCACATCATTCTTGGTGAATTCCAAGATCATCAAGTACATGTTTATCTTGACATACCAAGTCATGGGTTCCTACTTGAGTTCATATAAACTATTCTTTATCATCAACAAATTGTGTTGCATCTACTCTCTATGTGTTGGAGCACCCTACTCCATCTGCACCTGAGTATCTTGGTCCCTCTGCATTTGGACATTCTACACTCTCTGCATCTAAGTATCATGCACTAGAGAAACATGATTCCTTATGCACTTGTTGATATTTTTGTATTCATCTATGTCATTTCCACCAAGTGGTTTTACTAAGATAAACCTCCTTCTCTCTCAAGAACACTAAAGACTATCTATGACTCTCTCTAAGTTTGCAAACTGGTTGTCCTTCATGAGTCATTTTTTTATGTTGATTAGAAATACATGTTTGATATTGTAGTTCCACTTGGAAGTCATCGTTGACTTCCCTTCTGATCTCAAAAGTATCTCTTTGAAAGTATCACTAGGAGTTACATACTTCTCTGCATCTTTACAGGCCTCAAGATATATCTCAACCTCTCTATCTTTCACGACATACTGTCCACCACAACTCATATTTGACTTACATAATATATGAATCACTTATATTAATGCTTCCTTAGAGGTCTGGTTCCCCAATATTCGGTGAGGACACTTGATCTGAGCATGATTGTCATATTGGATATATCATGGATCATCGTCTCCACAATCTCTACAATGGACCTATTATGCAATACATGATAGAAATGTCCACAAGGATTAACCAATGCTAAATCAAATAGTTATTATATTCATCAATAATAATAATTCAAATTAAGAAAATAAAACTTATTACACATAGTATAAAATACTTATCTTTGTTTGTTTTGTTGACTCCCTCTTGATTTCTACCTCCTTGCATAAATCACTGGATTTTTTGGAGGGGTACTCTACTTCATCATCTGATCTAAAGACCTTGATATTTTTCTTCGTCAAGTCCTAAAATTTTGGGACTTGCTGAAGTCTTCATGGAAGGAACCATACATAGTATAAGAATACATCCAAGGACGTCATTGTCATCAATCTGCATGCGTCTGAATGCACTAGATCGAAAATCCCATTGGATCTACTATCATTGCTTAGAAAAGACCACTTGGCATCCTTTACAAGTGTATAACCCTTGCATATACCTTCATGTTCTAATTGAAGCTTTTTGAATACTTAGAAGTATTCTTTGCAATCTTCATCAAATATGTTTTCTTTTCTTTTGAGGTGGAATCTATTCAACATTATGTTTTCTTTCTTTCCTTCTTTTTTTAGGACACTAATACACAAAGTGGCCAATTGTATGACACTTGAAACATTTAAACTTTGAAAAATACTACTTCTTTATGTTCTTAAGTGGGGTTGATTCTTCTCTTGAATTTCTCTTCTTCTTAACCTTTCTTCTTCTTCCTTTTCCTTTCTTTTATTCTTGGGTTGTCATGTCCCTTGAAGCACGATTGTCCACTGATGACATATAATTGATATATGAAATAGCACCATTATGAGAAGAGACAAAATAAGATTGGATTTCATCTACAATATCAACATCATCCAATTCATCTTCTATTCTGGACACCATCTTAACAAAATTTGAAAACCTGACCCAGAAATCCTAGTGAGAGCTAGGTCAAAACTAAAGTTTGGGAAAGTTGAAATTTTCCTCCATAGATAGATTCACCCTCCTAGGGAGAGTTTCAAGACACTACTTTTCAGTCCAGTCTGTGGCCAGAAGGGTTCAAGACAAGATTCCCTTGTTCCTTGATCCCGACAGTAATTAGGTCAAAAATGAAATTTCACAAATTTGAGTTTTGATTCCATAGATAAATGTGACCTCCTAGGGTGATTTCCAATGTTCTATTTTCAAGTGAAAACTATGAAGAGAAGTTTCCAAACTTGGAATCCCTAATTTCCAGATTTGGGCATAAACAGTCTTTGGCAATTCAGAACTACTCTAATACCATGTTGAATTTTAATCCAATTTTCAATCCTTGATATTTATTTATAATGATTCTTCAAACATTTATTTCATCCCACAATTTCATTGCATAATCAATATTCACTTGCAGCGTAAATAAAAACTAGGATCATTGAAAGATAACCATGCACAAGAGACACAAACATTTTACCTTGGGAAACTTGAACGGGAGAAAACCTAGCAAAATTTTCTCAAAAGAAATTAAATCAATTCAAGTACAATATCAAACACGAAGTTGACACCTAGCATAATATGAGGTTCACTCTCTTTCACAAGAAACCCTAACAAGGGTAGATAATCTTCGAATAGAAATAAGAGAATAAGAGAACCCCAAAAGTATGCTTCTTTCCTTTGCTAGGCCTTCTTTGGAGGTGCAAACATGTGGAGAGAAGAAGATGTTATGTGTGAATGTGTCAAATCAAGTGTGAGAAAACTTCAATTTATTTTCTTCCGTTGACTTGATTTTCACTCTTGAAGACGACTTGTACTTTTATCTTCTAGGGTCAGTTTACCCCTATTACTAGGGTACTTTTCCCTTTCTTGCCTTCAAAATTCTCTGGGACTTATTCAATGATATTCGAGACTTATTCAATGAATTGTCTTGACTTCTTGGTTATTTCTTCACAATAGAAAATTTCTCCTCATTGATGTCTAACTCCTCACATGTAGATCACCTTCTTTTATAGAGCTCTAAAGTTGATTTGTCCATACTCTAAGAAGTCCCAGGCACTTCTTAGAGATAATGTCAAATACAACATTTGATTAAAAAATTTATATACCACAAGGGGTGAAATACCTTATCACATAGACAAGTCAACTCACTCTACTAAGAATATATCACCCCCATTACAGAGCACTCCCACATAGAGTATGCAATGTGATAAAGGCTAAGCATCTAAGCCTAAAGACACATAGTCAATTAGCATGAATAATTAGGGCTACGACAAGGCCATCCTCTACTAACTTGGTTGATATACACATGCCCAATTTGGGAGAATGATCTGCAGAATATTGGCTTGATGTTGACCATGGAGAACATCAACACCCCTAAGTAAAAGTATTATGAGGGTGGGGATGGGGGGAGGAATTATATTATAACTTCCCTATTATCTCCCCACGTTACCGTTGTTAACCTTCTTGCAAGTCAACCCAATAATTTAACGCTGCAAGAGTCTGAGATTTGAATAATCGAGCATAACCCAATTCAAAGATCTAAGAAAATTTCTTACCCAAGTGACAATAAGGGAGTACTCTATCATGGGAGATGTCGTTGGGATCCTCCTCAAAACCATTTCTTCAATGATTTTTGTAAGGTCTTATGTATTGATAAAAAATATGATAAGAAATATGTAGAGGAAAAACTTATCACATATGATGTGGTCCAATTGGAGTGAATCCATTTGATGAAAATTATAGATTATGAACAAAACCTATTGAATCTAGATCATGTCATTTTTTTTTGTCAATGCACTTGTTAAGTTCCAAAAACTTAATCTATAACACTAGTGTATCTTCCACTTTCTCCATAATAAGGGCTACGTATTGAGGAGTTTTAGACTTTGAAGCGTAAGATACTCTATTTTGGGTGGGATCTTTGAAAGAGTGAGGATCAAAGATTTTATTCCATTATCAACCCTCTAGAATATGAGACTTTTCAATTTTTTGAGTAGAAGGTTGTTCCTTTTCTTTGAATCCCTCTAGAGATACTTAACACCAAATACAAGGTTGATTGCTTATGAATATTATAATCATATGGTTATTAATTGTCTTCCAATTGCTTCCTTGCAAACATCAACCTCTAATGGTTGAGAGGAATCCTTTGACTAGATCTTATTTTCCATATTTATTAATGACATCCCAATTACTCTTTAACTTCATGGTGATAGATTTATCTGAAAGGGATTTTACAAACATTTGTATGCCCCCTTTCAACAAAAGACCAAGTAAGGTTGTTTCAAGGTCCAATGCCTTTCTACAATGCCTTTGGTGAGGTATATTTTGACCAACATAGTCCATGCCACAATAAATCTTAGAAATTCTATCAAACAATTGGTGGTCATCCTTTGGCCTTCCACCCTTTTCCAATAATGGTTTACCAAGATTGAAGGTCATATACTATCTTATTAGGATTTTCAACGATGACTATGTCATTTTGTCAATGGGTGGCCCTGAAAAAGAATCCAAAGAAATCCTTTGAGCAATTATATGTCTTGTGACCATCGCTCATCCATACACTACCTTTCTTCAATAAAGAAGTCCCATAGAAGTTTGAACCCTTGTGAACATGAAGATCTCCGTTGTCCCATGCCTTTGGAATTTAGTAGGCTTGACCTTGAGACTAACATATGATATATTTGCAATGTGATGATATTTAAAATGAATATTACACATTTGGTATTTTTATATGCCTTTGGAATTTAGTAGGCTTGACCTTGAGACTAACCCATGATATATCTGTAATACGATGTTCTTTAAAAGAATGAAATACACATATGGGATCTTTTATGTAATATTCTTTCATGTAAAATCCACTTTTACATTAAAATATTAATACACATTTGATAGCTTTAATGTAATATTCTTTCATGTAATACAATATAATTATTGATGTGGAAACCATGACCACTTGGATAGATTACTTGATATTTTACTATTAAGAGATAGATCATATCAAGCATGAAAAATATATTATTGATGAGAAATTAATAGATGGGTACATGAACTTTTAGTGAATGGGTACAAGAACTTTTATGAAAAGATCATATCAAACGTATAAAATATATTATTTGATGAGAAATTAGTAGATGGGTACATGGATTTTTAGTAGATGGGTACATGAACTTTTGTGGGGTTAGAATCCTATGTCTTCTACTCACTAAAAATGCGAACATAAATTATTGAAGGTACCTTTAGTTGAGGATGACTCTAGCTAGCACATTCAAATTTTAAATTATTGAAGGTACCTTTAGTTGAGGATGACTCTAGCTAGCACATTCAAATTTTAGAACTTACCAAAAGAAGCAAAATTTAAATATATGGTCATTATGAATTTGTAAGGTAATAAATCAAACATGAATTATTATGTGAAGAAAAGTAAAGAAAAGTTGATGTGATTTGCAATATTTCCACATTGCCTCTGTCATAGATTCACTAAGAGTAAGTTGATGTTATCGTGGGTGCACACCATGTTGTGCTTCATGCACTACCTAAGAATGGAAAATTATGTGGGCACGGGGAATCCAATACTTTGGCTTTATATGCCCTTTTAACACTTCTTGGAAAAGGAGGTGGACCAACTTTAATTATTAAATTCAATTTACCAAAATACATTTATGCGTTTTAATTATAAAAAACATAAATTAGTGTCTTTTAGGTTAAAAAGACCAATTAGGTCACCATTATTTTTAAAGAGAACATCAATTAAATCACAATTTTGTATACCATTATTTTTAAAGAGAACATCAATTAATTCACAATTTTGTATAGTTAAAAAATTAATTAAATTTTTTTTAAAAAGAACTTTGTTTAGACTAAGTAAAGGGTTAATGCACTCATTAACACGTTGAATGTATTTGAACATAGATCTTGTCTTTAAAGAACCAAGATTTTCACCCTCCCACTGAGATTTCCTTTATATGTGTTTTATGTGCACTAATGACGTTGAGTGTATAAGTGTTTTCTATGCACTAATGGCGTTGAAAACATATCTTCCCACATACGTTATCTAATCTTTAGGTGGATAATTCCTATGCAACTTTGTTTAAGTGCATTTTGTCAACCCTTCATGATAAGATTATTTTTCAAATGCATTTACTTTATGAAGATAATGGATGATGGTATTTAAAATAAATTAGATTTTTTAAAGATAGTATTCCATAATTTAGATATTTGGAAAATGGTATTTAGAATAAATTAGATTTTAGAAAAGTTTGATGTTTTGTTAATCATTACCGTTATATACTTATTTAAACATGTCATTTATAAAAATTTAAAATAAATTAGATTTTTTAAAGATAGTATTCTATAATTTAGAAATTTGGAAAATGGTATTTAGAATAAATTAGATTTTAGAAAAATTTGAGGTTTTGTTAATCATTACAGTTATATACTTATTTAAACATGTCATTTATAAGAGTTGAATTCAGATAGGGATGATAACGTTGTCTTAGTTGTTTAGACTTAATTGATTGAAATTTTGAAATATAACTGAGAGAATAACAATCATTAAAAATACAATATAACTTTAATATTTACTAATATCACTCTATAAACTTACTACGACTTATATATTTACTAATACTTAGTTATATAACCATATGACCATAGTTAATCAATTTGGATTCATATGCAAGACATAAAAAATGTACTCCATTAATGTAGGATATGTGATCCTTTAAGAGTTATATGTTCATAGTCAATCAACTTATGCTTGATGATAATGATGATGACAAAGACAATGGTAGTGAAAATGATGGAAATGGCGACGACGTTGATGATGTCAATGATGACAACGATGGTGATGACAATGACGACGACGATGATGATGCAGGTGACAATGACGATGATGGCGATGATTTTCAATGATGACTCTTCCTCGTCTTCTCTTTGACTATACATAAGCAGAGATCCATGTTAACCTTGGATCTAATAAGCACCATCATAGATCCATCTTGACCTTGAATCGAATAAGCATTAAAAAGGGTTTAAAAGAAAGCAAACATAATTATATATGTACTTAAAAGATACACAATTAAGATGGATCTATGTAGAGTTTTATAATTATTATGTTTCCTTTACTTTTAGTTTATTATTATCAATGTAGATATATTTTAACTATATTTACTAAACACAAAGAGGGATAAAAAAACAATTAAGATGTAAATCCTTGGTGCTCAAAAGATCCTAACTTAAAATAGATTACGTTATTTTGCTCTATCTATCTATATAGATAGTAAGATAGATAGATAGATTCAACTTTATTAGTTTTGTATAAAATTTATATTTGGGTTGACTTTACATAAGAGAGAAAAATAGGATGGACATTACAATCTCTTTAACACTAAGTTATATAATGCATTCACTCTCTCAATGCAATTATAATTCACTATGTTATTTATTTTAAATTTATTTTCAAAATTGTATTTTTTAATTTAATTTATTGTTTTTATCTATATAGGTCAATGTAATTATTCAATTTACATCCTAGGCAACTCATTTGGCCTTCAAAAACTAATTTAACTTTAGGTAAAAATATGTGTCAAATTCCTATAACCATACATCATAAGATACCTACAACCACATATAAAGTCTTTGGAATTATAGTCTAGGAAGGAGTTCATACTATCGTTGGAATTGGGGGATTTGAAATAAAAGACGTAATGTTGGATTTCTGTGCAGATGTGAACATTATTCCTATAAAGACTTGGGAGTTTATTGGTAAACCAAAGTTGGTTTGGTCACCTATGTACCACATTGATACATTATTTTTTTATGATGTATTTTCCCTTTCCTAAAGTGTCCTGGGCAAAAGTACACCCCCTCTTTTAAGTAATCCATGTAGAAAATGTAAAATGTGATCTCCACCATTTATAAGCTTTTAATATCAACTATAAGATGAAAATGCCATTGTTCCCTAAGCCTTGTCGTTCATGATACCAAAACCATATCAAAGGGTTATGATGCCTTCAAATTAAAGTATATATCATAATACTTGTATAACTTAGCTTGCAAATAATACATATTAGGGGACACACCCATTAACCATACTTGATTTAAGCATGAACTCATATAAAATGTTTAAGTATGAACTCATATAAAAACATTTTAAACATAGACTCGTAAAACCTTAACGATGTTCTAATAAATTTTGGTTCACATGTAAACCCTATGACTTTAATTGATCAATTTGAGATCATAAAGTAGCTTATGTTTATAGTCAATCAATTTATGCCTCAAGTTTTATTTCAACTCACATTAAATTAAAAAAAAGTGTGGATACACAATAACCTTATGATTGTACACAGGGTCTACTAATTCCTAGGAATTGAAATTACAATTATATATGTGCCGGAGCTAATTTATATTTGAGTAAATTCTAGTTTATCTAAGAGCTAGTGGACCATACATAAGTTAAGGTAGATTTATTAATTTGGACCTATGTAAAATACTTCGTGAATTAACATGGGGTATAGGTGTAATTTGGGTTGTGTTGATCATTGGTTATTTTATGCTTTAGGTTCTAGGTTTAAATTGTGATTAGTATGTTTAAAGTTAATTTTGATTGATATGTTTAAGGTTAATCTTGTAATATATAAAAATATTATTACGAGTCAAATGTTATTATGAGTCCCATTAAAAATTTCAAAAATTCTACTGTGGAACAATGGACTAGATGCCAAACAAAATTTACTAAAGTCGTATCAAATGTATGGAGTTGTCTTATTTATGCATTCGATATGATGGGGAAGTGGTTTGCATGGGTGCCCAAGAAAGGAGATCATATAAGGCTAGGACTTGATCTGATTGTTGGGGGTCCAACTGTATACCAACTTTGTGAAAGAGCTATAAACTCTATCCACTCTGTAGGTATATTTACTTTGGATTAGGACATTGGGGGAGATGGTATAGGTTCGATAGTCACAGGATGGATTAAGTCAGATAAGTTAGGATTGACTAGCGATAACAATGTTGAATAGAATCAATACATCCTTGGTCTAAAAAGGGGCGGTATACATCTATCCATCCAAGAGGATCAACTAACATTGACATGGAATAAAGAAATGTGGGACATCATGGCCAAAGAAACATATTCATCTCTATGGTCAAAGCATACATATGAACCACAATGGTGGCACACAACTATTTGGAAAATGCAGGCTTCCCTGAAATATAGGAGTTTTTCTTGGCTGGTAATAAATAACCATATTTTGACATGTGACAACTTGGTTAAGAGGGGATTCACAAGACCAAATTTCTGCATCTTATGTAGACAGGAGACAAAATAGTCTTCACACCTTTTCATCACATGTTCCTACACACATGAGGTAAGGAGATTCATGAAGAGGAACATGAGGTTTGATGGGCTTTGGATTGGGATTCCCTAGTAAGATATATGTATAATTGGCGACGCAAATATAAGGCCAACATGGACCTCTCGGTCATGATATGTCGGGAGATGGAAATCAAGAAATTGGGCTATATTTGAAGGGTGACAGGTTCATGCAAAATTAGTAATCCAAAGGATCCTTACAGTTGTAGGTGGGTCTACAGACTTTGCATCTAGCAAAAAAATGAGACAAAAAATTCCTCCACTCTTCCATCAAAATTCTTATAAGGGATTATTTGATGGAGCTTCCCAAATGAATGCTACTTATGGAGGACTTTGTGCCATTATATGGATTACTGATCAAGAGTGATATAAGTTGATGATGAACTACAGAGAAGGTGAAAATACCAAAACAGAAATTTTGGCACTTTGGATGCAACTTTTCATCGCAAAATCTAGAGGATTTCCTCTTAAGCAAGTGATTGGAGATTCCAAGACCATTATAGACTGGGTCAATGGAAAAAATTCTTTGTCTGTAATACAACTCAGACCATGGATGGATAAAATCAGTGATTTTATTAGGGATTGCCCGAGGATAAATTTTGAAATAGCGGATTCCTTGTCCAAAGCAACAATGAGGGAGCAGGAAGGATTTATTTATTATCATCACTATCGGGATACAACCATGGTTGATTAGGTTTATGCATAAGTTTATCAATCCAAGTGGCATATTCTCCATTCAGTTCGTTTTGAGATACCTCCCACACTCGACATTTTTATCCTCAACAGGAAAACACATGGAGTAGTGGAATGATGTAAATTTACAAGACGTTTTTTGTTATTTCGGCAGTAATATTTTTTATTAGCAAATACAAGTAGTTTGTTTTTAGGCAATCATGATTCCTTGTTTGTCGGGTTTCTATAACGATCTTCTTCTTTTGCATGGCAGATGATGGAGGAGAATTCAATATCCCTTGTTGAATCCAACTTCTTCATCTGTTGATTACGAGGAACAACTTTTCTCTAGCACTGCTATGGTTATCACTTTGTATTGATGATATATATGATGCTTCCATTTTGAGCTATGGACTTTCACAACTCTTTCCACTATTAATGGGCTATGGCACTACTATTTTACACTATTTTTTAGTATTACAACACTTTAAACTATTTATGTTTTACATATGGTGACTATCTCAAGTTGTTGCATGATGTATGCTACAATTATGTCCATATTAACATATATATTTTTATAACATATATAGGCGGTGAATTCATGCAGAAAGATTAATGTGGGATCCCATGGGGGCTCCATAAAGGACAGATATTTTTTAATAGTTTTTAAAAATTTTAGGCAGACGGATGCGGAAGGAACAGTAGCTGGTTTTCACCTGAACCTTGGAACGGGAAGGAAATGGTCGTGATCATCATGGAGCCAGGAGAAGGGTTACCGGTAGACATGGTGGACTACTCAGATGACCCATGGCAAGGGCTCAACATCTTCTCATCTCCAGAAATCAATGGAATCCCGTCACCGGAAACAGTCCAGAATATCTGAGGCTAGGGTGCTGGACTCACCGCCCAAGGAGGGATTGCTAGGGCTATTTGCAGCATGGCCACTAAACCCAGCACTAGGAGGAGCCCCGCACTCACTTTTCTCTACAAAACAACCTCCTCAGGGTTTCGATGCAACAATCCTCATCAATGATCCATTTCAAGCAGAGCCTTAACACTCACGGCTGGATGGTGACTTGAATAGAGGGAGTGAGTGGCACAGCCAGCATCCACAGGAGATAAAGAACAGGCCTCTGAACCATTGGACGGCATCCCGAGCAGCCCAATTAGAAACCCCATCTCGGAAAGCAAAGGTACCCCCATTGATAGAAGTTTAGAGGAAACCCTACCTAGTTCCAAAAAACAGAAAAACCACTATCTAAATCCTTTCGGAGGAGCAGTTAACCTAATCTGCGGAGTTGGTGTCTCTGTGCTGGAAGCCAAGGAGATGGACAGATTGGCCCTAGTTGGGAAAATCAAAGGGAGAAACCCTACTCAAAGGAAAATGGAAGAATGGGTTAGGACCAACTGGATAGGGTTTCAAGGTGAAGGCCCAGAAATCACACCGCTAGCGAAGGGATGGTTTGGCTTCTGCTTCAGCTACAGAAAGGATGCAGACCTCATCCTCAGGAAAGTCTGGACATATGGGAAAACCCCTTTTCATCTAAAGAGGTGGTCGCCCTTGTTCGATGTTTATACTGAGAGACTGGACACAATTCCAGTCAGGTTCGCCTTCCAGGTCTACCCTGGGAATTCTGGAATTCGACATCGGTCAGAGACATTGGAAAGGTGCTGGGGACCTTCATAGAGGCAGACCTTTCTTATCAGCAGACAAAAATCAGGAAGCTACCCAGGATGTTAGTTTATTTGAACATCAGAACTAGCCTCCAGGAACATTTTAATTTAATTTGGAAATCTAAGACAAAAAAACAGTTGTTGGACTACGAGGGGCTCTCGTTTCAATGCCACAAATGGCATGAAACAAGACACTTGGTAAAGAATTGCCCAAACTATGTTCCATCACCTTTTGGAAGAAAGAAGTGGGTTAGACAATCAGGGGCCTCGAGCTCAAAGGAAATCGACTCGAATCCAATCATGGTTGAAGAACATAATGCGACAGAAGCCGTATATCAACCATTAGATCAATCAGAAGGAATGGCTATGGTAGCAGATGAGGGACCTACTCAACAGCCGGAGCCTCGTCCGAGTTCGCCTTCCTTACTGGGTATGAATACTTCTTCACTTAGCAAGCATATGAATGTTTTATCTTTAAATGAGGACAAAAATTTGCTTGCTCCCCTCACAAACAGCCCCATCCCCACTCAACACTGCTCCTCATTCCCCCCCCAAAAAAACTTGCTCCATCACAAACCTAGTAGCCCCGCCCCCCTCACAAAAACTGACTCGTCCAACCAGTCCTCTTCTATCTGCTTCCACCTTCGATCAAGAGATGTTCCAATCTCTCTGAACCGAAGAGCCCCTGCTAAAGGGCTCAGGGTAAACCCTAGTATCACCTCAAAAGGAAAAGGAAGGGGAAGACCTTCACACCTCTCCACGGCCCAGAGCAAGGCTCTCAGAGACCAAGCAAGTGGAAGACAAACAACCTTATTCGGGGCGCTTAGAGTAGTGCAAACCCCAGATGGGGTGCCAAAATGAAACTTCTCTCTCTAAATTGCAGGGGTTTGGCGAGTACCCGAAAAAAGCTTGCCCTAAAAAGGATGATGGAGGTTCTTTCACCAAAAGTCATCCTGCTACAAGAAACCATGGGACCAGAGTTGGAATTAGAGCTACTGTTATCCTCACTTCTATCGCTCTACTCTTTCACAGCACAAAGTGCAATCGGCCACTCAGGAGGATTAGTAATTGGCTGGAAGAAATCAAGCATTCGATGTACAAACTCCTGGGGCTCCCCCTTCGGGCTAGGTACCCAGCTATGTTGGGCGAAGACAAACACAACCCTAACTATTGTTAACATCTACGAGCCTTACTCAAACCGAACAGAATTCTGGGTCTCTTTCAAAAAAGCTAGGTTTTTGAAAGAAAGAAAATTGATAATAGGGGGGGATCTCAACTTCACTCTAGGAGCCCATGAAGTGTGGGGGTCAAAAGCACAAATAGATCCTTCAGCCCCCTATTTCAGAAACCTCCTGATGGATACCAAAATAATCGATCTCGATCTGCAGCCAATAAAACCAACATGGTCAAATAGACGGATGGGAGAAGAGAGAATAGCAAAGAGACTGGACAGATTCTTGATCTCAGAAGATATGTTGGAGGAAGATTTTATGTTCAAGCAATGGGTGGACTTAGGAGCGAACTCAGATCACCTACCCATCTGCTTGGAAATTCGGAAACAACCAAAAAAGCCAGCAATCCCATTCAAGCTTTGTTCAACATGGCTTAAAAATGAAGAGGTAGTGCAACTCATTCATTCAAATTGGATCCCCTATTAGGAAGACCATGGCACTAGGGCCGCCATTCGTTTCACCCAAAACCTACTCAAAATAAAAAAAAAATTCTTAAGGAATGGGCAACAAATAAGAAGCTTCAGGATGAACATCACATCATCCAAATCTAGCAGGATTTGAAGGAGCTCCAAAACAAAGAAGGGGGAGGATTCCTTTCCCATGATGACAGAGAGAAACTCTATTCACTAGAAGCTTCAAGAACCAAACTTCTAATGGAAAGACAGGAGGTCTTGAGATTAAAAAGCAGAGCAATTTGGATGGAAGTGGAGATGACAATACAAAATACTTCCAGGCATTTGCAAAGGGTAGGAAGCAATAAAATACGATCTGGGAGCTAAAGAATGAAAACAATGAGACAACAAACACTTTTGAAGACCTAGCTGAAACAGGGAGGAAATACTTTGAAAACATATTCAAAGAAGGCCAACAAACAACAATAGCTGAAGTAATTCGAATTTCTCAGTATTTCCCTGAAAGCATCAGCGAGGAAGACAACATGGAGCTAATGGAAGAAGTCTCAGAGGAGGAGGTAAAAGAAACCCTTCACAGCTTTCAAAAAGATAAAATCCCGACGCCTAATGGGTGGACAGTAGAATTCTTCCTAGCTGGATATGACTCCATAGGTCCAGACTTATTACATTTGGTAGAGGAAACAAGAAAAAATGGTGTCCTCCATCTTCCACTGAATTCAACTTTCCTAACCCTAATTCTGGAAAAGGACACTCCTGAAAGTTTGTAGAACTACAGGCCTATCTCCCTGTGCAACATAACCTACAAGGTGGTCACAAAGATTATTGCACAGATATTTCGAAAGTTCCTTTCAAAAATTATTTTCAAGGAACAGTTTGGATTTCGGGAGGATCGACAAATCCACGAAGCCAAAGGGGTTTCCCAGGAGGGTCTCCATAGCGCCAAAAAAAAGAAAAGAAAAGGGGGCGATCCTAAAAATCAATCTCTCAAAGGCCTTTGACAGAGTAAGCTGGATCTATCTCAGGCTCCTACTCACCCATCTCGGCTTCAACTACCCCTTCATAAAATGGATTTTTGCATGCATTACAACTGCCTCCTTTGTAGTCCTCATAAATGGAGCAGCTTCCCCATTCTTCCATCCTGGAAGGGGTCTGAGACAAGGCTGTCCACTATCCCCTCTGCTCTTCCTACTAGTTGCGGAAGGGTTAAGTAGAGCCATTCTAGATGCAAAAAGAAGAGGGCTATTTGAAGGTCTCAGAATTACCACAAATATGAGCATAACACATTTACTATTTGTGGACGACATCCTCATTTTTTGCAAGGTCTCAAAAAGAAAGGAAGAAAGGATCTCAGAAATCCTAACCCTTTTTTGCAAAGCTACAGGAATGCAAATAAACTTACAGAAATCCTCCTTTATAGCAATAAACTTGGAAGAGGAAATGCAGAGTTCTTTTCAGGGTTTATTCCCTTATCAACAACTATCCTTGGATGACGAAATAAAATATTTTGGATTCAGACTTAAACCAAACTACTACAAAAAAGAGGACTAGAACTGGTTGCTTGCCAAACTGGAATCCAGAATCAACAATTGGTGCAATAGATGGCTCTCAAGAGCTAGCAGATTAGTTCTGATCAAATCAGTATTGGAAGCAATCCCAGTCTACTGGATGGCATTGGCATGGATCCCTAAATCAATCCTGAACAAATCCAGAAGAATATGCTCAACTTTTCTATGGTTGGGGAAAAAAGATCAAAAGGTTCTTCCCTGGGTTAAATAGGATCAAATTGCAAGACCAAAAGCTTTGGGAGGCTGGGGCATAAAGAACAATTCTTTCTTTGTAAACGCTTTGGCAGCAAAATTAGGATGGAGGCTCATTCCAACCCAGAGTCTATGGACGGAAGTCATTATCCACAAATACATCTCCCCAACCCTGATTTTAGATTGGATCAGGGATATGGGATCCAAGAAACCTCCAAATGGATCCATCATCTAGAAAGCCTTATGAAAATCTTTCTCACTTATATCAGAAGGTCTGGTCTGGAAGGTAGGGGATGACACCAAAGTTAGAATAGGGGCGGACCCTTGGCCAGGTAGCGCTCAAAATCACATCCTTCCCCAACCACTAATTCAACTAATTCATCAAAAGGGGTGTTACCACTTAAATCAAATAGTAGACCCCATCTCAACCAACATCTGGCATCAAGGCTGGAGGAAGAGTCAAGACCTAGAGCTTCCAGAGCAATGGGAAAACCTTTGGGATCAGTACACTCTAGCCTTGCAAGCTTCTCACATTCGGATTACTAACAGAACAGACGAGTTGATTTGGGAGAAAGAAGAACTTGGAAAATACACCCCAAAGATTGGCTATCAACAACTCTGTTCTCATGTCCTCCAAGAGAATAAAAAATGGTGGCAGAAAGGGATTTGGAAGATAAAATGCCCGCTAAAGGCAAAAATATTTACTTGGTGTGTTCTTGCAAACAAAATCCCAACATGGGAGCACCTTCATAAAAGACAGATAGCAGGTCTTGGGTGGTGCAGCCTATGCAGGGACGATGAGGAAAACTCAAATCATCTTTTCCTTCACTGTGCTTTTTCCAAATAGGTTTGGGAGCACTCCAAGTCCTTCACTACACCAAATTTCACCTGGAAAGGCAGCACCGTGGAAGAGGCATGGAAGGACCGGTCCTCATCCCCCCAAACAACTTAGCTCAAAGCCCTCCCACTTATCCACATTTGGGGCCTATGGTTGGCTAGAAACAAGGTCATATTCCTCGAAAAGCTAGCTCTTCAGAAGAAGTAGCAAGGAGGGGATTGGATATAATTTCTTACTTTCCTCAAGCAAGGAACACACCCTCCCCAAGAATTACTGTCCCTGAGCAATTGAACAGAAACACCGCTTGGGATTTTTTTTATGGAGCCTCCCAAAACTTGACATGTGGGGGAGGAGCATGCATATATCTCAACCAAAACCACTACTTCCAAATTTCCTTGGGGCTGGGAGCCGAAACCAATAACTACACAGAGCTTATGACTTTGAAACTGCTCCTTTGTTTTGCAATTGAAAGAAACTGCAGAAAGCTTCAAGTCTTTGGGGATTCAATGGTGGTCATTAATTGGCTAAACAAGACTCAGAAATGTAGAATTGCTACTCTAGATGCTTTATATGAAGAGACAACCAGATCTCTCTCTTTCTTTGAATCAATCTCTTTCAAACATGTTTACAGGGAGCGAAATGCGGATGTATACAAACATTCAAAGCCGGGATTGACTTTGCAATGGGGCGAATGGAAAATTGTGGAGATAAAGGACTCAAAGGCCTTGGATTATCCACACAGGCCTTTTATAATTTTTCCACACTAAATCGTAAATACAAAGTATTTTTTGACAGTGCACAAGCACCATGCAGCAGAATTTACACACAGGCCGGACACAACTCTTTATCAGTCTATTTTTAGCTCGGAGGATGGAAAACAGTTTCGTCTTGAAGCTGCCTTACATGGGCATTTTTTGCCAACAGACTTATCAGTCCATCAAGACTAGTCTTGGTTTTTTCAGATCCCGGAAGGGAGAAGCATCTACATCAGAATAGATGTACGAACAGATGTAAATCTGCATATAGCAGGAACAAATTATATACTATATTTAGTATGTAGTTTTTTATTAATAAAAATCAGCTTTTTTTCTTTTGAAAAAAAAATATTTATACCATATATATATTTTTTCAATTCTAAAATTCTTTTTTATTATAAATCAATTCACCTTAGTCTTTTTATAGTTTTTATATTTTCGTCATATTCCATCTTAAAACTATATTCACATAATTTTCAAGTTCAGAAGCCCCATCACAACATATAATTAAATCGAATCATAAAATAACCCTAACTCTATATTTAATCTATTAATAAAAACTTTGGGATCTTGATTTAGCTCATACTAAAATTAAATTAAGACCTATGGTCCTAAGACCATATGTATGACCTCTACAATAGTACATATAAACCACATAATCGTAAAAATTCAATTTATGGAAATATGTTCAAATAATATTTTTGATGACTAAATATCCTAAAAGTTTAACCTAACTCAAATGTTTTCTGATCGTAGCCCATATCACCTAATGATAATATATAAGAGTTTAATGATCATTATTTCTCAATTTGGACCCATAATCCTAGGATTATATTAATTTGTTTTTAACCATTTACAAATATTAATTATTATTTTTATCTATCTATAAATATTAAGACTTTATGGTTCCAGAGGGGTGTAATTCGACTATAGTTCGGAGGGATGTAGTACCCCATGCTTGTGGGTTATATAGGTATACCTAGGAGTATAATGTCAATGGACGAGATTGAACCTTAAACCCTATATCATATGAGTATCAATTTCATTTAAATTATTAATTTCCATATACATATACATATACATATCCACACATATATATATATATATATATATATATATATATATAAACCCTAAAACAACTATTAATTATTGATCAACTGAAGAAAAAAGAAAAAAAATTACAATAATCTTAGGATCATCAATTTAAAGTGTAAAAAAACTATCAATAATTAATCAATTTAAAAGTTATGTACATAAAATTCTTAAAATCAAAATATTTGAATTTACGGTCATAAATTCTTAAAATCACAATATTTGTATTTTAACTATGTAATTTGCACCGGGTTTTGCACCGGGTTATGCTCTAGGTTTTGCATAAGGTTTTGAACCTAGTTTTGCACCTAGTTTGTACATTTAACTCTTGTTGCACCCCCTTTTACGTCCATGTTTGCCTCAACTTTTATGCCCTTGTTTTCATCCACTTTTGCATCCACTTCTGCTTATTTTTTTGCATCCCTTCATGCACCAAGTTTTGCGTCAAAGTTTACATCATGTTTTGAGTCTAGTTTTGCATCTCATTTTGTTTCAGCCATTTTTGCATCCACTTTTTCGTCCACTTTTGCACCCACATTTTCATCCCATTTTGCGTCCATGTTTACGTCTTTTTTTGCATCTACTATTGCATCCACTCTTGCATCCACTTTTGTCGCGTCCCAATTCACACCCATTTTCGTGCCTACTTTTACACCCACTTTTGCTTCAACTTTTGCATCCACGTTTGCATCTTTTTTTGTATCCAATTTTACATCAGTTATTGCATCCCTTTATGCATCCATTTATGCATCCACTTTTGCATCGAGTTTTGCGTTGGGTGTTACAACTACTTTTGCATCTACTTTTGTTGCATCCACTTTCTCATCTAATTTTGTATCTAATTTTACATCCATGGTTGTATCCACTTTTGTGCCACTTTTTTCATCATGTTTTGCTTCCACGTTTGCATCATTTTTTGCATCCACTTTTGCATCACCTTTTGCATCCATTTTTGGTGCACCCCATTATGTGCCCACTTTTGCGCCTACTTTTGTTGCATCCATGTTTTCATCCTTTTGTTGCATCCATGTTTTTATCCACTTTTGCATCCGGTTTTACACCCAGATGTTGAAGATAACAACGAGGATAATGATTATAGTATTGAGGATGTCTACGATGATGATGATAATGTTGTTGATAATGAGGAGAACGATGACAATGATGATGATGAGGATACTGACAATGACGACATTGACAATGATTATGATGGCAGTGAAATGAATGATGATGATGGTGATGATGACAATGACAATGATGATGAATACAATGAGAATTATGATGTTGATCATCTTAAAAAATAAGTTTTTCTTTGTCATGCATAAATTGTAAGTGTCCTCCATGACCCTTTTCCACTAATCACATATTTTGGGTAGATGTTATTTCTTATGCCAAAGGTAATGATGAATAACTGATGAAAATGTCAATAACCATGATGATGATGATGATGTCAAGGACAATGGTGATGATGATGACATGAATGATGATTATGCCGATGATGATGACTATTGTGATAATCATGGTGACACTGACAAAGATGACGATGATGATCATCATCATCATCATTTCCAACATCGTCATCATAAAAAACATCATCACTGCCATTGTCATCTAGTTCATCATCATCATCATTTAAAGCATATGGGATATGTTTACCATTTAAAGCATGTATAACAACTGGGATACAGTTACAATCTTAAGCATGCATAACTTATAACTATGATTTAGCACATTTTAGTCTTGGAGCTTGTAGTGAAATTGGGTTTATTTACCTCTACCAACACTTTCTTATAAGGATCATCATCATCATCATCGTCGTCGTCATAATCATTTCTCATGTCATTCTCATTGTCATCGTAATTGTCATCGTCATCATTATTATTATCATCATCATCACCATATAATCACATCATTGTCAACTTCATCGTCATTGCCATTGTTTTCATCATCATTCATCTCATCATCATCATCATCATCATAATTTTCATTGTCATTGTCATTGTCATCATCAACAACACCATTGTTATCATCATTATCACATAATCACATAATTGTGAATGTCATTATCATCAAACCAATTACATTTATTAAGTCCACTTTAGCACCCCAAATCAATTACATTTATATTTTCCTTATGCTAGGTTGTATAGGTGCAAAACTAGGTGGTTTATATCATGATGATGCTAAAATGGACACAAATTACGTCCACTTTAACATCCAAAATAAATTATATTTAAATTCTACTTGTGATAGATTCATGCACTACAACAAAACCCTGTGATTAGCGTCTCTTTTTGCTTCCTTTTTTGCATCTATATCATCTTTCAATGTATTTTTCTTCATTTTTTGGAAAAAATGGCGCAATTTAATGGGTTGCTGCTATTTTAGGCGTCCTTTCTCTAAATTTGGCGCAAATTGTGGTGTAATTTGCACCGGGTTTTGCACTTGGTTATGCACTGGGTTTTGCATCAGGTTTTGTGACAGGTTTTGAGCCTAGTTTTGCACCTAATTTTGCGCCTAGGTTGTACATCTACTCTTGTTGCACCCCCTTTTACATCCATGTTTGCCTCCACTTTTATGCCCATGTTTTCATACACTTTTGCATCCTTTTTTACATCCACTTTTCTATCCACTTCTGCTTCTTTTTTTGCATCCCTTCGTGCTCCAAGTTTTGCATCAAAGTTTACATCTTGTTTTGAGTCTAGTTTTGCATTTAGTTTTGTTTCACCCACTTTTGCATCCACTTTCGCATCCATTTTTTTGTCCACTTTTGCACCCATATTTTCATCCATTTTTTCATCCCATTTTGCATCCATGTTTACGTCTTTTTTTGCATCTACTATTGCATCAACTTTTGTCGTGTCCCAATTCACACCCATTTTTGTGCCTACTTTTACACCCAATTTTGCTTCAAGTTTTGCATCCACGTTTGCATCTTTTTTTGCATCCAATTTTACATCAGTTATTGCATCCCTTTATGCATCCATTTTTGCATCTACTTTTGCATCGGGTTTTACGTTGGGTGTTACGTCTACTTTTGCATCTAGTTTTGCATCTACTTTTGTTGCATCCACTTTTACATCCATGGTTGCATCCACTTTTGCACCACTTTTTTCATCATGTTTTGCTTCCACAATTGCATCATTTTTTGCATCCACTTTTGCATCACCTTTTTCATCCATTTTTGGTGCACCGCATTATGCGCCCACTTTTGCGCCTGTTAGGTATAACTCTCGATTCTATTCTATTCATGGCTGAAACATTTATTTATACATTACAATGTGACGGTTGAGAACCATCCTTTTCACCTTCCTATCTATTCATATTCCTATTTATTATTTATTTACAATAATCCCGACGGATTATTCTAACAATCCCCCTCTTAATCCGAAGGGGTGTTCATAAGTCCGAGCATGTTTCTGAATCTTTCAAACTTTTCTCGTCCAAGCGCTTTGGTGAAGATGTCTGCAACTTGATCATTTGTGGAACAATGTTGAAGATGGACTGTCTTGGCCTCTACATGATGTCGAATCAAATGATACTTTGTGTTGATGTGTTTGGTTTGATCATGGAATCTAGGATTCTTAGCCAGCTTGATTGCAGAAGTATTGTCGACCAACAATGGAGTGGATTTCTCTTGTTTTTCTTGCAAATCTTCAAGTATCTTCCTGAGCCATACTATTTCTTTCGTTGCTTCAGCTGCAGCCACATATTCCGCTTCTGTTGTTGAATCTACTAGAA
>LPNX010456360.1:356605-387460 GCA_001517045.1 Pseudotsuga menziesii | reverse complement strand
ATAACAGGTGGAACCAAAAACTCTGAGATGCCTGACTGAAGGGAGATGGCCAAACCACATTTCATGTGGAGTCTTGTTATCAAGGGCATTTGAGGGACTTCTATTTCTTAAATAGGATGCACATTTTACTGCATCACCCCAAAACATTTGTTTTACATTTTTGAAAAACATCATTGAGCGAACCATATTCATTATGGTTCTATTCATTCTTTCTGCTGCACCGTTTTGTTGAGGATTGTAGGGAATGGTAGTCTGATGTGCAATTCCATGTTGGCGAAGATAATTTTCAAAAGCATTTGGAGTGTATTCTTTCCCATTATCAGTACGAAGTGTACCAATTTTTGATTGTGCTTGTTTTTCTATCAATGCATGAAAGTCTTTAAATGTTTGAAATGCTTCTGATTTTATCTTTAAACAGTAAATCCAGCACATTCTTGAGTAGTCATCAACAAATGTCATAAAATACTTATTCCCATTTGCTGAAGGAGTTGGCATTGGGCCACATAAATCAGAATGTACTAATTCTAATTTCCTACTTGCTCTGAAATTATATTCATGGAATGGCAGCTTACTATGTTTGCCTAATATACATGCATCACATTTGTTCTTCTCTTTGGGAATGGTGGGAAAACCAAATACACCATTCTTTCTCAACAAACAAAGACTGTTATAATTTAGATGACCAAATCTTGCATGCCACAATGAACTAGATGACAAATTACCTTCTCCATGCTGAGAGAGGTAGGCATAGTTATGAAATCTTGCGGATGAACCCTTGAGCTTCAGTAGCTTTCCATCTTCGTATCCAGTCATGATGACTTGGTTGTCAGAGGACTTTCTTATTTCAACAATTCCATAAAAAATGTGGATGGAATGGCCTCGCTGTCGAATCTCCACCAAGGACAGCAGGCTTCTCTGCAACTCTGGAAGATAGAGAACATTCTTCAACAAAAAATCAGGGAATCCAGGCATCTTCAGTCGAATGGTGTCCATTCCCTTTGGTTTAAGACTTGACTTATCTGCAAAGTAAACTATGCCATCTATTGTTTCATTAAGTTCTTCAAAACAGTCTTTTCTAAATGTCATGTGTGATGTTGCACCAGTATCAAGCAGCCAACAATATTTGTAAGATGAAAGAGAAGTCATTTCATTAAATCCAAGATTACAATGTGCAACAATACAAGAATCAGAAGATTTACTAGCATCTAGGTCATCTTTCTTCTGGTTATGCTTGTCTTTGATGGAGTCCCATGAAGCTCAACACTGATCTGATGTGTGTCCAGTATTTCCACAACGCTTGCACTGCAAATCTGATCTTTTGCTTCTGCCCCCTCTGCCTCTGAAATTTCTTCTTCCTCGTCCTCTCTTGCTGCAATCTCCCTTGGAAGGGTCTTTGGATTGGTCTTTGCCAGCTAGGGCAGCACCAATACTAGATGCCAAAGAGTGCATCTTTTACAGCTGTTAGTGTAGTTTACAATAATGAACTTAATATGACAAAGAAAAAAAAACAATAACCTTGTAGGTCTACAGTCTCTGCCAAGGTGATTTACAGAGAAAATATGCTGTCAATAAGTTCATAAACAAATAACTCACCACTGGTGATGGTGAGGGAGAGGCACAGCTCTCAAAGAAACACAGGATTAGAATTCTTTCAACACATCTCCATGTAATTTACTTTAGAGTGTTGTTTACATGGACAATTCAAATCTTCTTATGAAAAATTACAATGATACCTCAATCATAACTGTAACTTGCCATTGTGATTGTCTAAATGATGTGGATCTGGTTCTGCAACTTTTCTTCTTTTGGAGCAGCTGTAGCAACAGCTGCAAGCTTTCTTAGACCAATCCTGAATCCTTTTTGGGAATTCAATACGGTCAACCAGCTGCAAATTTTCTTCACAATATAATTTCTTTTATGCACCAACAATCTTTGCAATGATTTATAACAATCTCCTTAAAAATATAGTAAAAACAAAGAAATTTGCCCAAACTTTCCGGTTATACTGATTTTGTCTTCCTTCCAACTGAATCCTGGACTGCAACACTTTTCTCAGGCACACCTTGAGGATAGAATGTGCTCAAGACAAGATGACTAGACCAATGTATACCGATGCACAAAGAAATATAAAAAATATGAATCCCCATATGACTCCCCAGGCCATGCCATTGCAAGGGCATGGGCAAAGTTCAGCAAATTTTTCTGCGTCACTTGAGTTGACTCTTCTCGATATAAGGTCATCATAGATATCATAAACTGAAAACAAACTGTTCATCACACCTATGAATAGTATAACGTATCGAAGAAATGCATCCAAAGACATATTCTGAAAATGAATATGAAATTCCAAACCTTGAAGGGGGGATTCCTGCTACTTCACTTGAACAAGAGGTTCAAATGGAGTAGCAGGAACTTCTTCATGCGGGGGAGTTGGTGCTTCATATGGAAATTCCAAAGGTTGATCCAGAATAGGAATCCCCCCTTCAAGGTTTGGAATTTCATATTCATTTTCAGAATATGTCTTTGGATGAGGATAATTTTCCAATAGTATAACGTATCGAAGAAAAGAGATGGAGGAGAAACGCATGCGACTAGCAGACATGGGGGAGAAACGCACACAATGAATGCGACTGGTAGGAGGGAAGAGCAGAGGGCAGACTGGCAATGGACTGGCACGCAGAATGCCAGGGCTGAAATGCAGCAGGCAGGAGTTACGGCAGGCAGGCAGCCAGGCTCTGATACCACTTGTTAGGTATAACTCCCGATTCTATTCTATTCATGGTTGAAACATTTATTTATACATTACAATGTGGCGGTTCAGAACCAGCCTTTTCACCTTCCTATCTATTCATATTCCTATTTATTATTTATTTACAATAATCCCGACGGATTATTCTAACAGCGCCTACTTTTGTTGCATCCATGTTTGCATCCTTTTTTGTATCCATGTTTTTATCCACTTTTGCATCCAGTTTTGCACCCAGATGTTGAAGATGACAATGAGGTGTTGCAGCTGCAACCTTTTTCCCAAATTTTAAAATTTTGGACCCTCCTTTTTTTATTTTATCTTGCTTGGGATTGTTTGGTTTCCTGAAATTTGTCATTCCTCTGATATAAACTTTAATTTTTTGAAGACTGTGGAGTTTGTTTATTTTCAAAGCTTAACATTTGCTCTCCCGATGATTTTGTTTTATCACTATCGAAAGTTTATTGAAGATTGAGTCGGGGCTTTAGTTCTCCATGCCACCGCTGTTTCGGAGGTTAAATGAACTAATTTTTCCATCGCCCAGCCAAAAGTATTTTGAGCACTTAATGTTTTAATTTTTCAATGACTTGGTTTTTTTATCACTGTCGGAGGCAAATCGATGAAGGAATCGGGGCATTAGTCCTCTATGCCGCCGATGGACAGTTTTTATCCTCGCCAATTCCGTGGCCTTTATTGTTCAAACCTTTTTTATTTTTCCATGAATGTGTTTTTATTTTCATTATCGGAATATTTTTTGACTAGCAGTCGGAGTTTTAGTCTTCTACGATGCCGCCGTTTCAGAGGCCTTGTCATTTGTCTCGTTGATACTGCAGAGTATTTTGTGTCTTGAGCTGCCAATACATAGTTGTTAAAGCTCCCGATCGCCGACGGTTTTGTGATTCACGAAACCCGCAGTTAGTTTTTTCTTCATCGTTGTGG
This sequence comes from Pseudotsuga menziesii, assembly GCA_001517045.1. NCBI lineage: Eukaryota > Viridiplantae > Streptophyta > Pinopsida > Pinales > Pinaceae > Pseudotsuga > Pseudotsuga menziesii. The sequence continues at coordinate 383,775 of LPNX010456360.1, read as the reverse complement.
CTGTCAATCATACTATCTCGCCGATGATTAGTGTCTCGAGGTTCTGATGAGTTAGTTATTAGTTGTTTCAATCATCGATACATGACTACGGCGACGCTTAGTGCTTTATATCACCGACACTGGGGAAGCTTTCAGCTTTGAAGCACCGACACTGCGGAGATGCTTAGTTTTAAGGTCGCCGATCCATAGCGCTTAGAGCCTCCGATCGCTGAAATTTTTTTTCGACCGTGGAACCCGTAGTCTGTATGTTTTCCACCATTGCGGCTATCTTGTAAACTATCCTGCCGATGCATTAGTGGTTCTGACCGCCGATAGGGTTTTTCCCACCAATAAGGTTTTTCCCGCTGTTTTGTGTGCTTTTACTCTTCTTTATGGGATGGTGGGGGATTTTCTGTGGGTTCTGGTTGAGTCAAGGTTTTTTCCAAGATGAAGAGCGCAGTCTAGGGTTCAGTGTTTTGAGGATTTCGAGTTAGTCCAGATGCGGCCTGGATGGAGATGAAGAGTCTATTCTATCGAGCTTGTGTTTTTAGTTTTGGATAGTGGACTTAGAGGATTTCAAGACACAAACTTGCAGGATTTCTTTTCCTTGTTATTCTTTCTTATCATGCATTAATATTGTGTATAGTTTATTTTACAGAATGCATATGGAGAAAGTAAATAGCTTGATACATTTTGTTATTTTGGCAAAGCTTAACAGCCTAAAAGCATGTTGTATTTATGACAGGGAGTTGGCTGAAGAATGAAGAAGCAACAAGGAAGAAGCAGAGATAAAGAAAAAAAAAGAAGAAAGTGAGGGCATAGGATTAACAGCAGGGATGATTTTAGGGGCGAATTTTAAGGGGTGCCCAAAAAAAGGTGGGCGAATTTTTAATATTAAATGGTTTCTTTTAATTTAATAAATTAGCCCATATTTTATTTTATATATAATTTTCCCCAATTAAATAGCCTGCCCGGTTAAAGTATGAAAATTCATACGATGGAATTTATCCCACCCGTCGATGGGGAAAATCATGACATTCACCTGGATTTCTTCTATAATGGAGGTTAAATTGCCAGAAATTTCCAGTTTTGGAGGAGAAATGGAGATGGTTCGCCTGGATTTTATGGATGATAGGTAAAAATTTTGTATTTTGCCCCTATTTATGGATATTTGGGTAAACTTCTCTCAGTTCGTCCCTAATTTTCAGGCTCATGGATGCAGGAAAACGTTCAATTTCAGGTGGTAGCCAGGCCATGGATGCAGGACAACATTTGATTTGAGGTGGTGTTTTCCTTGGTTGGTCAAGGATGCAGGACAGATAGGGTTTGGACGCTGGACATGGTTTGATTCCATGTGTTGGTGGTCGTGGTCGTGGCGGTCTTTAATCTCCATGGACACAGGACAGTGTTTTATTTCTAGGACCTTCGTTGGCCATGAAAGATGGGCATAGTCGGATTTTGTGTTTGCCGTGTTTTTTCTGTGTTTCTTAAAGCCATTGCAATTCTCTTTGGTGTTTTTGTTTCTTGCTAGCTTTTGTATTTTTTTTAGCATGGCCAGGCTAATTTCTCTTTTTGTATATTGTTTATCATGTTCACTTACTTATCATGATTTCTTTCACGGATTTTCAAGCTTTGGGTTTAATGGGTCTATGGTTTTCATTGTGTATATTTTTTTCTATTGATTTAATGGTGAGCAAATTAGGCAAATAGAAGTATCCCAACTGATCGAAATAGAAAATTAGGCAGATCCAATAAGCAGGCCAAGGAACAATGATATTATGGGTAGAAGATCAGACTAGAAACTGAAGGCCAAAGAGCAGGAAGGAAATGAAGAGGTTGAAGATGCAGTGACTGCTACAGTCCAAAATTCGATATGAAGAGTGCAGACTGAGGTTAAGGCTTGTGGATTTTTTTGATCAAATTTTGCATACTCCTTTGATGATGGCTGAACAGTATTATGATTGAGGTATGTATGGTGTTCTACTCTATGGTAAAGAGAGTATTCTTGTGCCCTTAGCCATGCAATATGACCACTGTTGAACCAATAGCGATAAGCCCTAAACTCTCGAGTCTCAATAGAAACAAAATATTTAGGGGCAAATCTACATTGGCTTGCAGCATGATTTGTGCATGGATTTATTAAGGATTTTCCATGGTGATGACCAGCATGTAATGGGTTGTATGATTGGACCTTGTACACCTGATATTAACTAAGCATATTGCTATAACAAGAAACCCTAAGTAACAACTAAACAAAGGCGTATAATAGTAGAGACAGAGTTTGAGAAAATGCAAAAGAAAGTGACTTGACTGTGATAGTGATATGACGAAAACATTGAAGGAAGAGTAGTGAAGAGTTGAGAAGAGACTGAAGCTGACATACTGACAAAGGTTGTCATTACATCATCATTTTGTGCACTGTGCAGAAGTGGGATCTTTTGCCAAGAATATTGAAACCTTCACCAATCAGTGGAAAAGTAAGAGAAGTTGGAGCTTCTATCTCAGTCGGTGCTAATACTTGTGAGAGGTTGGAGCCTCTCTCCATTGAAGTGTATAACACGAGTTGGAGCTTGTGTACAGAAGGTTGTAGCCTTCTTGCTGTTGGTGCAGGAGATCCATGGAGTTGGAGCCTCGTTTGAGTTGGTGTCCATAAAGTCTGGAGATTGGAGTCTCCTCATATCTATGTAAAATATTGGCTGCTAAGATCAATTGGAATCGATTTTTTTTTAATGTATGATGCACATTAATAGATTCTTCTAAGTTCACATTATAGCACTTTCCAATATTATTTCAAGATACATAGAGGTTCTGATAACATGGAAGGAAGTTCAGCAGGAATGCCAGTTAGACAGGCTGTTGAAGGGCACCAATTTTTGCCATGTTCAGACAGCAACAACGGAGATTTACCAATGAGTTTTGTGCATTGTTTGGTACTATTATTACAATTGGTTCAATAGGAGGAAGGGCTAAGTTGGAGTTAAGCATGGAGCTGGTGATAAGTAAGTATGATTGGTTATAATTATAACAATTGGTCTCTAATGATGTTGTCATTACAAACTGTAGTGGATAGAGTATACATAATCATAGTGGTTTCATAGTAAGCATGAGAGTCAATTTCATGGAGATTAAATAAGCTACCTTATTGTTATACCATTACACTAGTATCGAAGAGCTTATATAACAACAAGATTCAAATCCTATAGGAATTTAGGCAAGTAATTCACAACAGTGATAAATTTAGTAACATATATAAAGAAAGGTCACAAGCTATTATCAATAACCTACCCCAAGTGATTATGGTAATGATACTTACTACACTACTAGACCTGTTATCTTCACCAAATGGAAAACCCCAGCACATTCAATCTACCTACTCTGAGTCATGGTATAAGCTCACAACCAAGAAATATACCCTTTGTTGCACCTAATACCACTAAAAGAGATAATTAGGGTCATCATTCATTATCATAAATACATGTAAGAACAAAGCTTAATATGTCATTACCTATGATATCAATATTATTCCAGTCATTAAGATATGTTTGATACTAAATTATCAAGTTTGTGTGGCATAAGTCTAGGTTAAATCCCACAGTCTCTTAGAGATAAATTAGATGGCTGCATAAGTGAAGCCTCTATAAAGGTAAGGAGTCCTGATCTCCTTTTTGTGCCATACAAAGTTTATAAGTTTAATAAAAATTGAAAGGAAGATGTCTGGGGACTGCTCAGGGCTAGAGGACATGGCTGGATGATTCTGGGAGGCATCCAGGAAACACGGGTAGAACCTCTACCAATACTTGACGCCACAGAAAGGAATCTCATGATACGACTCTAGCTCTGGTAGGGTTGTTTATTGAATCTGTGAAGAGAACAATATTTGAGCCTAGTTTCTGTGGGAAAGACCCAATCAGCTTTGGGATGAGATGCTCTACATGGTATCATAGACCTGATGTTGGCTTTGCTATCCATCAGAAGATCTTTCTGTCTCTTAGCATCACCAAGTGTTGAAATAGGGTTGAAAAATGTGCTAAATTGCTAATCAATCTGATGGGGTGAGACCTGGAAAGCAGCCTGCAGGTTTTGTTGTTTTAGAGTCACTGCCTCACACATGTAAAGAGATATGCATTACCAATCATGATATCGAATGAAGGTGGATATAGAGAACTACAATTCATAGTTCTATATTGTATGATCTCTGTTTTATTTTTTGTGCTTGGTGCATTTTAGTTCTATTTTTATGTTAAAAAAACTTACATTTTTGTGTTTATATTTTATTTCCCCGTGTCTATATTATATTCAATACACACACACATCTGTGTCCTAGTGTCCTAGTGTCACGTGAATTAGATATAAAGGAATTCCATATGCACTATAACTATGGAGATACCAATGGCTCCAATGTGAATCTACACAACATGAACATACACACACAAAAAATATCAAGCTTGAATTACAAAAGTTGGTATTTTCAAGGTAAATAAACCATGGATTGATGAGCTTGATCTTGCATTGCAGTGGCTTTCATTTGCTTTATTCCCGCCTTCTAGATGAAGCTCCTAAGATCTTGGCAAAATATATCCATCTTGATTTTAACTTGATTTTCTTAAACATAAAGTTATCCATGGCATTCATCTCCATTTGCATGCTTTGCAGTTTCCACACATTAATCTGCCAATATTTTACATTTCAACTAGAAGTTACTCCATTATTGTGTTATGTTCCATTATATCTCCTTGATTTCCTGTAGCTAAGCTAAACCAAAAGATTATGAAATCTTTTCAAATTGTCCACTCTACCTCTGTGAATTGAGTTATATTTCCCATCACATTCATTTTCATGCACACTTCCTTGTGTATCTTCCTTTCTGGAACATAGACATTTTTCCTTGTTCAATGGGAATTTGGTATTTTCATTTTCATGTTTTATCTGAGTACTACATAAAGAAAGGACATGTCACATGGAAGATACATAGATCAGAAGTTTTCATTGTGGATTTGGTGGGTTGGAAGAGGAGTAGTATTCTCTTTGGCCCTTTTCCTCCATCTACCATAATGTCCCATCAGTGCTTCCAGTTCTCTCATTCATCGCAAGTTTTCTTTAGTCTAAAATCTTCTTCCCAGCTCCCTTGTAACAGGCCTGAGTTGAAACTTGAAAGCATGAAAATGATGCGATTGTCATAATCTAAACAACTTTTCTCTTGGCCACATTATCATCCCTGTGCAATTTTTAAGTACTTACATAATCATGTCAGAATTTTTCTTAATCACGGCATCCATTTCCTAAAGGCTGCTGTTAGGTACCGCAAATATCCTTAACCATTATTCTTCTTTGGTTCCATCCATATGTTCATTTAGTATCTTTTTTTGGGATAAGGGGATATCCAATTTAGCCATATAGTTGGCCCATTTATTCCTTTACCTTGGGTTATGTTTCAAACCAATTCCATAGAATTTAGTTTGAAGGATTCCTATTTCCTAAACAAAGTTGTTTGCTTCTATTTGTCTGTCTATCATGATCCTTTCCTATATTAATGATCAAGAATGGGTACGCTCTTATAATTAGACTTCTTATCATAAGAAGCTCAATCTCATTCCAAGAATCATAGTTGACAAATTTTCTCATCATTGGATACTTTCCCTAGCCCTAAATTAAAAGTTGAGACATCATTTGTGCTCTTCAATGAGGCTTGGCGAAAACTGTTATTTGCTATTTGGTACCATCTCCATTTTTGAGTTAGGTATTTACTATTTAGTGGAATGGACACAATGGATTGCTATTTAAATTGGATTTGAAAATACCATTTTTAATAAGGTTTGTTCATCTTGGTAGCATAATTTTAGTATAAATGCTTCAAAGTTCAAGCTCCCAACCTCTTTCAATCTATTGAAATGGATCTTAGTTGCATGAAACCAGGGCTGATACCTCTTTTTTTTAGGGGAGGTGGTTGGGGAGGATGATGGGGTTCAAAGGATAAATATTAAATATAACATTGGAAAATCAACATACTATAAAAATGTGGCATAGGAAAACCAACAAGCACACTACTTCTATTAGTGTTTTTCTTGGGTGTAGAATACAAAACACAAACAAATTGTTCATGCGACTTCATCAAGATTTGAGCTTCCAACACTCGTAGCCTCTATATAGACAAGGATTATCAAATAAGAAAGAATAATGCTTGGATATTTGAAGGACATACACACTCAATGGAAGAATTATTAGGCAGCCACTGAAATGATCACAAAATCAAGATAGGATTGTCAGAAAATAGCATCGTGATCTTGGTTAGTAAGCCATAAAAGGTTCGTGGATCCTATGCATAGATGAGGTAGGACCTTTCATGACTTACCCTGAGCAGTGCTCAATTAAGACCATAAATCTTCCAATCCTCATTGGCCAGGCATTATCAGGTGGATTGTGTTTTTCCATCATATCTCTGTTAATGATCTTGTCGCTTATGAATAGTGAACATTATACCATTGTGTATGAATTTGGATGGTTCTTCCTATAACACTTATTGTACTCACAATGAGTGGATTCTCAACCATTAGATCCAATTCTAGAATTTTGTCCCATATACGATATTAAAATTTATACATGATTTATTAATTTTCAAATATGTTTCTTTAAAATGTTATTTATGATTCATTCATCCATTTTTAGTTGCTTTTAAAATGCCAATTATCAATTATTCATACATTTTTCCCACTTCTTTAGTCCCTTCCACATTTTTTCATTACTCGATGAGATTTTTCCTTAATCTTGTAAGTTCTTAACTGCAATTGCAAGTTTCTCCAACTCAATTGATGGGTTCAAATTAGTTTTATGATGGATTTTTCTCTGCCCACCTTGTTCTACACCTAGTATTTGAAATGAAGTTATAGGTCCATGATTTTCCTCAAATATATTATTTGTTCTTACTCTTACTTGGAATGGTATCTTATCCCTTTGCATACATCTCTAGCTCTATTGCGCCAAGTGAAGATTTTGTATAATGGGGAACCTAGTAGTTCTTATGTATGGCTCCATTCCAGCTTCAATCTTCATAAGTTCAACTTTCACCAAAGCTGGTGAGATCAATTTACTAATGTTACAATTTGGATGAAGGCAGGTTTGAAATTTCCAACCTGCATTTTTATATTACATTCCATTTGTTTTCCTAAATTTGATTTTGAATATTTGAAGGATTGGTCTTTTGTACACCCACATAAATTTTGACATCTTATTTTGATAGAGGACTTGGCTGGTGATACATCATATTTTTCAACTTGGTATTATTTGATAGTTTTGTATAAATTTATTTTTTGATGTATAAGGTGTTGAAATATAATGGGAATGTACAAACTACTGGATGTGTTGAAGATGGAGGATTAAGAGTATTATTTTATTTTTTTCAATTATCAAGTGAAATATCCTTGATCCATGTTGGGTTGCATGATTCTTTGTTCCCTCAATGTCAGGATTCTTTTGCAATTATATGTCTAGTTAATAACTTTTGGAACTGAATTGTATGCCTATGTGCAAGTCGAGATATCTTTAGAAACCATGCTCCTACAAATTTCAATAGCATCCTTAAATAATTGTTTTTGTTGCTCTGCATAGAGCCTAGGTGCTCCAAGACTTGTCTTCTTAATCTCAATTGGTTCATGATCATTAATATATGCTTAGGTCACGAACCTCCTTTGTTGATTGCATTTGTTTTATCATGGATGGATGGCTTAGTATGATGCCTTGGAGTCCAGATTGGTAGATATTTGGTTCATGTGATGGTGACATGGATAATTTGTGATCTCATTTGATATGGATGGAGCTCTCTGAGCCCTCAACAGTTCTATGGATGATTGAAAGCAAACCCAGGCATGTTGTCTAGTTTAATCCTCATACATGAATCAAAATGATTTCTGGGCACATTCCTTGATGACCTGGGCATATGTTGAGCCTCCTAACAACCTAATTAGTTGATTTGGGATATTTTGGGCAGTTCTGGTATTTGTTAGCCTCAAACAACAATAGATCAAATCTGTCCCAGCCTTCAAATAACCATAAATCAAGCAAATCCAAGTAGGGAAAAGTGGCATCATAGGGAAAAGTGGCATATTCTTCATAAACTTTGTAACTCATGGATATATATAGTTATCATTAATGATCTTAACTTTCTCAGGAAAATGCCACAAATACCATTCCCTTGCTCTCATGTGGAAAGCATTGATGTCTTTGTCTAAGGTGTCGTGAAAACTAAATAACCTGTATGTCCATATTGATATTGAACATCACCTTGGATCTGTTGTAGGTTGTTCATGTTTATCTGAAACTTGTCTTTATGGTGCTTGCCCCTCTTTCTTGTTTTTCCTTTCATCAAGGTTATTGTCATTGGAATCCTATACATGTTCCCATATCTCATCCACGAACAAGTCTAAGAAAAAATTATCTATTACCAGGAGACAAAGAGTCCATTTCTTGGCATAGCCATTAAGACCTTAAAATGAAGCTTACTCTATTTGTCTATGAAGCTTACTCTTGACACCTTATCTGCACCAAATCTAATAAGAGAATTTGGATGCACATATTCTATGTTGGTTGTCATTGCTTGTGTATTGGTTGTTTACCTTGCTTTCTCCTTCTCATCCCCCATAAGCCTTCATCTTCATAGGTCTATAGAACAGATGAAATCTAGGATTATGTAGACTGGTTTTGCACTTTTAGTCTTTTGCAAGAGGCATTTTTTCTACTTCAAGGTTTTCATCTCTACTTTGAGCCTAGTAGTGTCTTTGAAGTGCTTATGTACATGGATTGCTGTTGGTGGTAAATATGAGCTTTAATGTCAATTATTTAAGAAGTTGTAGAATATGATTTATTTTGCATTGTGTGGCTATATATCCTGCTTCTGTCAGATGTTTAGCTAATTGCTTTTGTGCTCTGCACCTTTGAGTTATATCCTTTGTTCCTAACATAGGCTGGTTGGCAGTTTATTATTTAGCACAAATCAGTATTTTTGTTTTTGTTTATATTTCCCGTCGATTCTGCAGTGATATGTTCTTCAATTGTTAATTATTTTCCCTTCTTTTCCCATACACCATCCCTTCCTAGCCAACCTAGCCATCACAACCAGTACAGAAAAATGGAAGAAAGAAAGAAACAGGAAAAAGAAAAAGAAAAAAGAAGGATACATGCATTGTATGGTCATTCTATCTCACACAAAACAAGATCTACTGGATTGATTGTTTACATTGTTTGATTCAGGTCAGCCAAGAAACATGGCAATGGCATCAATGGAAACCATGCAAGAGCAATCAGAAATGATTGGAATGGCCATAAATACTAGCCTTCCTCAGAAAAGGGGCTGAGAAGATGAAATTGGTGCTGGATTAACAGATAAGAAATGGCCAGGATGGGACTGCACAAATTTGTGAACTCAGAAATGGCCAGGGTGGGACTGCACAAATTTGACATACTCAGGATTATGGTGAGTATTGACTGTTGGCACTCTGTTAACATAATTCATAAGAGCATTGAGACTGGCGAGTATTGATCTGTCAATACTCTGTCAAGGAAAATCGTAACAACATTAAGGCAAGTATTCATCTCAGAGCTGGACTTGCCGTACTAGGGAGTGTTGGGAGTCATACACAAGAGTGTGGAAACTATGGTTTGGAGGTCTTATGCACACGGGGAGGGTTAGTGATGGGCATACTTTTATGGGTCAAAATTTAGAAACGAAGGTCTCCCACCAAAATCTGCCCCTTGGCCTCTAAGTTCTCAAAGAATGAATAAAAACACTCTTGCTCAATGACTTAGTGAAAATCTTCCAATTATGCAATGAGAGCAAGCCAATAGAGCATTGACCATTGTCCTAAAGCCATCTATCCTACATATAGGGTCATCATTCAAAGTGATTTGGAGTGAGTAAGATTTTCAGAATGAAACAATATTTGACCTTTCAATGGCATAATTTCCTTTAAAGAGTGGTCAATGAAGAACACTAGTAAAGTAGGGCATGTAGGATCCTTTTTCCCATCTTGCACAATCTTGAAAAGGAGATCTTAGGGTTGCTTGATCCATAATAAGAGTAATATTTTGGTGTTTTGATCCATAATAAGAGTAAAAATCAATCAGGTCCTGAATTGAAAGAAGAGAGTTCAGTCTAAAAGGTGTTTCAGCAGGACCATGTGCTGTAGTCCAATAACTATGCACATCAGAGTGACAATCGATAGTGTTATGGACGCATGTCGCACTTATATTTTAGTTGTATGCACATAAGCACTGACCCAGGGGCACAAATTTGGGTGCAGTCTCACAATTTAGTTTGACACAGGTTTGCTGAAGTGGATGGAGATCTCAACAAGTGGTTATGAGCGGAAGCTCACAGTCATAAAAAATTGTCACATCTTTTCTCTGTCTTTTCATCTTCTTGAATATTGTACACTAATGTATTGTTGAGATATGAACAAATGAGATCTACAATGCTTCATATTCATCATGTTGTATTTATATTCCTTTCTAATTTTGTAATGGGGTTGAGTGATGGTATTAGTATAGCTGATTCAATTCCATTGGATCTCTAGAGTTTGTAGAAATTGATGGATTGTAGTTGCTGATAAAAGCTTCAATTATGTTCATATCTTTGTTGTACATAATGTTTTGTTTAATGAAAATTTGGAGTTGATATTTTCTTCAATTTTTTTTTGCTTATTGTGTGGATTCATTTTCCAAGATTGTTTGATTACTTCAATATTTGCTTGCCATTTTATATTGGCTGTGTATGCAGGATTATATATTGCAGTTGTTGCACTTATTTCCACTAGGCATACTTTGGGATCATATTGGTATTAGACTTTTAGAGCATTTGTTTCACATGTAGTTGCCGATTCGCTACACAATTTATGGGCAATATTTGCTCTCAGACAAAGAAGGAAATGGAGGATGAATTGCAGAGTTGTGTTGGAATGGTTGAAGCCAAAGTTGCTACTCTAAACTCAAAATTTGGGCCTATGGATGGTCAATTAATGAATATAGCCCATCTGTGGCATAATTTAACAACCTATATAACAACATGATAGGCTATTGTTCAATAGCAATTGTTTGATAGTAATCTAGGCAAGAAATGAATTACTTCTCAAGGAGGCTCGATGCTAAATCTAAGTTCCTCTTTCAAAGTGAAACCCAAAGTGAAAATTTCACTCTACGACCGGTCGGGTGGAGGCCTTGGACTTGATAATTGCCCAAGGAAGTTAGATCCCCCTTTTTCAAAGTGCAAAAATTTACAGATGATGACAAAGTTGTATTTGAAAAACTATGCATGCCTAGGCAAGCTTTGTTGTGGTGGGAGGATTTATGTGAGTGCAAGATAAATATTTGTTCCATGCAGGCTGTGACTTGGGACATATTTAAAGCCTCAATGAATAAAAAATTCTACCCCCTTAATTATTGGAAGCTCTTAACAACAAGAGTGCCAATACCTGATTTAAAAATCCAATCAATTGGTAGATGCCTATATGTTATATAACATTTAACTTAGATTGATGCATGAAGAAGCTGAATTGGTGGTCAAGTTAAATTAGCAGAAGCTAATAAAAGTTGGAAGAAGATTAATAGTGTTGTTGTTGCTAATGCAAAGCATGGCGCACAAATTAATCCATTTAGTGGGATTGCACAAATGAAGCCATTTAGTGGGACTGTGAGTTCTGTGCACTGTCTTTTAACTTGTGTGAGCAGTGAGGCTATGTGAGCATGGCAGTGTGAGGGAGACCATGTGAGGGAGAGTTGAGACCTTCGGCCTGTGACTCCCGGATGCTGTGAAACATAATTCTTGCTACTGGATGCTGTGGATTGTTGGAATAGTAGAAACCTTGCTGCTGGATATTTATTGTTGTGGCCATAGTTAAAAGTTAAAACTTAATACCTCAAGTATTTGCCATAGTCCCTTGTTGGATATTGTGTCTACATTGAATAGTAAATACTTAATTATTTTATACTGCTGGACAATAAATACCTCAAACATTTACTATTACGTGGCTGTTGGTTGTGACGTTGCAACTGGGAGAAAATACTCAGAACAGGGTCTAGCACTGCTGGAAGAAAATGCTCAGAATAGGGTACTTCTAGACTTGTTATCTTGCTATTGTGTGCTGGCTATTAGCAGTTGGGTGTGCTTTTGCCAATTGGATAATCTTAAATTGTTGTTATGTAATAGTTTTAATGGTTAACGTTTCAATTCTCATATTTTAAATATTTTTAGTATTTGGGCTGGCTTCCTATGTTGGAGACTTCAATGTTCCATAGATTTTGTGGGGTGATTCCATATGTCCCCTTGGATGTGTTCCCTTGCTCCCAAATTTGCATATCCCAGAAACTTGGTGGAACATTGGTGTTTTTTTTCCTTGGAAATAAATCCTTGGGAAACATTTGGGCACTTGCCCCCATTTCGAGGATGGTACCCAATCTAAAACTGGTGGTGTAGACTTTGTGTGCTTAGCTAACCTTGTGGTAATCTAATAGCTGACTGGCACACAATATGTACATTAAGCATATAAGGAAAGTAACACATTAAGCATATGATGAAGGTAACAAAAATAATTATGATAAGATAAGATTATTTTATTAATGTCCAACAAATGATCCCAAAAGTAGGTCAAGAGGACTGTGCAGTACCATGATAACAATACAAAGTGGGACCCCAAAAGTAGCTCCTATAAAAAGCTAAAAGCAGAACTCAAACCTAACCCCAACTCCATATATGAATTTGAGGTTATGTTTTAGGTAAAAATAGATTCTACATTATACTTTTTTGTTATAACATTGATGATTTGAGCTACATTACCTTCATGCAGCTTATTTTAAGATTGATGGTTTGATATTTATCTCTTACATTGTCTCTTTCTTGTATCTAATAGGAAATGACGCTGGAATTTGAGAAAGCTAGGCCAAGGAGCTATCTCTTCACATAGATAGTTTCCTAACATTAAATGATAAATAACTAATTTGACAACACTTTCACTATGAAAGAATGGGCTCATTCAAGTACATGAAACCATGTTGGTGTTTAGCACAAATATCTTGACAAATTTTTATGGTTTGTTTATTTCTTTTGTTTGAAGCATTTTGTCGATTTTTGAAGTTTGTGTGTATTTTGGTTAAATATTGTGTTAATTCCTTTGAATGATTCTAGTTCTCATTCGATGCTTGATTGAACCCTTTGTTGTAGCTTGAATCAAGGTTGGTTTTAGGGTTTGAGAAAAGATTATTTTATTAACTTTTAGTTGCATGAATTAATTTTCTTCAGTTTTTCAATTCTTTTACGCTGACTGTATATTTTCTTTGTAAATACTTATCGTTATTCAAAAAAATAAACGAGCTCTACATATCTAAGCGAAGAGAAAAATGGTCTATGCACTAGGTTCCTATGCATTGATCGTAGGATACCTATTGGCACAAGACCAACATTTATCTAATGCAATAATCAATTGGCATAATTACAATGCATAATTGTATTAGCCTCCATGACTATAATTGACTAGTGGAGGCCAAGATCGAGAATAATGTATGATTCTATGAGTTTATTAGTCTGTCAAGATTCAGGTCCCCACATGTCCATTGGACCATTAAGGACGAGATAACAAGTGGAGTCCCCACTTGCCCTGAATCTAGTTAATGCAGTTGTGTTTCACTGACACCTTCCTGTTGTGACTTGTGAGTCTACATGTTCTGTTGTTGATGATGCGATTCATGTTATTTGACTAATGTTGTTATTCTTTTATTTTGACAATATTCTATAAATCAGTGAAAAATTCACCAGTTTTTACAATTTTTTATAATGAAGTTAAATATTCGCCAAGTTTTTACAACATTATATAATAAAATGAAAGATTCGCCAAGATTTTATAACATTATATAATAAAATGAAAGATTCGCCAATTTTTTTATATATACATATTATATTATTGATAAAATCGCCTTCAAATTTTCCTATATATCGGAGAGATTCGCCCAATTTTTATACATATAAATATAGGGGGGGTTCTTAAAATCATCCATGATTAATAGTATCTCAAAAAACCCTCCAATTCTGAAGGTATAGCAGCAGAGGCCCAGGCATGGGAAAAGTTCATTAATGACCAAGCGGGCCCCTCTTCATGACGTGTTCTATTATTTTTGTTTTAAAATGTAATATATTGTATAAATCATAAGCACTCACTACAAGACAAAATTTGGGATTGAAACGTTGGGGAAGCCCAAAAGTCATTTGGGGGCAGCCTAGAGGTTTTGCTTTTTGTATAAGTATAGGAGAGTTAGATGTAGAAAGCACTTTTTCCTAGACAGATTTGTGATAAGTATGTTATAAGAAGAACTATTTCCTTTTGCAATAAAGAATTACAAGTTTCCTGCTGGAGAAAGCTTGGTGGAATGTTTCAAATGTTGTGCTATGGATCAGTTGAATGTGAACTATTTTGTTTTCAGCTTATGTCCATTAACTATGAGATCATTCTAACTCATTGAATCTATGTTCATGTTATGAATGCACTCTAGTTTATTCTGTGAAATTTCCACTGTGAGTAATGAAGGTTTTCATAAACAATAAGCTATCTTGTTGTTCATATATCTATTAATGTTCATGTGTTCTGAAATAAGTAATAGAAATATGTAATTTTTCTTAAACACAGAAACACATTACTCATTGATAACTGATAATTTTTCTCCCTAGGGATAGGTTAGAAAGTTAGTTTTAGTTTCTTGTTGTGTGTGATTTAGATGTGAGAGAGTTAAGATGAGAGGTAAGAACCTACGCATCACATTGTGATACTCCTCGTTATCTCTATCAATCTGCATTTTTAGATAGGCATTTGTACATCATACTTAAATTCAAAAAACTAAAAATATACACAGTGGACTGCGCCGTAATCGGTAAAACCTTTTATTTTGTTACTTGACCTACGGTAGCCAGACCATAAACTGGACGAATTCCCCATACCAAATAGTAGCGGGCTAGTTGGGAACGTTTACTGGGGAGAATCCCTAACTGTTGTTACCTGCAATTTTCCAGGCCTCAACAATTTTTGGCACTAGAAGGAGGGACACTAGTGCATGGCTGGCCGAGGAAACTCATTTCCTCGAAATTATTCCACCGGTGACAGTTTTGAAAGCAGTTTGTTTCACAATCCAACTCCTGAAGAGAAGGGTAAAGAGCATCTGTATTCTATAGATAACGAAGTAGTTGATGATCTGAGAATATTTACTAGGGAATATGCGAAGAATATCAGAGGATTACCAATTATTCCTGTCTTACCCAGGAGAGAATATCGGAAGAAAGATCGCCCTCAGTTAGAAGATTCAGTGTTGGTAGAAGACCTTGAAGAACTGGTGGAAGTAGCCCTACAAGAAGTTGATCAACCTTTGAATCAATTGGGCCCAAATACACCTTATTGTTCACCTCTTCATACCCCTACTCACCACCTCATTCTCCTCCCAGAATCATGGCTCATGTAAATGCAAACCAACCAAATCCACCACCTGCTTGGAGGGCTAGGTCACCATTAAACCTGACACCTCCCTTACATGATTTGCCTCAAGCTTTTAATAAAATGTTGCCTAAGTTTGACCCAAGTGAAAAAATTCTGGTAGATGATCATTTGCAAAGTTTTTACTTGGCTATAGAAGGACTACGGGCTGGAGAACATGAAGACGTAGTCTGCAGATTGTTTCCACATACCCTGAAAGGAGCAGCAACCTCATGGTATTTTTCTCTTCCTACAAATTCAATCATAGACTGGGACACATTTGAGAGAATATTTAGAAGTAAATATGCAGTCCAGAAAACCCATGCAGCGTTAATGAAAGGGTTATGCGCTTTAAAGAAAGAAAGGAAGGAAAAAGTGCATAATTTCACTCAAAGATTTGCTGCTTATCTAAAAAAAAAATCTGCAGCTGATAAATCATCCGATAGAGTTCTAATTGAATACTATACTTCAGCTCTAGGGCCAGACTTGGCCATGTTTTCCAAGATGTCAGTCAAACCTACATTATCAGAAACTTATGAAGAAGCTGAGAGGGTAGAGGTTGAGAAGGAGAGCATAGAAGATTATCCTGTGCAGTCGGAAGAAAAAGCTTTTGGTAAGAAACCTTTATTACTGACTAAGCCTAAGGATGAGTGGTCACGCGATTTTGAAGGGATGGTGAAGATGATATAGAAGCTATCCAACAGAATAATAGATTTGGAAAAAGAAAAGGAAGCTCATAAAGCATTTAAGCCTTACTATAAAAGGAGGGAGGACAACAATCAACCTAAACCTCCTCCACACAGTCCTGCATCAATGAATTTAACTGAGGTAGGTATGGATAATTTTTGCACCATTCATCAGCAGCCTCATTCTGAGAAAAATTGCCCCCAATGGATAAATTCTATGACATTGGTAATGAATTAGCTATTGGACTCCAAACTAACAGAAACTGATAATGAGGAAGAAAAGGACAACCAATCCACAGAAAAATAGGAGAAGGATACTCTGGTTTTATGGGACTGTGTCTCAATCTTCGATACAGAAGAGGGAGATTCTCTGTAACAAGAAGAAACATTCGAAACCAATGTGACAACAAGAAGTCAAGGTTTGTTAAAAGAAGATAATTCAATACTCCCGAAGATCGAGAAACTTCAAGAAAATATGAAGGAAATATGGAAGAACACCACAACTGATAAAATACCTGAATTTACCATTACAAGTCAAGATCCTAAGAAAATCAACGTACCTGTTAAGCCTATTGAAGACAAGGTTGATAATGTCAATAAGAATCTCAAAGCACTTTAGATGGAGTATGATATTGTAGAGGACATAAAAAAGGCTAAGGCAAATATCTCATTATTTGAAATGCGTAATGTACCTCAACAGAAAGAAAAATTGTTAAAAGCACTTGAAGTACCAGAAGAAGAGCTTCCCACTGACAACCAACCTGAAGAAGAAGTTGTTGAAGCAAGTGTGGGAGGTAAGTCTAAGTTTAGAACCCCACCATTTCTCCTAAATTTTGAGATTTTCAATTATAATGTACACAACTGTTTAGTAGACTCAAGGGCATCAATCAATGTTATGCCACTTTCAGTTTGCAAGAGAATCAATGGACAACCTAAACCATCTACCTGGCAGGTTATTCAGTTAGACAGGAATTGTCAGGAAAGCTGTGAAAGTAATTGGGGAAATGGAAAATTTTCTGATTCGCTTATCTTCAAATGAAAAGGTATGCCAGTACATCGATATTGTAGTAGCAGACATACCTTATGCTTATGGACTTGTTTTGAGTCGAGATTGGTCAGCAAGGCTAGATGGATATTTTGCATCAGAATGGTCACATCTGTGGTTGCCTCATAAGGGAAGTCCCTATCAAATAAAAATATTAAGAGAACCTCAAATGAAGCACAATGTTACTCAGTTGGAGGGAAAAAATGAACCAGTGAATTTTGTGTTGGGAAATTACTTCATCGAACTAGAACCATGAAATTACCAAGCGGAAGAAGCCAGTGGTACACCAGACACCCAGACCGATCTCCTTCGATTTTCACGGGCTGATGAGATTGATTGTAAAATAGTAGACTTAGTTTTAGATGTAGTCTTTGATTCAAGTACAGTAGAAGTAAATAGTTTTTGGACCCTTTTTTTATGTATCTAAAACATTGGAAGGATCAGGAGCTGGCTGTGTCTTGATTGATCCAAACAAAAATCAACATTTTCTTTCTTGTAGATTAGAGTTTGAATGTACGAATAATACAACCGAGTATGAAGCACTAGTTCAGGGACTGAAAAAAGCAATTGAACTAAAACTAAAAAATCTGAAAGTGTATGGGGATTCTAAAATAGTTGTAAAGCAAATTCGAAATCAGATACATTGCATTTCACCTCATTTAAAAGCTTACCAGAATGAAGTGTGGGATTTGCAGACAAATTTTTATGCATTTAATATTGTATCCATTCCTCGACTAAAGAATGCAGTAGCTGACTTATTAGCTACCTCAGCTGCAAGGTTTGTACCTTCAAATAACAGATGTTCTATTGAATTACTTTTCAAGCCTTCGGTTCCAGACATGATTACCAATTTACGGGTTTTCGATGAAGATCAACAAATTTTGGAATGTTTGATGAATGATGAGACTTTCAAAGGAACAATAATAGATGATGAAGAACACCAAGCTGGATTAAAATTCGACAACTTTATTCCTAAAGGAGTCAGGAACTTAGAGTGAATGTTTGATCTAGACAATAAATTCAGAAGGCCAGCAAATGTCAAGACTTATAGCTTGTCCTTACAGTTCGAGCTGATAAATTTGGGAACTGAATTTGAACCTAGATATGTAAGTTTGGGAAAGTGTTGTTCTTCGGGTGAAAGAAATGAGTTCATTAGTTTGTTCAAACAGTGCAAAGATGTGTTTGCCTGGACATATGAAGAGCTTAAAACGTATGAAACAAAGATTATACAACATATCATCCCTATTAGAGCTGAAGTCAAGCCTTATCAACAGCCTTTGAGGAAGATGCGTCCAAAACTGGAACCTTTAATTCAAATTGAAGTAAAAAAATTATTGGATGCTAAAATTATATTCAAAGTCAGACATTCGAAGTAGGTTTCAAATTTGGTGCCAGTAAGGAAGAAATCCAGAGAAATCAGGCTCTGTGTAGATTTCAAAAACCTCAATCGTGCTTCAGATAAAGATAACTATCCAGTCCCACCCATGGAACAAATATTGCAGATGGTTTTAGGTTCTGAATTATTTTCATTACTAGATGGATTCTCTGGCTATAATCAAGTATTAGTAGTTGAAGAGGACAGACTTAAAAATACATTCAGAACAAAGTGGGGAACTTTTGCTTACAGAAGAATGCCCTTTGGACTCATCAATGATGGAGCTGCTTTCCAGAGGGCCATGGATATAACTTTCCGTGGTCTGATTGGCCGTAGTGTTGTGGTATATATTGATGATGTCATGATATTTTCAAAGAAGAGAGAAGAACATGCATTCCATCTAAAACAAATTTTCGAGCGTTGTTGAAAATATGGTATCTCACTAAATCCTAAGAAATGTGTGTTTGCGTTGTAGAAGGAAAGCTACTGGGTCACGTTGTTTCTAAAAAAGGGATATCCATAGACCTAGAAAGGATTAAGGCCATAGAACAGATCCCTTTACCCTATAACAAAAAAGGTATGCAATCATTCACGGGGAAAATTAATTGTGTGCCAAGGTTTGTACCAGATTTTGCTCAAATTGTCAAACCTTTGTAGAAAATGGTGAAACAAAGTGTACAATTCAAATGGACTGATGTGGAAAAGAATGCATTCGGTAAGATAAAGACATCTATTGCTCATGCACCATCTCTCAAAAGTACAAATTTTGAAAAAGATTTTATTTTGTACACTTTCACATCCGATGATTCATTGGCAGCGGTGCTTACACAGAAGGAATATGGGGAAGATGAGTACCCCATATCATTTATGAGCACTGGTCTGTAGGGGGATGAATTGGACTACCTAGCTGTCGATAAACAAGCTTATGCATTTTTCAAAGCGGTAAAACAATTCAGGCCATACATACTTAAGAACCATACTAAGGTAATAGTTCCACACCCAGCTGTAAGATCTCTTTTCGTACAAAAGGAATTAGGAGAAAGAAGAGGAAACTAGTAACAACTTTACAAGAATATGACCTTGAATTCAAGCCAGCATCCATAGTTAAAGGGCAAGGACTGTGCAAACTAATGGCTGAAGGTAAAGACAACGAAGAAAACAGTTGGGACAATGAAGCTGAGTTACATATGGTGGATGTATGTCCTCTATTCACAGCTCCAGATTCCTGGTACCAAAAACTTGTTCATTACCTTCAAGAAGGTTATTTTCCAGAACATTGGAATTCCAAACAATGAAGAGCATTACACCTTAAATCAACTTCATATCAGATCATTGATGGAATATTATTCAGAAAAAATTATGATGGAGTTCTTCTCAGGTGCTTAGAGCAAGAAGATCCAAGGAAGGCCATAACATAATTACATGATGGACCTGTAGGAGGTCATTTTTTCGTAGATACGATATCCCATAAGATTCTTAGAGCCGGGTATTACTGGCCTACACTATTTAAAGATGCTCATGCTCATGTCAGAAAGTGTGATGTTTTCCAGAGGTGTGTTGGAAGACAAGCCAAAGCAGTAGGGCCTTTAAAACCAGTGATGATAACAGAACCATTTGAACAATGGGAGATTGACATCATTGGAGAAATAAAACCATATTCTTACTTGCATCACAAATACATTTTGACGGCAACTGACTACTTCACCAGATGGGTTGATGCCCTTCCGTTATGCAAAGTGAATGAAGATGCGGTCATGGATTTCTTACAAGATCACATTATGACCATGTTTGGGGTTCCAATTTCCCTGGTTTTTGATAATGCTACTTATTTTTCTTCTATTAAATTAACTACTTTTGCTAATGAAAGAGGAATTAAGTTGCATTATTCTGCAAACTATTACCCATAGGGAAATGGTTTGGCAGAGTCTACAAATAAGAATTTGATTAGAATTCTAAATAAAACCGTGATAGAAAATCAGAGAAGTTGGAACTTAGCGTTACCTAATGCTCTTTGGGTTGATAGGGTCACACCCAAGAATTCCTTAGGTGTGTCACCATACACCCTCATTTATGGAAAAGAAGCTATTCTCCCTCCCAACATTATGTTACCTTCTTCCAAATTAGCTCAAGAGTCTAGAGGTACAGATAATGAAATCCTACAGAATAGAATCTATAATCTTGTGAAGGCGGAAGAGTCTAGGTCGAAAGCCAGAGAACAATTTAAGCATCAACAAGTAGTGAAACGGTGGTTTGATAATCATAAATCTAGAAACAAGGAATTTGAAGTGGGAGATCTGGTTCTTAAGTGGGATCATCCACATGATGAAAAAGGGAAGCACACTAAGTTTCAGCAATTATGGGTAGGCCCTTTTCTAATTGCAGCCAAGCTTGGCCCCTCAACTTACAAGTTGCAAGATCTACAGGGGTGGGAAGAGAACTTACCAGTTAATGGTTTAGTTCTCAAACCTTATTTTTCCTGATTTTTATTTCTTGGCTATATTGTATATAAATAAACTGATTGGTTTGTTTTGATTTATTTTTGGTTAGTTAGATTTTGATTGATTTCAATAACAAAGCACAACTTTTATTTGCATGGAGTTCATCAGAAGTCTGGATAAACTAAAAATCTTTGATTATGAGACTGTGTACTATTGATTTATTCGAAAGAACTCCTTCTAGTTTAACAATTTTCCTAAATGGATATGAACACATTGAAGTCCTACTTAATCCTTGTAAAATAACTCAGGATCAAAAGGTATGGAATACTATTTCGAGGCTCCATCCATCTCACATTAGAAATGTATTAGGGGGTGACAGCAAAAGACCCATGGAAAGGAAGCAGGGTAAACAATATATTATATATAAATGATCCCATGCCAAGAATTGAAGGCCAAAAAGGAAAATAAGAGTCAAAATCTCCTAAGAAAGCAATATGTATCAAAACAAAGTACTGAACCATATGGGTACAATATTTCCAAAGTTCTTCTCCGTCCGTGAGCTGAAAATTAAATACATCTCTCACACAAAAGGACACTATGGATAGAGGAGCCTGAATAAAAAATTCAGAAATAAGGAAAAAAGGAGGACTCAAAAGAAAGGACAAAAGTCCAAAAGCACAAAAGTGTAAAATGGCATGGGAATGAGGAGCAAACGATTATTTCTGTTTACCTATGTTACGATCCTGTGGTGTCCAAGCTAGGAGCTACTCGAAGACAGAGTTAAAAAATGAAATTTGTATTCCTGGCCTCAAAAGAGTTATCTAGACTTCGAAATCTTGGTTCCCATTATCCATAAATTGGACTATCATCAATGATTAAAGTACATACATCTGTCATTTGGGAAATCCAGACATCTAGAAGAATTCAACATGTTGGTATTTATTGTCAAAACAGTCTGTTGCTCAAAGAAGAAGTTGTCCAGAGATCCGTGTTCACCAGGTAGTCTCCAATTGTTGCAGCCACAACCTTTTTCCCAAATTTTAAAATTTTGGACCCTCCTTTTTTGACTTTCTCTTGCCTGGGATTGTTTGGTTTCCTAAAATTTGTCATTCATCTATTATAAACTTTAATTTTTTGAATACTGTGGAGTTTGTTTATTTTCAGAGCTTAACATTTGCTCTCCCGATGATTTTGTTTTATCACTATCGAAATTCTATTGAAGATTGAGTCGGGGCTTTAGTTCTCCATGCCACCACTGTTTCGAAGGTTAAACGAACTAATTTTACCACCGTCCAGTCGAACGTCTTTTGAGCACTTAACGTTTTAATTTTTCAATGACTTGGTTTTTTTATCACTGTCGGAGGCAAATCAATGAAGGAATCGGGGCATTAGTCCTCTATGCTGCCGATGGACAGTTTTTATCCTCATCGATTCTGTGGCCTTTATTGTTCAAACCTTTTTTATTTTTCCATGACTGTGTTTTTATTTTCATTATCGGAATATTTTTTGACTAGCGGTCGGATTTTTAGTCTTCTACGACGTCGCCGTTTCGGAGGCCTTGTCATTTGTCTTCCAATATTTCCTTGTCAATGTTCATATGTTCTTGCAAGTACCTATTACTATTCTTGCTACACCATCCTGCTAAAGTGGTATTGTAATCATCCTCATCTTCACTTTCATCATATTCTGTATCAATAAAATTTGTTTACATATCGGTTATACGAATGTCACCAGATCTATTTTCATCATTGCTTTCGATATCATCCATATTATCTTCCTCCATAATATCATATTCCTCCATGATATCATCTTCTGAAGATGCACCTATGACCCTACTTCTCCATATTGCTAAAGGAATATTGTCATCATTATCATATTCACATTCTTCTACTAGATCTTCTTCAACTTGAACATCATCATAGATGCCAATTTGTTCTCCCTCAACTATATTTGGTTGGTCATCATTGGTTTTCTTAGTATTGATTGAAGCATATTCGAAAACATGTCTTAATCTTGGATCATAATGATTTACAATATCCATTTTGGATGATGATGATGAATACAATGAGGATAAATACAATGAGGATGATGATGTTCATCGTCTTAAAAAATAAAGTTGTTATTTCTTGTGCATAGGTCGTATGTGTCCTCCATGACCCTTTTCCACTAATCACATCTTTTGGGTACATGATATTTCTTATTCCAAAGGTAATGATGAATAATTGATGACAATGTCAATAATCATGATGAAGATGATGATGTTGATAATGATGATAACAATGGAAATGACCACGATGATGAAAATGAAAATGATAATGATAATGTTGATCGAGGTGGTGATGATGATGATTATGACAATGATAAAAATGGCAATGACAATGATGATGATGGTGGTGGCAATGATGATGATGATGATGATGATGATGATGATGATGATGATGATGATGATGTTGATGTTGATGATAATGATGATGATATTATTATATGATGACGAAAGTTGTGATGATGACAATGAAGATGGAAATGACAATGATAATGTCGACAACGACGATGATGACAATGTAATTATATGACAACAATGATGATAATGATGATGATGTTGATAATTCCAATGATGCAATTATTAACAATTGCTTTGAGAGATCATTGTTATGCCCAAGGTTCAATACTACTACACAAGACATGGTGACAATGACGATGGAATCCGCAATGATGATGATGATGATGGTGGTGGTGATGATGACAAAGATGATGGGAATGAATATGATGTGATTATATGCCAATGATAATGACAACGTCGATGAGGATGGTAATGTTAATAATGGAAATGATGATGAAGATGACGATGGCTATGACAATGATGATGAAAATTAGAATGAGAATCATAATGACATGGATGATGACGGTGACGGTGATGAAAATGATGGCATAATGATGATGACAACGATGATTATATGATGATGATGATGATGATGATGATGATGATGATGATGATGATGGTTATATAACAATGATGATGATAATGATGATGGTGCAATCCTTAACAATTCCTTAGAGGACTCTAGGTTATGTGGGCCAAGGTTCGAGACTACTACACAGACCATGTACATTAAAATTTTATCCTTTTCCTTAGATGTGGGCATTAGTTTGAGGTTTGAAATAACATGAATGTGTATTGGGTATTTGGCCATTTTTTGGGGACATAAATTTTCATTCACTTATACCCAAACACTTTTTTATAAGGCTCATGGGCCATGATTGTATTGATGATGACCATGACAATGATGAATATATTAATAATCATTATCATGATGGGCATGATGACGATGATGAATATAATAATCATCATGATAATGGTGCTAATGATGATGAATATAGTGTCATGATGATGATGAAAAAAATGGCGATGATGATGATGATGATCATCATCAACAACAACAACATCATCACCATCATTATCATTTAGTTCATCATCGTCATCTAGGTCATCGTCATTGTCATCATTTAAAGCATATGGGATATGGTTACCATTTAAATCATGCATAACAAGTGGTATAGTGTGACAATTTAAAGCATGCATAACTTAACGGGGCCGACTTCACCTAGGGAGACTCCAAAAATACATTTCATTATATCAAACTGGGGACTACTTCCTCGACTTACAATGGAGGTTGAACCTCAAGGACCATACATAATAATGGCATATCGAAAGGAGGGAAACACATCTCCAATGGGGTTACAACAACATGCAATGACAATATACATCATAATATCTTTCAAAATTACAAATACAACAACTAAAATGTTTTTTATATTCACATATCATCTAATTCCTCCCTCCCCATTGATTCGTGGAACATAATTATGTATGGTATTTCCATATCCATAAATATTTTAAGGGATATTTTCTTTGCCCCTCCCACTAGGCCATGCATATTAACTAACATAATATTCATGGTGAAACCACCTTTATAGAGGTTGTTCCTACTCTACGAACCCCATAAATAAGTCTTTGTCTACCTTGATGGAATTCCCTAGCCATTGTGTATTGTGCTTGTTTAAGTTCCAAATTCTGACCTACTCTAGGAGAGATGGGATCCTTCATTTAATCAAAATCCAAGCCCCTAGAGACCCTCTCTTCCTGGTAGAAAAGGTCTTCTTTGTTGTTGTCCCTCTTCATGGATCAATGTTCTATAAAATTGATTGTATTCTCTACATTATTTTATTCACTTGGGTTTTAAATCCATATATATCTTGTCCTCTATAACCCCATAACTGACATGTAGAAGTTACCCTCTAAATTAAAATTATTCACAACTCTATCCTTATTTAACCTTTAATATTTTTAGATGTGCCTTTAGGAATTAAAGGCGGTGGACTAAAATTTCTAACCCATATCTAGATCTAAAACACTCGATACGATGTCACCACCTTTCACTAGGGATACAACCCCTTCCACTTTCCATTATTCAACACACTTGAGTATCTAAATCTATGACAAGAGTTTCTCCAAACATCAACATTGATTTTAGTTTCCCCTGCCATGTTGGATATGAAAGAGCCTTCCCAGCACTACCTTTACTTATATTAAATAGTTTCCATTTGAAATGATTATTAGTGGATGAAACCTCGCTATCTTTCTCTAGTGGATTTGTTACGTCTTTCTTCCACCATGTTTTCTTAAATATATTTATCATATAATATGAAACCAAGTGGCTATATGCAGTGCATATTAGACATAAAAAGGGATCCCCATGTATTCAAGAACTTGGCAATGTTTATATCCACATGTTTACCCAAAAATACTAAAGTGATATGTTTATCCATGCTTTCTTTATTATAATGTTAGCTATCCACCGTTTATTTCTTATATCTCTATCCTAAAACTTTTATAATATATTTCTTATATGTCTCTCTGATTTTTTATTGAATCTCCTCTACAAAAAGCATATTATATTTATCTGGCCTTTTAATTCTAGTCCTTTGGAATAAATGCCACAATTTCAATTACACCATTGATGCAACATGTTAACCTTGAAAAATTTGGTATGTTGCATTACATGTGGCCTAACATTAACCCTTGGATAGGATTCTAGGTTCCACCTTTTGTTTGTTTCCTTAGTTTATCACTTAATGTATTTCAGATGCATAATGCCGACACATGTTACTTTTGAGCTGTTTGTGTCATTGTTAATATTGTTTTTTGTTCCACCCTAGAGAAATATTTTAATTGGAAATTAAACTTCTTAATAAAAACATATCTTTTAATTGAAAATAAAAAATTCACAATTTCAATTACACCATTGACACAACATGTTAAGCTTCCAAAACTTTGTATGTTGCATTACATATAGCCTGATTAACTTTGAGAAATGATTCTAGGTTCCACATTTAGTTAGTTTCTTGAATTTATTATTTAATGTATTAATACATAATATAACTAAGATTATTATTATATTTTAATGGAAAATTAAAATTCTTAATAAAAAACATATTTTTAAACTAAAAATTATATCCTTTAATTAAAACATTGTTATTGCGTATTTCTTTTAATAAAATTCAATAAAACATTGTTGTTGCCCTGTCGTTCCTTAATAAACACAATATTATTTGTCTTGTTCTTTGTATATGTGAATTCTTATCCTATCAATATGCCTTTAAACACATGATTTTTAACCTACCCTTAAAACAAAAGATTAATTACCTGTGCTAATCCTACCGTTTGTGAATCTGTGAATCTTTAGAGTTATATATTTTTGACCCCACCAATAGTAATAGATTAAAGAAGAGATTAATAATGATTTACCTGTGAAATAAATAGGAGGATTACCCGCTCATTAACTGCTCCTTACCCTTAGTCAGTGCAACAACGAGATGCGCAACTGCCTAGTTTTTCACATTTTAACAACAGTAGCCTAATTCTTAGTAATATTCAGTTATAGGGAAGATAAGAGTTCAAACAGTCCAAAACAATTAGTTGGAAGGGTAGATATGAAATGAAATTCAAACCCTCGTCAGCGGAGTGCTCTTTTTTTCCACATTCCTCTAAAACGAATTCTTAGAATAACACAAAACGCAGAAGGAAGGCCATTTTGGTGGTTCCATGGTGAAGCTCTATAATACGGCTGCAATATCTTCCTTCTGCAAACACCATAG
>LPNX010456360.1:329860-356407 GCA_001517045.1 Pseudotsuga menziesii | reverse complement strand
GGAAAATGAATGGGGTTTTGAATATTTAGTGAATATTAGTTTTGGGGTTCTGTGATTTGTTTTCAGAGGACTTTTCTTGCAAATGATATGAGATTCCTCTAGATTGAACCCCTGGTCACTCGAATCTATCTGCCTCAGTTTTTCAACTCAACGTTTCACATTTTACTGTGTACTTCATTTTATTGGGTTGTTACCTCTGCTATTGTCTAAGGGGTTGCTGCTACCTTTAGTGAGAAAACCGTGACCTCCTGTTGACTATCCGAGTGGTTAAGGTGTGTGGCTGCTAAGTACATAGGGTTTCCTCATGAGAGTTCGAACTCACTTTGATTTAAATTTTCTAATCAAATCTCTCTAAGCATCTGAATGAATCAAAAGTTTATACCTGCTCATAAATGTCAATCCTGCAAGCTCTTTCATTGCCTTGGAGATCCCATAAATGTCAATTTCGTAAGCTCTTTTTCTCCCTTGGAGATCTCAGTTGGGTATGTTGAATAGATGGGAAATTCGACACCAATATGATGTTATCAATATTGAAGCCAAAACTTAGAGGCATTCAATTCTGAAATAAGTTAGGGTTTTTCGCACGGGCGGTTTCTCTCTGAAGAGAGAAAACGATTTTACTCTAAAGAATGAAAATGATTATTCTCTCTAAATATTGAGATAAGTAGAATGTACAAGTTCAATATGACTTCAAATTTGCAAGATGAGGCTAATTTCCTTTTTTCAAAGGAATACACCTATCATCGAATCCAACCCAAAGCAGGTAATCTGCCAAAATACTATGTGAGAAAACAAATTTCGTTGTTGTGATGGACTGATCCATGATCTTTTGTTGGCTACTAAACTCAGCCATGACCTCCTTCTAGCTGTTAGATTAGGGTCATGAAGGTTTGTTGTTGGACTGATCTGTGATCTTGTACTGCTCTTTGAATGAGCCGTGATCTGTGTGCTAAGTTGGGCCGTGGCTTGTAAATTGCTCCTAGAATGAGTTGTGACCTGCTAGGGCTACTTGGAGCTGAGCCATGACCATCCTTATGCTGAACAATTATTACTATAGTATGTTGTTTATATAAGCATTTATACAGCAGCTACCATAAGCTCAATCCAGCTCAGGTAGGAACAATTCGATATCTTTATGCTACAGTTTGAAAAATAAATAACTATTTGGAAGCCTCGATAAGATTTATGCCTAGGTTGGATAGTTAATAGTATGGATGCTACATATATAGTATGTTGTTATATAAACCTGAACAGTGAACATTGATACTTTGGGTTATAATTTTACTAAGTTTTCATTGAGCTTTTTAAGTTTTTATTGGGTCTTTGGCCAGGAAATTTTTTTTTTGTGACCTTTTCTTGCAGTTGGAATGCTGAAACTTTATGAGCCTTAGAAAGAAAGTGGACTAGCACACAGGAACTTGTCAAGGAAACAATTTTTGTTGATCTGTCGACTATTTTCAGAATATGGCCTCCACTCCAATAATTAATAGTTTTTGCGTGTATAAGAAATGATGTCAAATTTTCCTTTGATGACTTTCACATCCTTTCCCAACCATATTGTCAAAAGTGGAGGGTCCAAGCTAAAAAAGAACCTGGTGGAGTGTATAAAAAATCATCGTTCTTATCATTGAACCAGCACCCATTGACAGGAACACATAATTTTTAGGAACACATAGTTTGTTTATATGTTTTGAAAGAGTTCACCATAATAAGCATGCATCTTTAGTCTTTTAAATGCCCTAATTCAAACTAGGTTGTTCACAATCTTTGAATGAGATCGTACTTTCAGAATTTGTACTCTATTAATTTCGTACCTTGCAATATTCTCTACAAAAATTATACACAATAAGTAACTCAGATTAGTGTTAGTTTCTTATATCAGTAAACCTAATATGACACGTAAAAACTTAGACAAATTATAATATAATAGCCAACAACAACGTAAGGGTGAATAGATAATTTCACAAAGGATATATGACAAAAGTTCTAAACTTTCTCCACTATCCAAACGTAAAAGTAAAATAAAATAAATGTATGACTTGTTTAGAAGATATTCTATACCCCACTGTTCACTCTGCCATTTCTTCTTTATGCACCTTTCTGGTGTTTGGTGAAATGTTTGATCATAGTAACTATACGTACCTTTTCTGTAATTTCAGGATTAGTTGTACCTCCAATGTAGCTTAGAAGAAGCACCCTGACTGGAGGAGCACGACCAGGAAATAATGCAGAGCTATATAATGTTCCTGTATGAAGTTAACATTATGAGTTGCAAACTATATGTTGTTGTTTGTTAGCCACCTGTAGAGGAGTCCTAGAAAATATAATCATAACATGAATAATAATAATTCTATCAAACAAACAAGTTAATTGTTGATCATCCAAGATTTTACAATATGTGTTCTTTCAATCTGAGGAAGCCCTAGCAGGCTTACCATTCATTGCTACCACCTGCCACGTGGACTGTAATTACTGTGTTGTTGCCACGTGGATTGTTGTTGTGTACTGTGATCACTTGCTGCTGCCCTCGTGGAATGCCACCGTGGACTGTGACCACCTGTTTCTTCCTTCATGGACTGCCACCGTGGAATGTGATCACCTGCTGCCACCAAGGTTTGTGTCACCTACTGCCACTATTGCCACCTCGTGATTGTTTTTGTTGCTACCAAGGTGAGTTGGAAGCCCTAACAGCTACCCCGTGGACTTCTTCTGCTACAAAATTCCCCAACCGTGAGTTGTAGTAGCTTTGCTGCTACCTTTGTGACTATTGCTGCTATAGAATGCCCCCACCCTGAGCTGTAGCAGCTTTGCTGCTAATGCCATGAAGGAGAAAGGAAAGATAAAGAAGCCCTAGTTGTCACTACGTTAGGAAAATAAACACCAATAGATAAACACGTCTTGTTCTTTTGGAGAAGTGAATGATGATCTTGGATGATGTGCTTCTCTATTTATAGTCCATCAAACATAAAATGTTTCCACATAATTTGGAGGTTGGCCTTAGGGATTTTATTCCTTTTCATATTTGATCATGACCTTTTCAATATCCTAGCTAGATTAAAGATAAATAATTTAAGTTAAATACTATATCCTTTTAATGTTTTGTACCTATCCCAAGGTTGTAGAAAATATGTGTAATAAGATTCACAATATTTGGTCCGGTTAGTTGAAGAAACTCCTTGAACCAGTCAACAACAAAGAGTCCATCAAGTGCAATAAGGAGTGGTTTCTCTTCATAGTCCTTGTAAATCTCTTCCAGTATCCCATGAAGCTTAATTACGTCAGATGCACAGTGCTCAACATTGATGCTGACTACAACACCACTTGAACTCAGCTCATTTCTTGCTCAAAAAACCTTAAATTCTTAGATGATCTTAAGATAAGACTGAGCATCTTTCATAGATCCATCACATAAATTATCAATTTCTCTTATAGCCTCTATAAACCGCTTTGAATGCATCAAAATTGTGGAGAATAACAACTTACCTACCTCCCATGCCTTTATTTCGTGACCATGATCAACTGTATGCTAGATAAGGGTGAGAGTGAACAAAATGAAATAATTATTAAAAAAATAAACAAACAAAAACTGATTAGCAAAAAAGAATTGAGAATCTTTTACCTTTTCTCCTCCTTGCTTAATACGTCTATGGTTATCTATGCTAATGCTAAACACATCCAACAAGAAGAAGAATAACAATGCAATGAGATAGTTCAGATGTCAAAGCATACCATGCTTTCTATGGTTAAATCTATGCTAGTGCCCACTACCTAACACATCCAATATAAACAAGAATTTCCTTGCAGTGAAGATAGTTCAGATGTAAATTCAAAACATACCCTATTTTCTATAGTTAAATCTATGTTATTGCAGAACACATCCTGTAAAAACAAGAGTAAGCTTGCAGTGAAGATGGCTTAGATTTAAATTCAAAACATACCCTGTTTAGTTGACAGTGAAGATGGTTTGGATGTTAATTCACAACATACCCTATTTTCTTGAAAAAGGCATTCAAGGCATCCCATCTAGACATAGGAAGGCATCCATCTGAGAATCCAAACGACATCGAACCATTGTTGACAAAAGGATGGCAATGTTGCTTCAACTTTCCAACATCATATATGACTTTGTCTTGCAATGATCCACCCAATCTTCTTTTCAACGGATGGAAAGATGTATTCAAGCATGATCATACACAGTTACACATCAACTGGGTGATGATATAGTTCATAAATTAAAAATAAATAAGAATACATTATCCTTACCTTTCACAACATTTGCCCCTAGTGGGTTTTCAAGATCCCGACAAAGAATTAGTAGAAATTTTAAATAAATTTGCATTTTGGGAATGAAAGGAGCTAAGTGCTCTATAAAAAGATAAAATAATTTTTTTAGTGACATTTTTATTTTAAAAAACTGACAAAACACTTTCTCCATACACGTTTTGCACAGTACATATTTTAGAAACATGATTTTTTTTTTTACATTTAAATAAGTTCCATATATAAAAAACAACATAAATTTAAGGTAAAGTTAACTATAACTATGCTACACAAAATATCACTTCTAAATCAACAGTTCTAAACACTCTTGAAACTCCATAAACAACAATTTTTCGAGCCATAGGAATGACCTCCTTTAAAAAGAGAACTTGTTTTAATTCAATTTGATTTAATATACTTGAAGGCAATTCATTGTATTTCAAAATAGCTACAACTAGCTATCCAAATAGATCAAGGAGAGAGCAATTACGAAGATCTAGGAGAGGAGGGTGTTGAAATTTAACGTGTGATAATTATAAAATTTGCAGGCTGTAATAGAGATAATACTTGAGATTTTAACAGGGGTAGTAGTATTGACAAACCTATCTCTAAACTTATCCAAGGGCTTGGATATGCATACTCACCATAGTGAATTTAAAATCAAATTCAATTTAACTTTTAAGAAGAATGATTATCAGGCTATTCGTTTTTTTCTTTTATTTTAGATACTTCAGATTCATCTTATTTATAATGAATGGGATGTAATGGCACTATGGGTTACTTCTACAAATGTTATATAATCCTTAATATGCATTTCAAATATATGCAACATGATTTGAGCCTTTATTGACTAGGATTCTTTGGTATGATTTCACAGTTATCCTGTCTTATTACTATGATTTGTCTTTCAATGATGTCCTTAATTGGAGAAAATTCGCTCTTGTGCTAGGAGAGTGATATCTATCATTTGAAGGATCTCGTCAAGTCCATCACCATGGAGCAGTTCACGTCATTGCATACTGGACTGGTTCAGCTAATCTCACATAACCTATAGGGAAATATTTATTTATGAAGAATGTACACCTTTTATATTTTGTAGTAGGTGGAGAACTTATATGGTGTTCTGTTCTGTTTGTTGATATGTTCTTTAGAGTAATCTATCTCTGCTTTATTCAGTGGTCTTTAAGATGTGAGACATGTCCTAAAGAAAATAAATATTGTTTTCCTTCTATTATTCATTTTGTCTAATATAAATCCCCAAGAAGTTCCCCTTTTCATCCATGTTACAAGTGCCTGTGTTGATTTTAACTCTTTCCAATTCCATTAATAGTGAACTCTCTTCTTTGCAAGTGCAAGAATGCAATTTATGTGGATTTTTTTTTAGTAGGGATAATTGAAGGGCTTACTTTGAACGCGATTTTAACTCTTTCCAATTCCATTAATAGTGAACTCGAGATTCTTTGCAAGTGCAAGAATGCAATTTATGTGAATTTTTTGTTTTTAGTAGGGATAATTAAAGGGCTTACTTTGAACGCTTTAAATTTCATTATTTGTGTGGAACAAGAATTGTCAAAATCTTCATTTTGTCTCACCTCCAGTTAAAGAAAAAAGATATCTAAAATAATTGTAGTTTTGAGCCCTAATAGATTGTAATGTTTTTTGTATTTTGAAGGGGAGTGTCTCAACGCTACATAACTAAAATTCCAAATTCATTCCAGCTCAATCATAACCAAATGTTCATGAAATGTAACCTTAGCATATTGAGGAAAAACAAGATAGAATACATGAAATCCATTGTAAAGATCCAAATCACGACATAACATTTAGGCCTGCTAACTCATTATGCTTAAGATATCAAGCCAAGGAACTATCTTTCCTCTTCATATAGAGAGATGCATTGCATGATGGCCTTCTAAATCAAGATTCCTTTGTAGAGATAAAGAATCAAAGTTGGATCATACAACAATTTATTGAAGGATTGACTAAAACAAAAATAATTGCCTGTAAATACTCACAGCATGGTGCCCCTCCTATAGATTAGTGAAGTAGGTACAATCAATCCAAGCTGTCATAAAAAGGTAAAATATGCTCATGGCCAATATGCCTATAGATTGGCAACAGTAATTCTTGTAGCACGTCCAATAGCAGGCCATCCTTATAGCTTACTGATGTAGATATCTACAATCTTGAAGCAAAATTCCAAGTAATAGTGGCATGATTCAAGCCCTCAATCATATGCCATTTTATTCTTAACTCTTTTTCCTCTAGAAGTGGGTGAGGGAGTGGGATGGAGAATGAGGGTAGAGTTTTCCTTCTTTTTTTTGTAGTGAAGTCAAATTGGTCGTAAGAAGTAGGAATCCTGACAATTGATATAACATTGTGCAATTTTTGAAAATTTTGAAACTTACCCATCTTTATTGCTTATGATCTATATGCTCTAATCTCATGCATAAGCTTTCAACCTTGATTTTACGATTATTTATATTGTAAAATCTAGAATCCATAATTATTATTTATATTGTACAGGTTAGAAACCATTGCATGTTTAATTAGTTGGCTTGAATGTTTTATGGAAAACATTGCATTCTTACTTTTAAGGCCACTTAAATGCTCATGAAGATAAATGAGCTTGGATCTTGAAACCTGCTGCAAATGAATGAATTAAGTTTTGTTTTCTAACTTTTATTATATTCTTATGATGATCAGATTTGCAAACACGATTATAGTCATAAAATAAAGTATACCTTTTAGATATGCAGGGGTATGGACAACAATGGAAAAAATAGAGTGATCTTCAAGGTTTGCAAACATAAAACATAAGTATGGACATGTTGGTATGAGTGTTAAGGATGATCTCACTTTAGATGCAAAACAAAGTATGAGATCCCCAATAGGATACAATGTTTAAAATGCTGCCTTATTCCCAACTGAGATTGTATTTGTGACATTATTATTGATGCTTACGTTGGTATACAGTCTATTCAAAAGGAAGTTTTGATTCTCTCAATAGTACTTTAAAATGAAAGAGGTAGACCACTGAAACATCAAATGCATGCAAAACTTTGAATCACATTCTTGTTTGATTGTGTGATCTTCTCTAGATAAACTCTCAATTTCACATTCCAAATGATATATACAATATAGAATGAGGTGAAGTGGTCTCATCATCTCATAAAATTGAGAACACAACCTTTGACACTCCATACTTGTACTCAAAATAGTGAAATTAAAGATGATTCCTTGAACAAATTCCCAAATAGTACCAAGTTCAAATACATAACTCAAAACATAATTAAAAAATATAAAAAAGATAGTGTCTCCAAGTCCAATCTTGAGTCTCATGCATGACTATGAGTAGTAGAATGCATGTAGGATGTGATGGCAGCCTCCCTAGGCCTCCCCAGGCATGTGTAGTCTTCCATCATAACCTACATTCCTGTAGGAAACCATAGGGGCAGCCTACAGGCATGTACGTTGTGATGGAAACCTCCCCAGGCCTCCCTAGGCCTGTGGAGGATGCCATCACATCCTATAGGCTTGTAGGCTTCCATTGTGGATCTTGGGGTTTTCATCTACATGGAGGTGGAGTTGTTTGTTGTTTGACATGTGCTACTCAAGGTTGTGGTGGTTGAATTGGGTGTGGGATGAGTGGATTACTAGGAAAATAGAGTGGATGAACTTAAAGGGAAGTTGGTGATTGATATATAGGTATCAACATGCCTCATTTCAAGGAGCTCTCTGTCAAAGATGATATGAACTTCTTGGTGGTGCATGTTGAAGTGTAGGATGCCAAAGGATTAATGGTCGTTTGTAAGGTAATTACATTTGTTTGTGTTTTATTATTGATCGAGGTCACTAGTATCCTAGATTCATGGGATGGAGATCAATGTGTGTTGTTGCTAATGTGGGTGGATAACAACTAGTAGGAATATTTTCTAGAAGACTATTAGGTAGGTTCCCTATGAGTTGCATAGTCCAATGATCAAAGGCAAATAATTATGATGCTAGATGAGAACATGACTAAAAACCATGATAAATGTAGCCCATTCGGTTGGAAAGGAAATAAGAAAAGATGATAAAAGCATAATAAAGGAACTAGTAAAATTATAAAACCTACAAAGATATAATTGCGCCAATGCAAGACAACAAAAACCCAATTAGGGAATTAGCACAAAGAAATGAGGAGACCATGAGATGGCCTAAAACATAGATGGAAAACCCCAATCAACCTAGATGTAGGAGCCTAAATCCACTAATAGTCACCCCAATAATGATCTTCTCCCTTAAATATAGTCATTAACTCCTTCAGAAGGTAGAAAATCAAGACTCCAAGAGGACCAACCATGGATGTAGATATCAAGGAAGATGACTAGAGCTATCCACTAGGGAAAGATATTTCTCAAGTGAGCATGTGATGACTGTTGGCTGGAACATATGCAATTTAATCCCATGGAGTGTTGCAAATGTTTGTCTCACGGGAATTGCTGAATTTAATGAATTTTCCTATCATATTACTTGATTATAGATACAAATCCATGGAGCCAACTGACATTTCATGGAAAAGAAAGCACTAGGTCATTAAATCTAATTAGTTCAACTTAAAGGGAAGAGAAGAAATACCAATGAATTTCAAGATATAAATGGAGGATCTTGATTCAAGGATGTGTTTAGATATATGTCACAACGTTGCTACTTTTGGTGAACATTGATGCTTCACTCAGTCCTCTCTCTCTTGCTCTCTTCTCACTTGAGTTTTGCAAGAATTTAAACCCTCTTTGTCAAACTCTTTTCTTCATATGTCCAGTGATGATGTAGTTTCACTTTCCTCCTTTTATTTCTTTATCCAAGGAGCCAATGAAACATTAGGATTTAAGATCTCTTCTTTTTCATGTCCTTAATCATGTAGCATGTTGTAGATAACTATTTCAATGAATATACATTTATATATGTTGTCAAGATTTTCCTATGCATGTCATATCTTGTTTTTCTTTCTATGCATTGTGTTGAATCTCATTGAATCCTATAGAACATAAAATCTAGTCAACAAATATGGTGACCCTACTAGGGACAAACATCATCAATCAAGATTATGTATTTATGCATTGCTAACTTGCAAAACATACATGTTGACAATTGCAATCCCTAAAGCTACATTACCAAATCCCCTTTCATCCTTTTGGAGATATAGATACCAATTAGTATCGGTATAAGGAATTACCTATGTTTGGGTGAATTTGGTACATCAACTATGTCCCTTCCCTTTCTTTTTGCATTCTTCACTCTCTATCCACTCTAAGGAAAGGGGATATATAAGGTGTGATAATTTGAATTGTGGAATCTCAAATAATATAAAGGACACCTTACGAGAGCTAGGAAGAAGAAGCATCATGTACAAGTTGATTGTAGGAGTTACCTAGTACATTCAATGGCTCACCCTTTGGAAAACCGGTCAACTCAGTCAGTTTTGGTTCCAATTTTACCAATATGGACTTTTCAAGTAAGCTTGATTGAGTGAATCAACTGCACAGGATTTTTGTGAATCCTAGGCCAAGACTTATTGAAGAACCAAAAAATATGTTTAACATAATAACTTGATGAAGTGATGGAATGCCCCTTCAGAATCCCTTGATGGAACAATCTTTAGTAAGATGGGAAACCCCTCAACTTCATCTACCTCCTTGTGGCCTTATTAATTGTGGAAACCGGTATGATGCTTTTCCCTGTTGACATCTTACTAATTTTTAGATTATAAATAATGCACATAATATAAATTCTCTTTGTTGGTATTCATTGTTAAAATATTCATTAGATCATATATGATGCACATAGTAGGCATCTTCTTTTGGTAACCATTCATGAGTGCTTCTCTTACCATCTCATTGCTGAAAAAATTCACATCATCAATGAATAGTAACATTTATGTAGCAACACACCCATCCTCAATTGGATTCTACAACTATTTCTTAAATGCATCCCTTATTCTTTTTCCTTCTCAAGTTTAGGTTATTA
Source organism: Pseudotsuga menziesii (assembly GCA_001517045.1). Taxonomy (NCBI): domain Eukaryota; kingdom Viridiplantae; phylum Streptophyta; class Pinopsida; order Pinales; family Pinaceae; genus Pseudotsuga; species Pseudotsuga menziesii. Next base: position 346,138 of record LPNX010456360.1, on the reverse strand, counting down.
GGTATGCATCAATACATTATCTTGTTCTCTAAGACCCTTTTGCGGACTGCTTTAGTAGATTGCATAATTGTTTAGGATATTTTGTTTCCTGATCACGGTAGATTTTTGTGCTTATTAGTGTGTTTGAAAAAATAAATTGGATTTTAAGCATGACTCTCCTTGGATCTTATTGTCTTTTATTAGAATTACAAATGATGAAATCTATGTGTTAATATTGTTCCTCTTCCCAATTCGTAAAGGGTGCTATCTCAATGGAAGAGCGCCTGCCTTACAAGAAGGAGGTTGGTGGTTCGATTCCTCCATGCCCTAATGATATTGCAATGTATTTCTAAAGGTAAAAAATGTAGTAGTGAAAGATGGATGCAATATTAGACGCAACACTAAATGCAAAACATGATGTAAAAGTGGACATCATACCAAACACAAAAGTGGATGTTATGTCAGATGCAAATGTGGACACATAAATGGATGTCACACTAAACCCAAAAATGGATGCAAAAAGAGACTTGACACTAGACATAATTAATTATTCGAAACTAGATGCAATACTAGGCCCAAAACCAGATGCAACAGTAGATGCAAAAGTGGACTCCTAACTAGACGTAAAATTGGACATTAAATTGAGCACAAAATTTGGTGTATCGATGGACATAAAACTAGGCGTAACACTAGGTGCAAAACTTGGCGCAAACAAAAACTTAAAACAAGACACAATATTGGATGCAAGATGAGATGAAACATTGGATGTAGAACTAGACGTAATATTGAATGCAAGATGAGATGCAACATTGGACACAAAACTGGATGCAATATTAGATACAAACATGGGTGCAAAACTAGGCACAACACTAAGCACAACACTGGGTGCAACATTGGGCTCAAACATAGATGCAAAAAAAGACATCAACCAGGATGCAACACTAGGTGAAAATCTAGATGCAAAATACGACGTAAAACGAGATGAAACATTAGGTACAAACATGGATACACAAAAAGACGTAAAACAAGATGCAAAATTAGATGAAAATGGGGATGCAACATTATAAGTAAAATTGGATGCAAAAAAATATGCAAAACTAGACGCAATATTGGGCCCAGAATTGGATGCAAACCTAGATGCAACGCTAGATACAAAATTGGACACATAATTTGATGCAAAATTGGGTGCAAGACTATATGAAAAACTAGGAGCAAAATAAGATGCAACATTGGATGCAAAATTGAGCATCAAACTGGGTGCAAACAAGGATGTAACAAATGACGCAAAAAAAGATGCAATACAAGATACGAAATTGGGCGCAAATAAGGGCATAACAAAAGATGCAAAAAATTGGGTGCAAAAATAGACGCAAACTTTGGATGTTAAAAAGTACGAAGAAAAAGATGCAATAGACGACGTTTTATGAAATTGTACAATAGCGCCAGGTTTAGCGCCAGATTGTTTATCACAATTGGGAAAAATACACTAAAATCTGGCGCTAAATCCGACGCTATATCCAGTTTTTGTTGTAGTGTCTGAAAGATTTTTTTTACAAAATAAATGGTTGAAAACATAACATCATAATAGAGACAAGTCCCCATAGATTGAGACAAGTCCCAGTAGATGGTTTTTAAAAATAAATGGTTGAAAACATAACCTCACAATTGAGACAAGTCCCCATAGATTGAGACAAGTCCCAACAAATGGTTGGTAGAGTCTAAGGTGACACACTCCCAGGGTTACATAAGAAAAAAAATAGACAACAATTAATTAAACCCCATAAAATCAACATTAAATGAGATGGAAACCACATGCCAATATAGGCCATAGATATAAATTACTATATCTATATTCCCTCTTAAACTATCACTATTAGGGTCCTACCCTAACCTCCCTATTTTAGGATACATAAGATTTACTCAATTAATGTATGTGGCCATCTTCCTTCAAGAAGGGCCCATTAGATAGTAGTGGATAGTTATTTAATCTAAAATGGTCATATTTATTCAATAAAGCCTGCTATGTAGTTGGTACTCATTAATGATGGGACAACAAGTAGTTATGGATATGTTATTGAGAATCTATTTAAAGAGATAGGAGGCTAAGGAATGTTTTGTCAAGTATTATTATATTTGGAGCTCTACTCAAGTGAAAGGTCACCCCACCTTAAGATGCAAGTGCAAATTTCTTTTTATCTTTGATTATGATAATGAATTGGGATTATCATAATACAAGTGAACATAAATTTGTGATCATTTGAATGTGACACTCACTACCTAGTAAGAATGAAAAACTATTCTAGGTTGACACACTTATGGGATATATTACAACCTTCGAGCAATTGGTGATCAACACAAAGGGCATCTTTGATTCATTTTCTAAACATTGCTTTATTAGTGGTCTCAGATAGGAAATTAGAGCACATAATAATGCAAATCCCAAAACATGGTTTGAAAATTGTCATAGAGATAAATAAGTTGAGATGTGATCAATGCCCAAATCAAAAGTCTTCATTCACTACTTCCATTGTCCCTCCCATGAAAACTAATCTCAACCCCTCCAACCCTCACCCTTTGAGAATACAAAAGTTCTACTAAGAAGAGATGGTAGAACACAAACACCTCATACTTTGATATAATTGTGATGAATAACATTTAAAGGGAATAAATGTGAATAACATAAATTATTCCAAATGGATGTATCCTTGTAAGACCACTCAAGAGACAAACTAGTTGAATACACTCATGAGATAAAAGTAGAGGATGCCACCTCACCCATGGACAAAGGCGCCACCTTGTAGGCTCTGGGTGAGGAACTCCAATTTTGTCTCCATGCCATATTAGGTTGTTTTGGCACATTAAACCTTGAATTTGATTGTCTACATCAAGCATCACAAAGTGATTGTACTAATTAATAGTGGTAACACCCACAATTTTATTCATAGGAAATTGGTAGAAGAAACATAATGTTATCTTCAACCTATATTAAATTTCCAAATTATGATAGAAAATGGTAGTATAATGAAATGTGATGGTTGATGTAAAAATATACAAATTCAAATAGGTGAGTATCATCTCACAACACACATGTTTTTCATTGAAATGGGTGGTTGTGATGTAGTTTTATAGGTATAATGGCTATGTATTTCAACTCCTATCACCATGGATTTCAAGAATTTATACATGAGATTCATATTCACTAGGGATAGAAAAAAAATATGCTCTCAAGGGGCTCACATTAGGTTCCCTTGGATCACCTCTCATTGTATGGATAAGTTATTGAAAAAAGACCTCTGAAAAATTATTTCACAATTCAATTCCATACGAGTAGTGGACACATCCCCATAGAAAATTAACCTTGACTTGTAGTTGGTTCTCTTTAAACACCAAAATGTATTTGAAACACTTAGGTTCTTACCACCTTCATGTGGGGAGCATGGCCATGATATCTCACTAATTCTAGGAATTAAAGCACACAATGTGCATTCTTATAGTCACCCTTTTGCAAAGAAGAATTAAATAGAAAAAATCATTGAAGAATTTTCTGAGCTTGGTGACTTTCATCCCAATACCATCCCTTATTCATGACTCATGGCTATCGTATCGAAAAAGGAAGGAAATTGGTGCATGTGTCCTAATTTTTAGGATCTCAATAAGTTCACCATCAAAGACAAAATTCACATTCTGTTTATTGATGATCTCTTTGAAAAAAATTATGGAACCAACTTTTACACTAAACTTGACCTTCATTCAAGATACCACCAAATAATGATGAAATAGGTTGACATCCCTAAGAAAAAAATTCACACACATGAAGGTCATTATGATTTTTTAGTGATTCTCTCTATTCTTTGTAATGCTCCATTAACCATTTAAAGCCTCATGAATAATACTTTTCGACTTTTCCTATGCAAATTTGTGCTAGCATTCTTTGATGATATCTTGATCTACAATAAGGCATGGGAATCCCACATATAGAACATCAATAAATCCTTGCAACTCTTGTGGGACCACCATTTATTTTGAAGCATTCAAAATGTGCTATTGGGGCTTCAAAGTTTGAATACTTTTGGGAAGGCATGAAAACATACATCCATAATTTTTCTGTGACCTATGACACTTTCCAAAGATGCAGGGATAAGATGGTGAAGACACCATGGGCATTGCAACCACTAAAAATCACAACACATATATGTATTGACATCTCTATGGATTTTATAGTGGGACTCCCAAGAGTCATTAACAAATTAGTCATCATGTGGTAGTTGATCGTATTTTCAAGTATTCTCATTTTTGTTCTTTGTCACGCCCTTTTACCCCCTCATCAGTTTCCAAAGTATTTATGGATCAAATTTTTAAGCTACATGGCATGCCCACTTCAATTGTCTTGGATCAAGACCCTACTTTCACTAGCAAATTTTGGAAAGAGTTGTTTAAAGTCCAATGCACCTAGTTGAACCTAAGCCCAGTATGTCAATCCCAGACAAATAATCAAATAGAAGTGGTTAATAAGTGATTAGAAACTTATATGTGATATTTCTAAAAAATACGCTCCAATGGGAGAAATGAAGTCCCCTTCCAAAATAATGGTATAATACCACTGGAGCTACCAAAATGACACCATTTTAAGTGATATATGGCCAAAAATACTAGTTAGTGGCTTCATATTTACCAAGAACCACGTAGGTTCATGCATTAGATAGCACACTTCACACTAGAGAAGTCATTCTCTGCACACTTAAATACATATTGGTTAAAGACATCTTGGTAAAGACAACTTGGTTATAAACAACAAGCTGACTAGCATTGCTCAGAACATTCTTTTTCAAAAGGAAATCAAGTGTTTCTTGATCTTCAACCTTATAAACATACATCACTAAAATATAACTACACTAAAAACTAGAACCAAATTTATATGGACCATATAAAATTATCCAATGTATTGGGCATGTGGCCCACAACCTTTCTCTTTCAAACTACTCCAATATTCATTTGGTATTTCATGTGTCCTATCCCAAGAATGCCATGTGACTGAATTACAAAGTGAAAGCCAACTTATAATAACTTGATGAAGAAGGCTCCATTTGGCTCTTGCTGGAAGTAGTATTAGATACCAGGGAGAGTTAATTACGCTAGTGTAGAGTTTGAGTAGCAATGATCTAGTGGACATATCTACAATCAAATATGCCACATGGGAACCAATTGATCCAGATGGAAATAGGTGGCCAACAACCTATTCCACTGGCTCAAAACATGATTCCATTTTGCCAATTTTCTTGTAATTTTCTATAGTTTTTCCAGTCCCAAACTTTACGGGCCATTTTGAGGACCTAAACGACATTTTTTGGTGATTTGAGAGGGAAAATAATTTCCAATGGCATACATTTTCCTCTAGATAAAAGATGTAAAGATCATATATAAATTTCCAATGGGCTATCGAGCGCCCAAAATGGAGATCGTATGCAAAAGTTATGACCTCGGTAAGTTGATTGTTCAACTAACCACCTTGGGGCTGCAAACTTTATGACGGTTCATCTCCTAGGGTTAGGTTTAAGGTTTCTTCCTCTCTAAGGATTTATGATAAAATTCCCTTCGGCCTCCTTTTGTTTTCAACTTGTCATGAATGAGCATATCTGCCAGATCTCTTCTCAGAGATATAGCTACCACCATTCTATCTTCTTTTGTTTTACAATATGTTTTGTTTCATTCATTTAATAGAATCTAAGTTTACTGTATCACTGTGTTTATTGCTATATATGTGTATGTAAATGTATATATTTTCTTTCATTTCGTTCTCACATAAATCTGGATCACCAATAATGATTTTTAAACAATCCTCGCCTTCTTCTTGAGGACAACACTACTCTTGAAGGGGGAGGGCATGTTAGGGTCCTACCCTAACCTCACTACTTTAGGATAGTAACCTAGTAGTTAGTAAATTAATATATACTACCATCTTCCTTGAATAAAGACCCATGTTAGATATTAGTTGATATTTAATTGATGTAAAAGGGTCATTTTCAATAAATAAGGCCAACTATGTTCATTAAGATTGGACCATAAGCTATTAGAGATTTGCTTTTGAGAATCTATTTAAAGAGCTACCAAGCCAAGGAATGTTTTGTTTGGTATTATTGTATTTGGAGCTCTATTGAAGTGAAAGGTTACTGATACAAGAGGATATTGGTGGCCACCCACCTATTCCTATTGGACCCCCACCATTGTTTCTTTCAGTTTTCCAGTTTCCTTAATTGTAGCACAATTTACTATTTTTGGCATTTTTCAGGTCCTAAACTTCCGGAGCCGTTTTGAGGCCCTAAACAACGTTTTTTCAGCATCAAATGGTCGAGCATGTTAAAATGGAGGTAGTATGCTAAAGTTATGACCTCGGGAAATTGATATACCAAGTTACCCAACGGGACCCACATTTTGGCGTTTCACCTTCTAGGATTAGGTTTTTGGATATGTAGGGTTTCCATTGTTTCTCAATAATATATAGGCCTTCGAGCCTCATTGTAACACAGATTTCATAGGCATGTAGCCTCCACATCTCTTCTCAGAGATAAGCTACCAGCACTCTAGCTAGTTTATTTCCATTCTGTATGTAAACAAGTTTCAGTTATTGATTAATGAAATGAACTGTTATTTCCACTGCATATTTGTTTCTATGGTTATTTGTGTATTTTGTTGCGTTCCTGCATAAATCCATATCAGTGGTATCAGAGCAATATGCTCTTTCTCGATCCTTCTTTGCATGTCCCCAACGAGGGCGGGGTATAAAAGAGTTAAGGCTTGATCTGGTTGAACCTTTGCAAGATCAACCTCGCAAATCCCGACGGCCACCCATGGGGGAAGAAAATAAAGAAGAGGGCGCAGAAGATCCTATCAAAATGTTCCTCGAGGAGGCCCTTGAAAAACAAAGGAACATGATGATGGATAACTTTGCCAAGATCCTTCAACGACTTCCCACTGGCGTTGCATTTGCATCTAGCAGCCACTCTGGAGGCGCAACCCCTTTTAAGGTACAAGTAAACTTCGACATTCCCATATTTGATGGCCGAATAGATGCAAACGCTGTAGATAGATTGTTGAATCTATTAGAAGGATATTTCTTAGTTCACGACTTTTTTGACCGGGAAAAGATTACTTTTTCTCTACTCAAAGCTGCCCCCCATGTCAAGGACTGGTGGGAAACCTACTGTGAGAGAAAGGACGAGGAGGAACCCTCTCTGTTCTCGACCGTACCCACTTGGAATTCTTTCTGAGATGCCATAAAGGGACAATATTATCCGGTGGGGAGCTATGAGGACAAGTACATACAATGGACTACGCTGCGGCATCAAAGAGACCAAGATGTGCATGAGCTGACGAATCTGTTCCATACCCTGCGCACCAAGTTGGGTATCAAATATTCAGAGAAATATTTGGTGCTGAAGTACCGTAGTTGTCTGCACATATACATTCAGGAGGAAATGGATTTCCTCGACATCTCCTCGCTCGGTACGACATATCAGTATGCTGCCAAAATTGAGCAAAAATTCAAACAGAAAAAGCGAGACTTTGGATCTGCGAATCAAAAGCAAGGGAAAGGTGCCCCCAAACCGCAGAACCAAGGATACAACCAAGGCATGGCGACTCAATAAAACTTGCCAAAGCCACAAGAAAAGAGCAACACTGCAAAGCCGAAGAAGGAAGTGGGAAAGTGGTGCGAGTTCCATAAGAGCCCCACTCACAACACAAGTGAGTGTAGGGCCAAGCAGTCACTGGTGGCTGAGATAAAGGATTTTGAATCAGATGCATACTCTGACACTGAATCAGAACCCGAGAAGGGGAATGACAGAGGGAAGAATATTATCGATGTAGAGCCCAATGCCACCATTGCCACCACACAGATCCAAAAGGAAGAACCAGAAGATTCAGAGGAGGAGGAACGTCTTTTCCACTCCAAGATGTGGGTAAAGGGTTCCCCGCTATAGTTCACTGTCGACAGTGGAAGCCAAAAGAACCTGATTTCAGCTGAGGTCGTGAAGCGGTTGGGTTTGCTGACCACAACACATTCACATCCATACACCATCGGGTGGCTTCACCAAGGACGGGATCTCCGCATCAGCCAGCAGTGTCTCCTTCCCTACAGCATCAAGCCCTTCACCGATGAGGTATTATGTGATATTGCTCCTCTTGATGTTTGTGATGTGTTATTAGGTCAACCATACTTATGGAAGCGACATGCTATGTATGAGTCTCAGCCTCGCGCTGTTATTATTACGTTGGGAAATAATTTGTACAGGATACTAGAGGTACCACCTCCTAGCGCTATCTCTTTGGTTACTGTAAAGCAATGCAGTAAGCTCATTTCCAAAACCGGGAAGTTTGTTTTCTTGATGATTTGCCCTCAGGGAAAGAAGAATATCGTGGCCACAACCTCCAGAGAGGGCCCCTCCACATGACAACAATAAATGGACAAGGTCGTGGAGGAGTATCGAGACATATTCACCTCACCCACTGGGGTGCCTCTCCACTATCAAGTCAAGCACCCCATCGATCTGACCCCAGGTGCATTGCTGCCCAATGGACCGATCTATCGACGCTCTGTTCTGGAGAATGATGAAATCAAGAGGAAAATTCAGGAGCTGCTGCAGAAGGGTCACATCCGGCCAAGTTCATTTCCCTGTGGGAGCTCGATCGTGTTGGTACAAAAGAAGGATGGGACTTGGAGACTCTGTATTGACTATCGGGCACTGAACAAGATCACTATTTGGAATAGGTACCCGATCCCATGGATTGATGACCTCCTGGACCAGCTTAAAGGGGCGAAATATTTTAGCAAGATCGACTTAAAGTCCGGGTATCACCAGGTACTGATCGAACCAACCGATGTGTGGAAGACTACCTTCAAAGCCAAGGAGGGCCTTTTCGAATGGTTGGTCATGCCTTTCGGGATGACGAATGCTCCTGCAACCTTCATGAGACTGATGGAAGACATCTTGCAGCCATTCACCAACTCATTTGTAGTAGTGTACTTGGATGAAATCCTGATCTTCAGTCAGACTTGGGAAGAGCACCTCCACCACATCCGACACGTCCTCCAAACATTGCGGCAGCACAAGTTGTGTGCCAATTTGGACAAGTGCACTTTTGGCATGACCCAGGTTCAGTATCTGGGATACATTATTGATGAGTGTGGGGTACATGTGGATCCAACCAAGATCCAAGTCATTCAAGATTGGCCAGCCCCAACTACTCTAACAGAGCTTTGTAGCTTTCTGGGCCTTGCGAATTTCTACCGCAAGTTCGTGTTGGGATTCTCTCATATCACTTGGCCCTTGAGTCAAGTCACCAAGGGAGGAGCGAAAGCAAAATTATTTTGGTTGGAAACTCAACAGAAGGCATTTGAAGAATTGAAACATCGCTTCTGCTATGTCCGAGTGCTCACATTACCTGACTTGCAACAACCATTTGAGATTGAGACAGATGCCTCTGACTATGCTATTGGGGCAGTCCTTACTCAACAAGGGCATCTAGTGGCATATCACAGTGAGACACTGTCCGAAACAGTCCACAAATATCCCACTTATGACAAAGAGATGTATTCCATTGTACTGGCTTGCCGACAATGGAAGCATTACATTTTGGGGAAGGAAACGATCATCCACACAGACCACCAACCCCTGCAGTTCATGCAGACACAAGGGAAGTTATAGAATGATCGCCATCAGAAGTGGTCTACATATCTACAACAGTTTCATTTGAACATCAAGTACAAGAAGGGAAGCACCAATAATGTTGCAGACTGCCTCAGCCGACCACCGATCGTGGCGATAACCACCGTGCTCAACTCTTATGGGCACGAGACTTCTAATTGGCTGCTTCTCTACAAGAGTGATCCAGAATTCAGCCACACATACCAGATGCTCTTGGAGGGAAACCAAGTTCCAAAATTTCACCTCCAGGATGTACTACTATGTCACATGGGACACCTTTGTGTTCCTTCAAGCAAGCGTGCCAAGATGATTTGGGAAGCGCACTATAGTCAGGTCGCTGGGCATTTCGGGGTCGACAAAATAGTGGCAGTACTGCAGAAGTATTTCTATTGTCCAAACCTTCGACAGGACGTCGGGAAGTACATCCGATCTTGCACTGCCTGTGCCATTTCCAAACCATCCATCAAGAAACAAGGCCTCTATACTCCATTTCCTACCCCTAGTGGACCTTGGGAATCCATCTCCATGGATTACATGTCGGGCCTTCCTTCTACTAAGCATGAAAACGACTGTGTGTTTGTGGTCATTGACAGATTCTCAAAGATGGCCATAATGGCGGCTTGCAAGAAGAATGTCATAGCAGAAGCCACTGCTAAACTCTTCTTTGAATGAGTGTGGGTACACTTTGGGATCCCACAGTCTATAATCTCATACCGAGACAGCAGGTTCCTTACTACATTCTGGTCTAGCCTATGGTCAATGCTAGACACCAATCTCACAAAGTCCACAGCTTTCCATCCCCAGACTGATGGCCAGACAGAGGTCGTCAACAGGATGATCGTACACATTTTGCGCATGTACAACTCAAAGCATCCATGCACATGGGATGAGAGCCTCCCCTATGTACAACATAGCTATAACCGGGCCCTCTACAGCTCAACCAACCATAGCCCCTCTCAGATGGGCTTGGGATTCCAGCCATTATGTCCCATTGACGTAGCCATGCCATTTGCAACTACTCAGGCTGATTCAGCTCATATCCAGTCTGAATTTTCCAAGGCAAACAGCTTCATTGAGCGCATTCAGCACATTCGCCAACAAGTTCATGACATATTGGATAGATCCAATGCTAAGTACAAGCAGCGACATGATCAGCATCGGGTGCAACACAACTTCCAGGTGGGAAACAAAGTGTGGCTACATTTGCAGAAGGAGCGCCTCATTGGACCCCATTGCAAGCTTCGCCCGCTCCGATATGGGCCATACACCATCACCACGACTGTTAGGGACAATGTATTCGAGCTTAGTATTCCACCATTCATTGGTCTGCACCCAGTGTTCAATGTGGACCGCCTTCGGCCCTACTGTCCACCTCTATTGGACACATCAGACGTGGTAGAACAACTCACACCAACAGAGTTAATCCCCGACTGCATGGAACAATCCACAACTGATCGGATTATAGACACACAGATCAAGAACACCCGCCAATAGAATATCTAGCTATATCGAGTTGTCAAAGCAGGCCAACTCCTTCACCAGGGAAAGTGGCTCACCAGGGACCAAGTTCAACAGAAGTTTCCTCATCTCATGGAGGAACTCAACGTAATGGGGACCATTGCTTCCTAAGGGGGGAGGAATGATCTAGGAGGATATTGGTGGCCACCCACCTATTCCTATCGGACCCCCACCATTGTTTCTTTTAGTTTTTCAGTTTCCTTAATTGTAGCACAATTTACTATTTTTGGCAGTTTTTGGGTCCTAAACTTCTAGAGCCGTTTTGAGGCCCTAAACGAAGTTTTTTCAGCATCGAATGGTTGGGAAAATATGAGTCTGTTTCAGACTTAATATTTTCCATTTATGGATGTAGTCCTTAAACAGATCTTTCTAACGATGTATCATGTGCGTCAAACGGAGGTAGTATGCTAAAGTTACGACCCCGGGAAATTGATGTACCAAGTTACCCAATGGGGCCCACATTCTGGCGTTTCACCTTCTAGGGTTAGGTTTTTGGATGTGTAGGGTTTCCATTGTTTCTCAATAATATATAGGCCTTCGAGCCTCATTGTAACATAGAGTTCAGAGGCATGTAGCCGCCAGATCTCTTCTCAGAGATAAGCTACCAGCACTCTAGCTAGTTTATTTCCATTCTGTATGTAAACAAGTTTCAGTTATTGATTAATGAAATGAAGTGTTATTTTCGATGCATATTTGTTTCTATGGTTATTTGTGTATTCTGTTGCGTTCCTGCATAAATCCGGATCAGTTACCCCCTTAAGAGGTAAGTGGATATCACTTTTTTCTCTTTGATTATGATAATACAAGGGCATATTTTGCATTTTTACATTTCAATTGTCTCTTTATCTATATTTTTGCATTATAATCTTTATATATTTGATTTGTGTTCTAAGTTTAAGGGTTAAGGAACACCACAACCACCAAGACTAAAGAGCATATCAAGCCCCATGAGGCATATATATATATATATATATATATATATATGTGTGTGTGTGTGTGTGTGTGTGTGTGTGTGTGTGTGTGTGTGTGTTTCATATGCAGGCCCTCAAAAGAACATTGTTTCCATGTAAGCATGCACCATGTGCTAGGTGAGAAAACCCAGTCTTCAAAGGTCTTAATTGGCCAAATTTTTCACATACAAGTTGAAGCCATTAGTCCAACCCTTGAAACCAAACATTGTAACCAAGACATCCATCATTGCTATAAGAAGATACACACTAATTTCACATGAAAAATACACCCATCATTTCCATGAGAAGATACACATTAATTTCACATGAAAAAGAAGTAACAAATCAGAGTTACCACCACTTCCACTATGCAGATATACATTAATTTCACATGAAAAAGAGGAAACAAAGAAGAGTTACCACCACTTCCATTATGTTGAGATTCATTGAGGTGACCAACCAAGCCACTTCCATTATGCTAAGAGTCATTGAGGTGACCAACCAAGAGCCACCAAGGCAACTAGTGTCCATAAATCGAGTATAGAGATCCACATCTAGATACAGTTAAAATCCACAAAGAAATATGATCTTTGTTACACAACCTACATTATTCAGTAGAGTTGCAACGATTCCACACTCTATCACCATGCCTATATCTCCTCATTGTGTAAAATAACCAACCCACATTATCTTACTTTCAGAAAGGTTTTGAGGTAGGTATTAGTGAGGGAAGTGCTTTGTCACCATACATATATATTCTCATTGTGTCAAATAACCAACCCACGTTATCTTAATTTCAGAAGGGGTTTGAGGTAGGTATTAGTGGGAGACGAGGGAGACGAAAGGCACCTCTCTTCCCATTCTCCATCTTTCCCATGTCTTATATCTTCGACATTATCATATTAAGTATCGATAATGGGGAATTATCAACATAAGATTCTTTTATTTTTTATTTTTTTTATTGGGTCAACATGAGGCTCTTTTATTGGATAACATGTGTGATATGCTTATTCGTCTAGGTTGAATCACAATCGAAAACAAATCATTCTCGACCTAGTGATTTTTTTTATCAAATTTGGTGTAGAATAGTGTTACGTTTCTTTTAAATTGAATGCTTTAATAAACAACCTTTCAAAACATTATGTTCATTCTAGTGAATTGCCTAATCCATTTTACATGTAAATGTATGAACCTCATGATGCCACATGCCACATTCTTATTAATCTGTGTTGAATGGAAGATAATAAAATTTTGTAGGACAAATCATTGGAAAACAAAATACATTAGCAATTTTATGGTTCATGTATTAGCTCTTTTTTTAATAAGATTTTGGTGCAGATTGTTAAGTTGATATTTGAAGTTCGTGCCATAGTAACCACCTTCCTTAACAATTTATGTTCATTCTATTGAATCACCATAGCCATTTTACAATTAAATTTGTATGAACTTACTATGACACGTGCTATGTTCGGGTTGATCTATGTTGTATAGAACATAGAATACATTATTAAAAAATACAAATCATAATTTTATTTTTATTTTTATTTTTATTTTCATTAGAAAAAACGGTTATATTTATATTCAATTATGAATCAAAGTATATAAAGGAGAGTGATAGTCGCTGGTATATTTAACATATTTCATTTTAACTACTATTTGAAGCAGACTAAAACTCTAAAACCCACATGAATTCTGGAAATTAACCACAGTAAAATTAAATTTGATTGATGATTTAATTACAATGATGAGAAAACCTTTTATAGGTAAAAAATACACCGTTTCACTGAAAGGGTGTGATCCTGTGTTTTAATTAATACTACATTAATATTAAAATAATTGCTCGTAATATTAGATACATAACATTGCCGTCGTCTTTTAGAATGCTTTGTCCTCAAAGCAAGGGTAATGACGGGTATTGTTGACGAAACTGTTCTGTCTCCCATGATGCCTCTTCATCTGGAAAATTCTTCCACTTAATGAGATATTCTTTGAGTGTTCTAGAACGGAGTTTTCTTTCTCGGATTGCAATGATTGCCTCAGGTTCCCAAATGACCCTTCCTTCTTCATCTAACATAGGAAGTATTGTTTGTACTATTTGATGTTTACCCAACATTTTTTTGAGACATGATACATGGAAGACATTGTGGATATGACTTTTATCAGGTAACTGTAATTTATATGCCACTTCACTAATCTTCTGGATAATCTGGTACGGTCCATAGAACTTTGGGGCCAACTTGTGTTTCCCTCCACTTTTAAGGGATACTTGTTTATAGGGTTGGAATCTTACGAATACCCAATCTCCTACCTCAAATTCTCTTTCGGTTCTACGTTGATCTGCTTGTTGCCTCATGCGATTCTGTGCCATGATTAAGTTATCCTTTAGTAATTCAATTGTTTTTTGGGATTTCTCTAGTTGGTTCCTTACTTCTGGAACATTACTATCGTTCAGAACTAAATCCTTCCAATTTGGAGGTTCATACCCATATAACGCTTGGAAAGGGGTCATTTTTGCGGAGGTGTGGTATGTTGAATTGTACCACCATTCTGCTAAGTGTAACCATTGAGACCAATGGTTTTGTTTATCTGTTACGAAACAACATAGATATGCTTCTAAGCATTTATTTACGACTTCAGTCTGACTATCTGTTTGGGGGTGGTAAGCTGAGCTCATATTGAGTGATGTACCCATTTGTTTAAAGAATTCCCTCCAAAATTTTCCATTAAATTTTGCATCTCTGTCGCTGACGATAACTTTTGGGAAGCCATGAAATTTGTAGACATTTTTGCAAAATACTTCTGCAATTCGTTTTGTCGTGTCTGTTTTTTTAATTGCCATGAAGTGAGCAAATTTGGTTAATCGATCGACCACTACAAGGATCTTGTCCTTTCCTTCTGACGAAGTTAACCCATCGATGAAATCCATTGACATCTCTTCCCATTTCTGGTTTGGAATGTGTAGGGGTTGGAGTAACCCTGGGGTTAAAACATTTTCACTTTTGTTTCTCTGGCAATTGTCACATTCTGCCACATATTGCTGGATATCTTTCTGCATTCCCTTCCAGAAAAATGACCTTCTTGCATTATAATAAGATTTGAAGAATCCTACATGTCCGGCGGCTGGTGAATCATGGGATTCTTTTATTGCTTTAACCTTGAATTTAGAGTTTGAGTTCAAATAAATCCTCCCCTTATACCAAAGAATATCATTTTTCCATTCAAACTTGGGGTCACGGTTGGAGTTGTTAATTATAGTGCTTGTTTCTGAGTCCTTGGCATATTCACTTCGTATTTCATTCAACCATTCTGGAATTGCAACCGAGATGGAGTAAGAGGTAATATCCTCATCTTTTCTAGAGAGTGCATCTGCGACTACATTTTCCTTCAGGTTTTTGTGTATTATTTCCATGTCGAAAGCAACAATTTTTTCTATCCAATTATGTTGTTCTATGGACAACGTTTTCTGTTGAAGTAGGTATTGAAGACTATTATGGTCTGTGCGGATCATGAATTTGCTCCCTAAGAGGTATTGTCGCCACTTTACCAGTGCCTGCATAATTTCCAGCATTTCTTTATCATATGTAGACTTCAATTGTTCTCGCTTGTTTAATTTCCTACTCTCAAAAGCTATCGGGTGTTCATCTTGCATTAGTACTGCTCCCAACCCACAACCTGAAGCATCACATTCTATCACGAATGGTTTTGAGAAGTCTGGGGTAGCTAATACAGGTGTGGAGGACATAATTCCTTTTAAGGCTTCAAAACATTTTTCTGCTTCTTCATTCCAATGGAATGCATTCTTTTTTAGAAGGTTGGATAAGGGTGCGGTTCTATGTGCATAATTCCTAATGAATCTTCTGTAGTATCCCGTTAGCCCAAGGAATCCTCTTAACTTGGAGATGTTAGTAGGTTTGGGCCATTCTGTGATGGATTTGATTTTTTCTGGATCAACCTTGACTCCTTCTTTAGATATTACGTGTCCAAGATAGCTCACTTCTTCTTTACCAAACGTGCATTTGGACATCTTGGCGTAGAATTGATTTTCTTCTAAAATAGAGAGCACTTGTTCTAGGTGTGTGAGATGATCCTTCCATGTCTTACTATATATAAGGATGTCATCGAAAAACATT
>LPNX010456360.1:312201-329735 GCA_001517045.1 Pseudotsuga menziesii | reverse complement strand
CTTGATTTCGATGACATGCTCGATCTTCCTTTTTGGTGGTAACTCCATGGGGAGGTCTTCGAATAATTTTTTGTATTTTTGGATTAATCCTTGGATCTCTGGATGATCTTGTTTAACTACTTCTGAAGTTAATAATTCCATCTCCTGGCATTTTACAACATATGTTGGTGCTCCTTTTCGAATTAGCTTCTCCATTTTGTGGGATGACACAATTTGCGTGCGAGGGGGTTGGAACCCATATAATTTGTATCTTTCTCCTTGCCATTTAAACTTTATAAAGTGTTCTTGGTGGTTTGCTGAGTAGGTACCTAGTGTTTGCAACCACTGAATTCCTAAAACTGCATCAACTCCTCCTAAGGGCACTGCATAAAATTCTGACTCAAGGTTATAGTCTTGTATTTGTAGCTTAACTTTGTGGCATTTCCCTACTTTTTCGATCTTCTTTCCATCTGCTACCATTACTTTCATGTTGGTTACTGGATATATGAAAAGGTTAAGCCTCTTTGTAACACTTATGTCAATGAAATTATGGGTGCTTCCTGTGTCGAATAGGACTACAACATTGTTATTTTTTATATGCCCTTTTAATTTTAATGTTTGTGGTTGGTGTATTCCTGTTATGGCTGCAATTGATATTTTGGGAGTTTCTTCATCTTCTGAATCTGACAAGGGATTTTCAATGTCACGAGTTTCTTCGATGTCGGATTCATCGTTATCTGACTTGTCTTCTTCTTCTGCTTCACATTGATATAAGTTCTTGGTGGTCTCTTTTTTTAAACATCTGTGTCTTGGGTCCCACTTCTCTCCGCAATACTTACACTTTCCTTCTTTCATCCGCTGGGCTTCTAAGGTGGTTTTGTTGTCATTCCTCAGATGTGGTGGCTGGTATTTGGTGTCGGTTTTCGTATTTGGAATAGACCTTCTATCTTTGTCATGGTTTTTGTTCCACGCTTTTTTTAATTTTTCTTCAATGATTTTTGCCTTGCGTCTCGCCTTGTCCAAGGTTGATACATTTAGTAGCTCTAGTTCATCTCTTATATAGGGTTTTAATCTGTACACATAATTCTGGAGGCGTTGACTGTCTGTGAGTTCTGGCACACGTGTCGCCAGGGCTTCCCATTCGTCGGTGTATTCATCAACATCGCCTTTTTGCTGCAGTCTGGTAAGTTTTGCGAAGAAGTCTTTTTCTTTTAAGTCTTCAAACCTCTTAAAGAAATCATTTTTGAATGTTCTCCACTTGCGCTTAGTTTCCTGTGTTGTAACCTTCCACCACATGTACCAGTTGTAAGCCCGCTCTTCTAGTTGCATAGAGGCATATTTTATCATTTCCTCGTCAGCTGTGATATTGTGTATGGAAAAAAAATATTCTTCCTTGTTGATCCATGCCACGCTCCGTTTTGTGTCTCCATTGAATTTTGACAATTCTAACTTGGGTTTCATTTGATATCCATTCCTTTTTGGAGGAGAAAGTGACTGCTCATGATTTGGAGAGAGATCGTGATCGAACTCTTCTTGTGGACTTCCTCTTTTGGGAGGAATTGTCTTATGGTGCCTTGAATTTGAGGATGGTTGGTCTTCCTTTGACATATTGCACACTAGTGTAGTAATTGTGTTTTCCAAATGATGCTCGAGTTTGATTAACCCGGATTCGAACAATACTGTGATGTTTCTTTTTACACCTTCCATCTCCCAAGATACTGCTTTGTTGACTTCTTTTTTGACAGTCTCTGATAATTCGTTTTTGGTTTTGTGTAGTTCTCCTTCAATTTGGTTGAGTATTGAGTGTAAACCCTCAATATTTTTAGAACCTTGGACTTGGTTAAGCTCTAATTTCGCCATTCTTTCTTTAATTTCATTCATTTCTGCCATTTTTCTTGTGCAGGGAGGAATTTTGTTTTATTAAGAATGGTGAGATTTAAGGAATAATAATTAATTATTATATAATAAAATCTTTATTTTCCCTTAAGTTTTGTAAAATGTGAGTAGATTGGGTGGTTGGGAGGGATGAGTGTTACATTCCCCACCTAAGTTCAAATCTCACTTTCTCTTTACAAGTAATTATTTTGTACTTTATTTTCAAACCCAACCCCACTTATTCAGAAACCATGTGTGGTTTCACTTTTACCCTTTTTTTTGTTTTACTTATTTTTGGGGGGGTTACTTTTACCTTTTATTTTTTTAAGGACAAGCTCCTATTTTTTAGGGAAACCCTAGAAGCTTGAATAGTAACCTCGCTCTGATACCACTTGAAGCGGACTAAAACTCTAAAACCCACATGAATTTTGGAAATTAACCACAGTAAAATTGAATATTGATTGATGATTTAATTACAATGATGAGAAAACCTTTTATAGGTAAAAAATACACCGTTTCACTGAAAGGGTGTGATCCTATGTTTTAATTAATACTACATTAATATTAAAATAATTGCTCGTAATATTAGATACATAACACTATCAAAGGAGACAAATAACAGTGAATCTAGCTATTTTTTTGATCAACTACATTACAAATTCTGGGAGTGATATCCAAAAAAGACAATATGAAGGAAGCATGTAATATCAAATTTTAGATCATATGCAAGTTCAATTGTTTCTCTATACAGACAATCATATTTCATTTTAACTACTACCAAAGGAGACAAACAACACTAAAATCTATCTATTCTTTTTTATCAACTGCATTACAAATTCTGGCAATGATACCCCAAAAAACAATATGAAGGAAGCATGTAATATCCGTTTTAGATCCTGTGAAAGTTCAATTATTTCCCTATATCGGCAATTAGTACCGAGACATCGTTTTTTGAGCTTGGATCTAGCATTATTGTAGAGACTGAAAAAACAAAGGTAACAACACAATACCTTAATCGAAACAAAGGATTAGATCCTTGGGCTATCAAACTTGCATCATCTCACTCCTTGAAGAAGATTACGCCTTCAAGAGCTATTAGTGATTTTTTGAAAGGATATATGCTTCTGAAAATTTCCCAATAAACATGGAGATGTTGTAGCCTTTGAAATGTTGATTGAATTCTCCTTATTCTACGTTGTTACCCTTCCAAGAGGATAGTCTGTAACTTACATTTGTTTTGTGTCAGTTTAAAATTACTTTAAAATCACCAGTGATCTGCATAGGAGTGATATTCCTCTAATGATAAAAAAATAGCAAACCATAATATGCTAGTAGTTTAGTCCTCAAATTAGTTCCCTTTCTGCAACCCGTCGACATCTTGTAGAAATGACTATGGCTTAAGACAATACAATCCCCACCCATGAAACATCTTCCCCATCCTGCAAAGAACCATTGAAAGAACCAAAAGGTAGTTGAATATAAAAAAAAACCAAAGGGGAGTTGTGGTTACTTTTATTAGTCCTTTTTTTCTTCTATCTTTCCAAACATGTGATAGCAGAGGCCATACTAACCTTATGTACATTTTGGTTAACACCTTCTAATAACAACTTTTTCCCGTGCTTCCATAAAGACCAACAAAGATAGATCAACAACTCTTCCCGTTTCTTGTCGACCGATAGCCAATGAAAAATAGAATGATCGAAAGTGTCACCACTCCATTGCTTAGTAATATTTAACATTCCAGCCACATCCTTCCAAACCAACTAAGCAAAATCGTAGAGGACAAATAGATGGTTAATGCTTTCAGATTCATTTATGCACAAGCAACAAAAACCAGTATCCAATCCTCCCCACTTAATGAAATGACCCCATGTCAAAAGATTCTTTTCCAATACCAACTAAGCAAAACATTGCATTTTTACATGACATCCCTAGTGCCAAAGGTGAGAGTTCCACCACTTCACCCCCACCACACCTTTTATGGAAAAGATGGCTTTGTATGTCTGTTTATCAAGAACTTTTCCATGAATATCATTCTAATACTAGAGCAGAGAATCATTCTCCTTTGATAGGCGAACTCCCACATGTTGAAGTCCTCAAATATAATGGCTCCATTCATGTTGATGGTCCTCGGAGAAACCTAGATCTTTCATTGATTTCTAGTTTTGATGATCTTGTTCTTGCTCATCCATATTAAAAACTTGATCTAAGACCACAATCCCGTTTGAACGAAGATCATCAACTAATTCCCTAGATGAGAAGGAGAAACCTGCTCCACCTATAATAGTATCCTCCCCCACTCTCTAACCCATTGCCTGGTTTCCATGCAAGCCGATCTTTCACAACATTAATATAGTTTAGAAGGAAACACCATATATTCAATAACCCCATCTGAGAGTAACTTGAATGGCTCAACCAGTCAATAATAACCGTATTTTGCAAAAGAAAAACAAAAGCTAATTTCATTAAGTTCTTTGGGTAGTCATTGTTACAAGATTTACATATATTATCATCCACCAGTACATTTCATAAAAGTTTGTAGGGGGGATATTATTAGTTCCTGCCCTCATGCCAGAAGGGACTCTATGAATCGGCTTGCCATTGATTCTATTAATTGACATGAAAACCAATGCAAATCACACGAGAATCAATACAATGTTTCATTGTTTATCCTAAGTTTTATTTGCAAAAGATAAGGATCACTTTTTCTCCACCAATCACTATATTCGTCCTCTTATTTGGCCTCATTTCAAGGCACATTGTACATTGTCTCTAACAAAACATAGGTTAAAAATAAAATTGTTAGAACCATTTTCACAAAACCATGTAATGCTAAAACTTAGTATAGCATTAGCTCTCTTACATTAAATGTTAGGATACAAATAACTCCTACATTATGGATTACAAGGATGCTAGATAGGCGGTTGTTGCATGCGAGCCATGTGTGCATGCTAGCCATGGCTATCTGTGCATGTTCCGTAGTTGCACCTGCACTGCACCACATTGCAACATGTGTCCAGCGATCCTCACATGGGAGCATATAGTTATAGACGCAGCTGATGAACTATACAGGGGCAAGAACTAGTCATATGCAGAGAAGATCTGAGGCTCCATTGATTCCCCACCCACCAGACATCATTTCAAATTATCAGGTGAAGTTATTGACTTTTTTTCTCTGCAACATGGCAAGCATGGTTTGCTCCTCTACTTAGACAACTGATTCTTCAAATAGTGTTCGTACCTTCCAAATGCAATGAATCAATCTATAAATTATGATCATTAATTCATTAAGGAAATAACAAATTCTGATCTAGATGACCTTAAATATGTTGTTCCCAGGGGTTGAGGCTCATGCATAAAATGAATGAGGGAAGGGCAGGAACTGTGATTCTTATTTATGTTTGCTTTCATGGCTGCAACTTTCATTCTCTCCATCCTTTTATCGATAAAGCGACTATTCATATGATGTGCTTTATGTGTCAGGTTTGTGTCAATTGTGTGTGTATATAGTCCTGAAAGATAGGTTTATTGGGCTCGAACTGTGGGACTAGCCAGTTTGAACCATGGAAAGCTCCTTGCAAATCATTCATTGGAATCCCAGTTTAAGAACCAACATCATCAATTGCTTATAGAGCAGTTTCTAAAGAAGCATTGACCAGGTGAATCATCCGGCAAGGAGAACCATACAAAGAGCTAGAGGCAGGTCAAACCGGTGATGCATCTCTATTTGACATAGCATCCGCCACGAACAAAACCACAACTAGCAAGAACCAACTTCATCAAAGGTTGCATAGTCAACAACATTATAGCGGGTTCCCACCTATGTTACCAGAAACGAGAAACAGGAAACGAAACGAGAAACGGGAACGGTACGAGAAACGAAGTTTAGAGGTTTTGCATTCAAAGAAACGAGGAGAGAGAAAAATAACAAAAATGAAAGTTCCGACATATATTCAGTTATAATCAGCAAAATATTTTGTCCTATACCAACTTAAATTTAAGTTCATAGGAGACCCAATCAATGATAAATTGAATTCATATATACTTAAAAGCAGATCTTGTCTTTGACTTGCCATGACTAGTGTGGCATAATGTAGTACTATTTGTTCCCACATGAGCTATGCAAGGTCTGTAAGGTTAGATCTAATAGAAAAGACAAGCAAGAATAGTTAGAGAGTCTGTTTAGAACAATAACTAATTTGACTAGTTATTAGCAAAGCAAAAAAAAATCCTACAATTAGTGTAGGTAATTGTGAGAAAAAAGTGTGCATTGTCACCGAAGACACAACCAGTTCTAACTTAGAAAAACACAATTTCAAAAAAAGCATTTGCTAAAGTAGTCAAAAGAACACTGTCACAATCCATTTCATATATCAAAGAGGTTATTTATGAAGGAAATTATACATGTCCAATATGATCACATAGTCTTTACATTAACTACATTTGGAGAGGGTTAGAATTGTAAAGGATAAAAGTTTTTTCATAAGGGAAAAAACAATATTTTTTTGTAAAAAAACCCAAAATTATCAGTAACAGGAAAGAATATTCTATGATGAAGACTATTGTTTCACATGAAGCTGCAACACCTAAAGCCACAGATTGAACAGATTATTTTTTTGCATATCAAAGATCATTTTGCAAATTCCCATGGCATTAGGAACCCCCCCAAAAAACATGGACTCATGCAATTTTCATTTGCAAAAAAATATCTAATGCAAAAGAAGCACATATTTCTTAGGAAAAGGTTAAAAAAAGAGGAAGAGTTGTTCCTTTAAAGAAATAGGTACAAAGTAGAGAATTACCACATTCAACAAACTATTATGGCTTTGCAGAAAAAAATCATATTTTCCAAAAGAGATTGGACAACATTGAACCAAACAACTTTTCTTTATAAGCATTCCTACATTATCTATTTATTTTTTCAAAATCAAGTAGACATTCTATTTTACAAAGTCCATAAAGAATATTTGGCCAAAGCACAACATCTAGTTGAAGGAAAATAGCCCAGTGCTTGAAGAATTGAGAATTTTTTAATCCAATGTCAAATTCCAATGATGATTTATCAACAATATTGTAACTGGAAGAAAGCTTAAAATTTTTATACAACTAGACCAAAGAGAAAGAAAAATCAAAATAGAAATAACATTCGCACTGGCATTCAACAACCCAAAACTGCGAGAAGAATGTCACTGCAGCAGGGAATTAAACTGGACCAGAAACATACCTCTGTCCAACAAGCATGACAAGAAAATCAAAGTAATCTCCCTCCTCCAACAATGAGGCAATATAGAAACAATACACAGTTGTGCATCCAACAAATAGGAACAAACATTCAAGCAACATGTGCAAAGTTTAGAACATGAAAGCAAATCATGCAAACACAAAAATTAGTAAAGAAGTTCAAAGGAATTAAGCCAACATGCTAATTACTAATTCACAGTTGTAATCTTGGAAAAACTGACAACATAGTTCAAAGACACTCAATTATTTAAGCTAACATACTAATTATTTGAAATTTGACCTAACAACCGCAAACAAATTCTGTACAAGAATTTGGAAGAGTCTCAAAAAATCTAAAAGGCACCCCACTCAATAATAATGCTTCACTCTATATAGGAAATTTAATGCCACCGTCAGAAAGCATTTTACATTGATATCAGATATTGCAAAAAGAAATGAGAAAAAGATATTTCAAATGCCATAGTCAGAAAGCATTTAGTTTACTGATTGTTGAACATACTTGTGAAAGTAAGCGAATAGCTAACTAACGAAGCAAAGGAGTTTATGTACCATATTGTATCCAAAAGTATATGGGTGCAAGTTTCTCTCTATTATATGCACAATCTTCATTTGCAAAGTATCCCTCAGATCTCAAGAACTTTCCCAACTCAATCCGTAAAGCAGTGCGATCATCACGATCATAACATCTACTTATAAAGGTGTTCCAATTTTGCTTCACCTCTACATCTGAAGATGGTTTCTTGTGAAACCATTTGGGGTTGAGTAGGAATGCAATTGAATGAAGAGGACTATGAAGCATTTTCCACCTTTGTAAGACTAAGATCCCACACCTCATTCCGGGCGTCCCTGTCAATCCTAGAATTTTCATCTTCCATTATGTCATGAAGCTTCTCTCTCATTTGATCCATACTCCCCTAAGCATGGACAATCACTATCAAACATGCGAATTAGGGTAGAAACAATAGGTGTGATGAGGGTAACAATATCCTCCACCCTCCTCCAAAAATCCTCGGAAGAAGAGCCAATAATAATATCGTCAACTCGTATCCCATCCCCAACATGAGAACCCTTCCACCTCTACCAATCCATTGAAACAACGATCTCCCTCAAAGATTGATGCACTTTGATGAAACGTTGTAACATAATGAATGTAGATGCAAATATAGTCTCGACACATCGAAAAAGTTGGAGGTTGGCATGTTTTCTATAAATTTCTATGGATGTTGCATGATTAATAATAAAAATATGTAGCGTCTTTGCTTCAG
Organism: Pseudotsuga menziesii; assembly: GCA_001517045.1. Taxonomy (NCBI): domain Eukaryota; kingdom Viridiplantae; phylum Streptophyta; class Pinopsida; order Pinales; family Pinaceae; genus Pseudotsuga; species Pseudotsuga menziesii. The sequence goes on along the minus strand of LPNX010456360.1, from coordinate 321,375 downwards.
TTACAAATTTTCCAACCCAAGCAATGTTGTTGATATCTTTAAGCAGGAGGTTCATGCAATGCATAGAACATGGAGTCCAAAAAATGGTTGGATATTCATCCTCAATTAAACCCCTAGCAAGCACATTGTTTGAGGCACTGTCTATAACAATCTAAACCACATTTTCTCTTCCCAGCTCATCTATTGCTTCTTTGAAGAGACCCATCAAATATGGACCATCTTTTGTTTTCCATGTAGTGTCATGAAATTTTATAAACATAACCCCTTTCGGACTAGAAACCAAAATATTTATAAGAGGACAATGATTCACATCTATCCAGCCATCTGAAACAATGGAGATCTCGGATTCCTTCCAACCATATTTAATGTCATGAATTCTAGCTTCAATCCGAGCCCTCTCTTCAGACAACATGACTATCCTCATCTTTTCATAGTTGGGAGGTTTGTAACCTTTAGGGGTAGTGTTAACGAGTTCTCTGACCATGTCCTTCCAATAAGGAGACCTACAAACATTAAAAGCTATGCCATTTGCAAAAAAAAATCGCCCAACAGATGCATCAAGATTGCCTCTCCCTTTTGCATCCTATAGGTTGTTAAGCTGGGAAGTAGAAGCATGAAGTTGAGAAGAAGTTTGTGGACCACCTAGCATTGCTCCACTGGCTGAATTGTTGGCTTGAATTGAACTTTCAAACTGTTTCATCTTTTCCAGTTCATTAAATTGTTTTTGTATCGAAGCTTTCACTGTACTAGGCACATTGTTGCATACACTTATTTGTTCTTTTTTCCCCATTCCAAGCAGATGCCACTGAACTCTTGCTACACTCCCTGACTTTTGCGTCTTACAGTAAGGGAAAAACCAAACCTTTAAACCAATTGTGGCGCTTGTTCCCCCACTATATGATTTAGTACATTTGATTGTTGCCCATAGCCTGGCTTCAAAATCCTTCTTTGCATCTTTGTATTCCTTGTTTTGAGAGGATTTTGGCACTGCTATGGGGGGTTTCTGATTGGAAATAGGTGCTATGCTTTGTGCAGCTAATGAACTTTCTTCCATTGCAATAGAAAATACTAGGAGAAAGATGAAACAACACTCTGTCAAAACAAACAGGGACATATATTAGAAATGAATATGTAAGTCCACAAACAAAAACATAAAAAAATTTAAAATGGAAGAAACATGTAAACTGGAATTGATAGTAATGATTTAATATAATGATTTTTTTGTTCATAATTTCAATTCAATTATGGTTTTATGTAATGATTTTTTTGTAATTGTGAATAGTTTAAATTATTAAAAACCAATCTCTAAAATTTGGTTTTATTGATTCCTAGTTAAAAAGTAACTTTTTTCATAAACTACCACTAACCCAATACCTAAAGTCTGTCACTCCTTATAGTAATGTGACTACTAACAGATCTTGATTTTTCTAGGGCTGCTAGAAAAATCTAAAAGATGGAGGGTATCTCCTCTATAAATTTGGAGCCACTGTTTTTCAATTCCAATAGAATGGGCATAAATTTATTTTCAGCTCTTATTCATAAATTGTCTCTAAGGCACCTTTCATAACTAGGACGATGCTTCCTAAGAACATCCTACATTAAGTTTCTATTGCTTTGAACCATGCTGCCATACAACAAAGAGATTACACAAATAATTGCAATTGCAAATGCACAAAATTGCCCTTGATCACAGCAGAGCCAATCAATTCTTTAAAGCACTAGCAATTTGTCAACAACCTAACTTGCCTTTAAAAAAATATTTAGTTTGTTTGAAAAAAAAATTGATCTCTACTATATGCTTTTACAGAAACATTTGCAACATAAAAAACAAATATTTCTATTTTTTATATTTTTCCAGGAAAACAAATTAAAAAATTGCATTTATAGCAGATACCATTGATATGTTTTGAGCCCTTGGTTCATTTCTACAATCCATTACCCAATTTCAGACTCACCTCAACTTTGAATAGGAAAAATCAATGACACATTTGCACATGTTTACACATGTCCTCTTTAGTACATAATACATGCCTAATAAAAGAAACAGACAACTTTGTCCAATCAGCTGTAGAAAATGTCTGCATTGCTGCTTATCCTTTTAGCTATCGCCAAACCGTTCTTCAAACACTTGCAAAGAACTTGACAAGTTCGTTTTGCAATGCTTTTGCAAATTTTGCAAAAAAAATAAATATTAAAAACAAAATATAATATCAAATCCATATCTTCTAATTCAATGTGTCCTCGACAACAATGCTCTACCACACAGTTATTCAATTCTTGTTGCCAATACAATAAAACACTGAAAAGGGAGGACCATGGTGATGGGAGTGCTAGACATTGGTTACAGGAGTTACAACTTACACCCTACATGTCTCTAACTATTCAACTGCCATATGTTCAAGATAACTTATTTTTTAAACTGAATAAATATGCCCCTGTTGTAGCAGTCATGGTCGAAGGAAATAGTACATGAGCTTTAACAATTGTTACAATATTTTTGGTATCTTAGTTAGAGTCTCTTTACTGGCAATGCTTGTTCCAACTAAAAATATGTGGCATTTTGTGCGAAAGGAGTGGTCAACAGACTCAACACCTTGCTTTAGGCATGTATTTTAATTTTTCCACTGGCATTGCTATTACCTATAGCAATTTTCAGCCTATTAAAACAACAGTCAGAGTTTACACTTGTTAGGGTAAGGGGTCATTCCGGATTTGATCATGCATACAATTGCTTGAATAAAGGGAATAACTATGAGAACAAACGACCAGCCATCACAAATATGAAAAAGTGCCTAATCAATGGTAATCTACACGCAATGAAAGATCATTTGCATCTTTTTTGGACCAATGGTAATGACATTGGATATGATGATACACCAGGGTCTAGAGGTCTATCTATCATCATAAATTCATCAAGGAGAAAACATAGCTATATCTGCTAGCAATGGCTGAAGAATAAAGCTCTTTTGCCATCATAAACTCACATCAAATTTGACATATTTTGTTGTAACTTTAATAAACTCCACACATAATGCAACCAATACAAGATGGGAAATGACTGTTGTTAGTAAGGGAAAGTCCAACAAGTTTGTAAAGCCACTGAGTAGCACATTGTTATGTTTATGTTTGCTTCTTGCAAACAAAACATGGGTGATACCATTGCTCAGGGCCTGGCTCTTTGCATATATTCTAAGTATTGGTTTCATTACTAGTGATACTAGTTTCAATTGTATCTTCTTATTGAAACTGTCCCTGTAATTGCTTCATGCAATGCATAAAAAACTCACAATCTAGTTTGTAGCAAACAAAATAAAAATAAAAATTGAACACTGGTTTGTCTTGTATTAAAAAAAAAACATTCCTTTTTGAAACTAGATTGCAATGCAATTTTTTTAAATTGACTTTTTAAAATCTATTTTCTTAAATCTGCTCTGAAGGAAATGTAACTTACCACCGTGGGCTTGCCAAGCACAGGAATAGTGCGCTCTCTCCAGCCGAGCCGTCCATGCAAGTTGTTGTGAAGAAGAGCTCCAGTCTTCTACTACCTAAATCCAAAGCTGAGAGGAATGAATATTAAATCCAATAAGACGGAGATTAAATATTGTTCACAATTGTTGTTGATACTTGATAGGCCCACAACACCCTTACAGTTACTAGTGACTCCACACAGAATTTCCTCTACACATCGATCTCGACAGAGCTGTAGTCGGTTGAGGCTCTTCTTTTTACAACAAGAAAGCAACTCCTCCTTTGTGCAGTGACTTCTCTCCTTATCAATGGCTCCACTTCCTTTGCCTCACTGTTCTCACAGCATCCATTTCTCTCCAGCGCATGAACAATTTAATCCAGTAAAGTCTGAAAATTCCTTTGCCTCATTGTTCTCACAACAGAGATACAAAAGTTTGAGTAAACTTAAGACCGACAATGGGCGGGAAAGAGCAGGTGGGCGAAGGCAGAGAGTAGGCTTCCGAGCTGGCTTCCATCTAGAATACTCCATCGTCATTTAATTCGGCATTTAATTCATCTAACTTACCACCCACCAACTTCCAAGTCACCAGCTCGCACAAGAAACGGTCGGCAAGGGACACGTTTTAAGAAAAACACAAAACGTTTATGCTAAAACTGTTCTCCAAAATGGATCATTTTGTAAGAAACGCCGAAACGCTTTCTCCATTCCAGAAACAGAAACGAAAACGGCCGGAAGAAACCGCAGTTTTAGTCTCGATTTTGTTTCTACTTCGTTTTTCTAGAGAAACACATGGTGCCATCACGTTTCTGGCAACATAGGTTCCCACCAATACGGATCCAGAGCCATTAACAAATCTCAATCTATTTACCTGCGTGCATTATTTACAATTCTCAATTTATTTAAGCCTTTCCTCCGTATTTTATCTACCATCGTCACATATTTCTGATGGTGTCTTCCAACCGTCAGCAAGTGTAGAAGATGCGACGAGTGTAAGGGGCTGCAGCAGTGATTTGTAATTTCTGTCAAGGAATTCTTTTTAAATAGGTGCTATTATTTATATAAGCCATTAGTAGCGATATAATTATGTACGCTTGCAAGGATGGCAGTGTATGGAAATTCTCGCCGTCTCTAATTTTGACAGTGCTTTACTAGATCTACTTTGTTTTTAGAGGTGATACTAATATTTCACATCTCTCTTCATATTTCTTCCAACGATTTCCCAGACAAATATTCTTTCTACACAGTTAGTCACTAAATATTTAACTTTTATGTCTTTTATTTTTATGTATATATGGCATCAAAATCAATGGAATCAGTAGATCGAAAGCAGAAGTATACGGGATACTAAGGAGTGTAAGTGGAAATCTGTGTAGCAAATGCCAGCGTGGATAGAAAATTAGAGTGGAAATGGATGGCAAACCCGAGACTTTGCATTACTCATGCTTTTTGATTTATAAACAGGTTTGTGCTTATTTCGTAAGAGAAAAGTTTGACATCAAATGACAAATGCTAAATGCTACCATCTATATAATATAGATGTCTATAACATTTGAAAATAGTGTTACTTCATATTACTTCCTGTGAATAAGAAATCAATTTTATTCACAGACCAAAACAACAATTTGTGTGCAGTGCTCACAAAATAGAACATCAATAAATTTATATTTGCATAAAACAAAACTTTTTCATATATTTCCAGTTATGGGTCTCAGTAACACTGAGCTATTACCTGCTATACATTGTCTTCTCTGCTATGGTACTTTCCAGGGGCTATGCTCCTACTCCCCGGTCCATTGCAGTTTGTCCTCCAGTTGACAGATTATGGCATATGTATAACCTATGGCCACCTCCAAACAGCATATGATCTTGATACTCATTTATGGCTTTTTTTCTTAGCATTAATGCTTTTGCTAGCAATGCTGGAGACAAAGCAGCTACAACTATTTCCAAGGAGTTGCTTCTATTACCTTGATTCTTCTGGAATGTCTCTCTTGTGAGATTATTGTTGTTGATCTCCAATTGTATGTCAATTGGAATGCCTTCTAGGAATTTGTTTGGAAATTCTTGAGCACATCCCAGGTCAAGACGATTAAAATTGTTTTGATTTAAACCTTTGGCAGGAGTTGTCTCGCTTTCATTGTGGCTAATTGAGCAGGCCAAATCCATTCTTATCTGCTCAAAGTTGTTGTTCAGAAAGTTGCTAAGCGCAAGCCAAATCTTTGGATCGATAACTCTGGGTATATGTCTTAATGGGCAACCGAGTGGTCCACCAACTCCTGGACGTCTCACCAGTCACCGAATTTTATACTCAAAGGCCCAAAAGAACCAGATCAGTGCACATTAACTCTTTCCAAAAATAGCTAATCAGTAAACTGGTGGCCTAAACATCTTCATTCTCTGTCTGCCCCCAATCTGTATGGAGTTGGTTCCTCTCAAATAGGTTTACCACATTTTTCTTTTGAGGAATGGGCAAGGGGAGGACCCAGAGCCGTTGTTTTCCAAGTAAAATGAGAAGGCTAGATCTGCAGATATATATGGAAAGTATGGCAAATGCAGAGGCAGGCCTGGAAATTCAATTTTCTTGTGCATGTCAATAAATTTTTAATAAGGGTTTCAAGCTTTTAGTGCCTATTATTTGATAGTTTAACTAATTTTGCTGACTATCAATTTAGTTTTAATATTATATATAAATGTGAATAAAATAAATTTTATTATATTATATATAAATATGAGTAAAATATTTATATAAAAATTTAGTAATTAAATAAATTATAAAATTTTAAAGGACAAGAATTTAGAAATTTCTTTGAAAAAATTTGAAGGCTCGCAGCTCAAGACTAATAATATAATTAGAAACACAAAATATAAATAAATATAATACACATACAAGGAAATAGAAAAGTCTAGCATTTATGTGTTCATGGATTAAAATTAAGAGCAGCCCAGACCTAACACAATGGCTAAGTTTTAGTAGTTAACATAGGTATTAAAAATTTTGACGGGTAATCTAACTTCATAAAGGTCAAATTGATGTTTCAAATATTTTTTTACCTGTCAATGTTGACTTTTTTATAAAAAAATTACATGTCAAATACGTGTAAAAATGAAAAAAAGTTCTGTGGAATGTCAAATTCCAAGCCTGTGCAGAGGTGCAAGGGAAGTGTTTATTACCCATATTGATGATGAGGTTATCCAGTTTGCTACACAGTTGATGGCATGCAAGTTGCTCAGGAAGTTCCACAAAGATCCCATAAGCGACTCCACAATGCTGAGATTTAGGGAAGTCTCAGTCGCCACATCTCGTTTTCTAAAGAAATAAGACAAATGGCATTTGCATGCAACATGAATATGGCCTAACTGGTGATAGGCTCGATAAGCTATGCAACATGAACAACTGAAACGACTTGGTTACTACAAAAATTTTCAATGATATATTGTGGCTTTCTCACGCAAATGTTGGTCTCCACGTGCGATGCATACAATCAAAGGTGTGGCCCCCGCTGTCAATCAAGTGGGGTGGCTTTCCGCTGCACCCACTATAGACCAGTCATAATAAAACCAGAAACCAGAAAATTACTATCAAAGAGATAACCCAACCCTATATTACTTTGGTCTTCTTGTTAAAAAAAGTATTTTCCATGCCAATTGCATCGCCCAACCCTATATTATGTGATAAATAACGATTTCTCCAATCCTACAACATTTCCATATATACATTAGCCGATCATAGCTGGGCTTCCATACTCAGTTGCTCAGTTTGGATACTCGTCTTGGGTGCTTGAATCTAGGCGAAAGGAAGTCATGGGCTTGTGCAGTGACAGTTCTGTACAGGTTCAGTGTTTAGTTGTTTTTATTTATCTTATATTTTATTTTTATTATTCTTACCCATTGTGCTTAAAGAACCTGCGGACTCTCTTGTGGTCATTACACCATTGGCAAATTTGTTGGCCACATCTTCCTTTCGGCTGATGGAAAAGCTGACAGTAAGTACTAGTCTTCACCTCATTCCATCTGGCGTAAGTATCAGTCTGCACCTCATCAATGATAAGCATCTCTAGCTATACAAATATAGTGCAGGGAACAAGCCCTCTCACTCCATAAATCTACAAATACAACGCCAAGAACATGCCTTGTTAATTCTTATTCATATGATGTAAATGGGTATTATATTACTTAAAAAATATTCTTAGTAATTTATGATGACTTATAATATGCCTAATGCATGAAGTTTCAAATCCAATTATAATTTGTTCTAGAATTGCCAGATTCCCATACATTTGGCCTATCAATTCATTCTTCCTCTATTGATTATTAGAATTGTTTATTCCGCACCTAATAATTTATTATTGTCTTCTTGGATGTGTTATATCTATCATTAAGATTGTCCTTTTTATTGCCTCCAATTCCATCTACTAGAATCTGCAAATCCTCCTTTATGCTCATCTGAATGAATCTCTATGGCCGGTCTAACTGTAAAGCATACTATCCATCCATACCTAATCTCCTTTTGTGACTTGGAGGTGAGAGTTTCTCCTCGCGACTTAGCACTTAGACTTGGGTTTAATGCTTGGAAGAAGTCAATTGGTGGAAGCTAACCAGTAATAGAAACAATGTCGATTATAGTTATCATTTGTTTAGGGTTGCATGCAATCATTTATCTCCGGACGATGTCTTTTAATCATTTTGTATCTCACCTCCTGGATTGTACATTAGGAATGCAATAATAATTAAATTCATTAGGCAGGGACTTGCTGAAGGCAGCTCTACTTGTTTTGATATATTTCTTTTCATATCGATTACGACATCTTTTCCCACTACATTTTATACAAACTTATAAAAGTTTGTATGGGAAATATTATTTTGATATCATTTTTTCATATCAATCATAATATCCTTTTTCACATGGTAGAGATTTTCTAAATTGAATTAATTCATAGTTTTATGTGGCCAAGTTCAAATCATAGAAATTATTTAGTTTGTAGGAAAAACATTATTTTGATAACATTTTTTGCACCGAGAGAAGTGAGGGGGAGATCGTGTCATGTTAGTCACGTTATGCTAGCCAACATAAATAAAAAATTATAAATTATAAATTATATATCGACTTATTTTTATAATTTTTGTTTATTTATAAATTTTTTAGATTATTTTTATGTTACTGTATATTTAACTTTATTTTTTGTTTTTAATTAATGTTGGAGCAGGGTCCCGCAGCTACAGAAGAAGCTGCTAGTTTTGGCGGAAAGATAAGTTTTGGCGGAAAGAAGTTAAGACAGAGCTACGACGCCGTAGCACGTTTCCAGCTGGAGAGCAGAGCCGGAAACCATGACTTTTAAGATAGAAAATTCAAGAAAGGAAACGGTACCTGAGCGGCCAAGAAGAGAGAGCTCAACCACTGCATTGAAGGCAGCGGCGGAAGATAGGAGGGCTCAGCGACCCTCATAAAGGAGAAGGAGCAACGAGGCTGAAGCATTGAAGGCGAAGGACAGAAAAGCGAAGCGGTGCATAGTACCCATGATCAGTGCCGGGAAGCATGGAAGACTGCAGAGAGCTGTGGTGTGACGGAAAGCGGCTACCTCAAGTACAGATATGGCCGACTGTCACTAGTTAGGGTTTTGGGTTACTATTGGGACAGGCCCACAGTGTTGTAATGGCAAGACCTTCGGGCTGCCTATAAAGGGATATATTTTGTATTGTAAAATGGT
>LPNX010456360.1:213216-312138 GCA_001517045.1 Pseudotsuga menziesii | reverse complement strand
TTAGTAGTGTTTTGCAGACTATTAGACTGTTGTAAAAGCCTAGCTCTGGTTCTGTTATTAGCGGTAGCAATCTTACGGTAACCAGTAGCTGGCTTATAGAATATGCATGTAATGATCCGCAGGGATCGACAAAGAGGGAAGAGTATATTGTAGGAGAGCAATATAGAAGAGAAAAGAGATCTAAGAGAGAAGATCTTAAGCTGCATATGCGGTGCAGCCGAACTGTGTTTTACCTTCCCCTGAGCTATAATAAAACACAGTTCTATGGACGTAACTTCCATCATGGAGGTGAACCACGTTAAAATCAGGTGTTATGCGATTGGCTTATGTGTTATGTTTACTTATGCATTTCTCAGTTAGTTCATGGACTTTGTTTACAGTTTAACGAATGAATGTGTTAATCAGTTCACAACAATATAGAAGGGTAAACATAAGTTAAAGCCTTTAGCACGCCGTATATGGTTCATTTATGCTTTGCGTGAAACAGTCACTATTGCAGTATCGAATAGCCTTGTATGTTAAGTCTTGCACGTCGACACGAGCAACGCTAAGTGCGCTAAACCGCGGAGGTAGGATATCACAGATAGGTGATACCACACCGGCAGAGGAGCTGCGGTGCGAGATACCGCAGGTTGGGGACTTAGCGTTGGGCAGAAACTGCGTGTCGAACAGTGCGCGACGATGCGATAAGGTTGGAGATATCACGAGTCGGGGAAAGTGGGCGCCGCAAAAAGGGGCTGCGCGACGGTTGAAAGGAATACCTCGTGGCTCGAAGAGCTGCGAGACGAGGAGATCACGTGACGCGAGCAGGAGATCACGCGACGTGCAGAGAGAGACCTCGCAGCTAGGGGAATTGCGAGCCACTAGCTGGATTGCCACAGAACCTGGTCCAAGACGCTTGAGTCCTTGGCCAACCCATTAGAGTCACTTCGGGTGAGACTTCAGGCCGCTTTGCGGTCTGTCGCCGAAAGGGCCAGTGATCTAGGGGTGTTGTTGGTTGATTATAGTTAACCCGGGTCTGCCCATAGCAGCCAACAAATGGTTCCGTTGCTGGTTTTGAACAACTGAGCGCTAATGTTCTGTTGGCATCCCACCAGAGAAGAGTTTCACCAGTGGCTGGATTCAAACCTAAGGGAGTTTTCCCAGAAAAAAAATCGGAGCCCTAAACTGAGCACAGAGGACTGGTTACAAAAGCATATCGCTTCAGATATACACGCTATATTTTTTGCAACCTATGGAAACGAGCTTTATGACTGGTTATCAAAGTTGACAGATAGGAACATATTCAAGAAGAAAAGAAACATTGTCTGGACACCAGAGCTGATTCAGACCATGCAGAACCTCGACAATCCCATTACGAGAGCAGTAGACTTCTGGCTTGCGAGTGTGCTAGGAGGCTTTGTTACAGAATTTGCAGTTGACCAGAGAAAAAGATTCAGCGAGGTTGAGCGGTACTTCTTCAAAGGATATCGTGGTAAGTACCTAAAGTATCTAAACTTGTCCATTAAGATGCTGCTACATGAAAAAGGAGTAATGGACATGATTTCAGATGAATAAGTAAAGATAGTAATGTCACAAGAGTTTGAAAGTGATTTTGATGACATTGGACGCACACGTAGTGGAAAGAAATATAAAGTAGCTTTCGACTCTCCTGTATTTGGAGATAGTTCAGACAATATTAGGCAACCGAGTCCTAGTACCACAGAAGAACCAGAGGGGGGTATCCCTTACCAGCCCTATACCCCACAGAAACAGACCGGGACTCATAGTAATCTCGTAGGTACTCCATCCAGTAGCTCACAGACAGTACCTACTACCGCTACATCACCTTCACCTACACTGCCAAGTGGTAGTAAACCAATCAATCAGAACCTACCGCAGAGAAATAGAATGGGAGATGATATGAAGCTACCTACCTTTAAGGGTACAGGAGCAGAGGACCCAGAACAACATTGGTTTCTATGTGAAGCCATGTGGACCATTAAAACAATCAACGACGATAACCTTAAACTTGTATAGTTGGTCACTACACTCAGAGATCGATCTTTAACATGGTACATAAAGTATACCACAGTACCCATGACACTTGCCCAAGTCAAGAACGCCATGATTAAAGAGTTCAAGAAACCTAAGTCTGAATCTCAGTGCATTACAGAGCTCAAGGATATTAAGCAGCTACCATCAGAATCAGTATGGGACTTTGACCAGAAATTCAAAGCTCTTATAGACCAAGTAAGTTTTGAGTTTGCGCCGGAGCAGCATAAGGAATGGTTTATTGCAACGCTTCTCCCTCACATTAGAGTGCCACTAATGCAGCAGAAACTCCAGACGCAGGATGACGCATTGGAGATGGCGATGAAGCTAGAAGCTTCACCTTTAGCAGAAACCAGTGCAGGCATGACAACCCTACAGAACCAGTTGTCCAACCTCACGTTACAGATACACGAACTTAAGAAAGGAAAAGAGGTTATGCAAGACATATGGTGCTTACGATGTAGAGCACAGGGTCATACCAAAGACAACTGTCCAGTCTTTGCAGAATATTTAGCGTCAGGGGCTCCTAACCCCTTACCACGAACGCAAGGGCCATGGTGTGAAATATGCAAAACACAAGGACATCCACCTCAGCAATGCCCTTTGCTTCAGAAGTATGTACAGACACCTAAGAACCTATACTGTGTCTTCTGCAGCTCTGTCGGACATGATGAACAGAATTGCCGAGCCTATGATCTCATGTTAGATAGAAAACATGACGTATACAGAGTCCAGTCAGAAACACAGGGTCCAGTAGCAGGACCAAAGCCTAATCCAACTTATGGTGGCCGAGGAGGAGGATTCAGAGGACGAGGCCGTGGAGGAGGCTTTGCAAGAGGAGAAGGCTTCGGCAGAGGAGAGGGTTTTGGCCGTGGTCGCGGACCAATCACTTGTTATAACTGCGGAGTTGTAGGACACTATGCTAGGGACTGTCAGAGCCCCACTACTACTTGTAATTACTGCAAATATTATGATCATACCATAGCGGATTTTCCTACCTTGATAGCTAAAATCAAAGATCCTAAGCCAGCAGTACACCAGAACATCCAGCTTATTGTTTTTGAGCAGGCAGAACCAGAACGAAGAGTGAGTATTGTGACTCGTAGTGGTGCTTCCACCAGTGGGACATCGCAGGAGACCAAAAAGAACACAAGTCAAAAGTGGGTGCGCAGAGCTCCTGGTAAAGCAACAGCACTCGAACTACATAAGAATAAAGAGACATTTCACGAAGCCAAGGATTCCTTTCATGAACCTACACAATCAGGATCGCAGGTACCGCTGTCTAGGGGCATACCGCAGCAAGCACCTTGTGGCGATAGCCCAGAATAGATACCGCAGGCTACCACATCGGGAAGATGCGACGAGGATGAATCGACAGGAAGTATACAATCCTTCCTGCGCAGTTGCTTGAAGCTCTTGAGAAATGAACAATCTATCGGCGAGCTACAGCGCATCATATATCAGTGTCAGCAACCTTCTCTCTCGGGCAGTGCACACCACGCTGTTCATAATATTACAGGACATACAAGGACCGGAAGAGAGATGAAACTCACAGCACAGATTGGAGAGTTCGAAATGGACGAATTCGTCTTAGATTTGGGATCAGAGGTGAATGTCCTAACTAAGAAGACATGGGAACAGATGGGTAGCCCTCAGTTAGTCAGATCACCTATCCACCTGATATTAGCTAACCAGCAGCGAGTATCACCATTGGGTCGACTGCCACAGGTGCCAGTTGACATTGACGGAGTTTGCACTTTTGCGGACTTTGAGGTTATAGAAATCATTGGCGACAGTCGACCGTATCCAGCACTATTAAGTATCGATTGGGTGATTGGTAGCAAGGCTGTCATCGACCTAAAGAGAAGACAAATGACCTTTGAGGATGCGCAGATCCAGGTCATCGCGCCGCTGGATCCTCACCAGGGTCCTAGATACATTGAACCTATCCGAGCAGAGGAGGAGGCACATAACATGGATAGTCTCTACCAGATGATTGCGAACCAGAGCGACTACATCAATCCAACCATAGAAAGGAACATTAGTTGGCAATGCGACAGCTCATGCGCATCGGATTCCGATATTGGTCTAGAGAACTGGTAGAACAGACTTTATGAAGTCTCAGCACGTAGATGTGCGTTTATGAGTAAGTCACTGCGATGGATTGGCGCAAAGATCACTAAGATTCCATCATATCATGGTCTGACAGATATTCAGGAATTCCTTGAGCAGTTTGAGCAACAGATTCCTTACGAGCAGAGGAACGCAGCTATGGACCTTGCAGTACAAGCCACACCTGCAAGATGGTGGTATGCGCATAAAGAAAATATCGCATCATGGGATGATATTAAAAGATTGATGGCGATCATATTTTCGGTCGACAAAGAGTATGTCCCCCAGAAGTACACAGGAGAAACTGACCCCAGGGCACACATTCAGACATGTGAACAGAACTGGTCGGACATTCCTCAGGATGAATGGGTTCACAGATTCATTCACACATTGGACACAGTTCCAAGGAACTGGTACACAGAGACCGAGTTGCGCAAGGGGACGACCACATGGTCACTTATGACAGACAGTTTCCTACTTACCTTCGCATTTGAATCAGAACATACAAGTGTTGCTCAGACCCTAGACATAATAAAGATCAAGATATTCGAGGACTGTACCATCTCAGTGCAGGCTCAACCTGAGTGGGCCATCCAGTTACAAGACGCGCTTGAGTGCTATGACTTCGCAGCAAAGCCAGACAATGAAGATAAGGATGAGGATGAGGATCCTCGCAACACCAACATTCTGGAGTCAGAAGGGACTCACGATGTTGGGGGACCACAGTTAGAGATTCCAGCAATCACCGAACCTATCAAGATTAAAAAGATCAATATTGGCACAGACGCAGAACCTAAGTTTGCCTCTATTGGAGACTATTGGAATGATGAAACAGTCGGACAGATTGCCGATTTGTTACATGACTATCAGGACCTATTTCTCACCAAGTTCACAGAGATGAAGGGAATAGTTGGAGACCTGGGCGTTATGAGGATACCATTGAAGGAGGATGCTAGACCAGTTAAGCAGCACCCATACAGATTGAATCCGCGCTACAAAGAAAAAGTAAAGGACAAAATCAATAATATGCTAGCAGCAGCATCATTGAGCCAGTAGAAGAAAGCGAATGGGTTAGCCCCATGGTCGTACAAGAAAAGAAAACAAAAGGAGACATCAGGATTTGTGTCGATCTACGCAAGCTCAACGATGCATCGCTTCACGATCCATTTCTGACACCGTTCACTGATGAGGTATTAGACAACGTGGGAGGACAGGAGGTCTACTCCTTCACTGATGGGTTTTCAGGCTACCATCAGATCAGAATACATCCAGAAGATCGGTCCAAGACCACCTTTGCAACAGAATGGGGCTTGTTCCAGTATACAGTAATGCCCTTTGGTCTTAAGAATGCACCAGCTATATTTTATAGAGTAGTCGTTGCTGTATTTAAAGAATACATTCATAAATTCTTAGAATTATATTTTGATGATTGGACTGTATTTGGACTAATCGACAAGAATATAGGAGACTTAAGACTAATGTTAAAGAAATGTAGGTAGTACCAAATTTCTCTAAACTTGAAGAAATGTATATTTTGTGCACCATTTGGTATTTTGTTGGGTCACATTGTTTGCAGACAAGGCTTGATGGTAGACCCCATGAAGATCGCTATCATTGTAAATCTTCCACCACCCAACTCAGTCAAGCAACTGAGGACAGTACTTGGTCATACCGGGTACTACAGAAAGTTCATCAAGGGCTACGCAAAGATTATAGCACCAATGGAGAAATTGCTCAAGAAAGATGTAAAATTCCTATGGAACGAGGAATGTCAGCAGAGTCTAGACATGCTTAAAGAGAAGATGGTTACAGCACCCATCTTAGTATTTCCCGACTGGACTAAGCCATTTCATGTACATGTGGATGCGTCTGGCATCGCATTAGGGGTTGTTTTAACACAACCAGGAGAAGGGGACATTGACCACCCTATTGCATATTCCAGCAGAAAGCTCTCGACAGCAGAAAAGAACTACACCACAACTGAAAGAGAAGGCCTAGCTATGGTGTATGCGCTGCAGAAGTTCAGGCACTACCTGTTGGGTGCCCCGTTCAAGATGTTTACTGACCATTCCGCGTTAAAGTATTTGGTCAATAAGCCAGTGTTAGGGGGGAGAATCTGCAGATGGTTACCCCTCTTTTAGGAGTATGATTTTGAAATCATTGTGAAACCAGGAAGACTGAATGCAGGACCTGATCATTTGTCGCGGATAGACTCAGGAGAAGAGTCAAGTAACCTAGATGACAATCTACCGGATGCGCCGTTGTTCTCTATCCAGATCGCAGATGAGTACTATGCCGATATTATTCAATTTCTCACTACGGGAGTAGCACCTGATGAGTTTACTAAGCAGCAAAAGAAGCAGTTGTTGTTAAAGCAGCAGACTTCACCCTCATCGCATGACACCTATACAAGTTAGGTCCGGATGAAGTTCTGCACAGATGTGTGATGCCACATGAAAAAGATGCTATTATCAGAGAGGCACATTCAGGAACCGCAGGAGGTCATTTCGCAGGAAAGCCGACTGTGCAGAAAATCCTGGAGGCAGGATTATGGTGGCCTACATTGCATAAAGACACCAAGGACTTTTGCAGATGCTACGATATCTGCCAAAGGGTAGGAAAACCCTCACGACGCGATGAAATGCCACTGCGACCGCAGGTCACGTTGCGCGCATTTGACAAATGGGCTATAGATTTTGTGGGTCCTATCAACCCACCAGGAAAGCGCACTGGTGCGAGATATATTATCACGGGAACAGAGTACCTCACCAGATGGACAGAGGCCAAAGAAGTAAGAAATTGTGATGCTGCTACAGCCGCACAGTTCCTTTTTGAAAACATCATCAGTAGATTTGGATGCCCAGTAATTTTGATGAGTGATCAAGGCACACATTTCTTGAACAACACTATTGAGGCGTTGACAGAAGAATTCCAAATTCAGCACCATAAGAGCACTCCCTACCACCCACAGGCTAATGGTACAGTGGAGGCCTTTAATAAGATTTTAGAAAATGCTCTTACTAAGATCTGCAATAGCCAGAGGAATGATTGGGACCTCAGAGTTAACGCTGTATTATGGGCGTACAGGACCACATGCAAGAAACTTACGGGACACACACCTTTCAGCTTGGTGTATGGACAGGAGGCTGTTATGCCTATGGAGTATATTCTTCCCAGTTTAAGAATCGCTCAGATTATCGGGATGACTGATACAGACACATTTGAGGAAAGGCTAGCACAGCTGCTTGCCTTAGAAGAAGACAGATTCATCGCCGGATTCCATCAGAAAGTGCAGAAGGCACGAGAAAAAGCTTGGCATGACAGACACATTAAGAATAAGACTTTCCATATCGGAGACCTAGTGCTCCTTTATGACAGAAAATTCATTAAGTTTCCAGGGAAGTTCAAGACACATTGGCTGGGGCCATATCAGATACAGCAAATCACAGAGGGAGGTGTCATTCAGCTCAGCCAGCTGAATGGGGAGCTTTTGCCCACATGGATTAATGGCAGTAGGCTTAAGCCCTATAGTGATAGCCACCGCACCTCTCAGCCCTAGCTTAACCAATCTATGGTGGTGCAGATGTCCAGTGTAGTTGAAAGGAGGCATCGCACTGGGAACAAGTCTACACCGGCAGGTATTATTCTAAGTATGAGGAATCGCAAAAAAAAAAAAAATTAAAAAAAAAATGAGTAGTATGGGTTTATGCAGGTGATGCGGAGTCACATCGCGGCAGCACGATGTTTCCACGTGCCACGTACTCAGTTTTGCAACCGACAAAGGCTAGTCAAGTCAGCATCTGACAGGTAGTTAATGAGGTAATGACCGGTATATCTTACCGTAGATTTGGTAGCAGTATAATCAATTTTTCCAGATTTAGCAAATCTCCGATGAGACCGGCGCCTGTACACACACGTTTCGAGGGAAATTCGATCGGATTTCCGCATTTATTAGGGATCGGATGGCGGGTGTGGTCTTGTCCAGGAGTTGATGACGACCGACGGGTTCAGTCTAGATGACCGTTGCGTCCAGGATTATCGTATTGGGCATAAAAGCAGTAAGTATTCAAGTGGGACGGTTACGTTTGCAGAAAAAACAAGAGCTATAGAGTAAGTTGTTAAGAGTTCTGTGTCCAGAGCTAAGTGGTTACAGAGTGCTATGATTTTCAGAAGTTGCAGCCAGTGCACGTCCACCGGTTGTACTAAGATGGCTCTGTTCGAGGACGAACCTCTAGAAGGCATGCTGAGACGTTTCGACCCTGGTGGCCGTAGGTCCGCCATGACGACGTCGCCCAGGGTTGTGAAATTAAGTACAGCACAAGTCAGACAGCCGCTAAGGATGAAGAGTCAAGCGCCAGAAGTAGAATTTGTCACCAAAGTCTCTGCTAAGGAGAAGAAGAACGCCGAGCCGATCACTGAAGATAAGAAAGTAGAGCAGAAGAATGATGAGAAGAAATCTCCCGCTAGGCAGAAAGTAAAAATGAGAAAAAGAAAGCAACAGGAGAAGGTCGCCGACCTATCTGATAAGCTAAGAAAAGCACCAAAGATTGCGGAGGCAACGCAACAAAAATCTGACGATCAGAAGCAGCATGGGTACCTGGAGCACCTCGAAGAGAAGAGAAGTGGAAGAGGACAGCAAACCCAGCAGTCGGTAAAATTCCTGGAGGCAGGCAAAGGCTTGTTCTCGGAATGGAATTCATGGTTTGTATCTCTTTCATATACAAGGCTCCAGACTGAAGGAAATGTTTGAGAAGGATGGAAGATACAGACTTTCCTTGTGATAAAAGTTCTAACCCAGATAAAGAGGAAAGGATATATGTAGAAAACCTCTCAAACACTAGAAAGCTCTTAAAAGGTTTCAGGAGCGAAGAGAGCGAGACCATGACATCGGGCAGGAAGGATAAGAGAGCCCAGTGAACCAAGTACATAAACTATAAAGAGAGTGTCGAAGTGATGCAGAAGGAAGTCACGGGACTTCGGGACAGGTTGCAGAGGGCTTCACAGGAAGCCAAGGCAAAGCTACAGCAGGAGAAGCCCGCTGTAGGTGGCTCGAGGGCGAGCCACAAGTAAGTGTTAGGGGACTGTTGGAGCAGGGTCTCGCAGCTACAGAAGAAGTTGCTAGTTTTGGCGAAAAGATAAGTTTTGGCGGAAAGAAGTTAAGACAGAGCTACGACGTCGTAGCATGTTTCCAGCTGGAGAGCAGAGCCGGAAACCATGACTTTTAAGATAGAAAAGTCAAGAAAGGCAACGGTACCTGAGCGGCCGAGAAGAGAGAGCTCAACCACTGCATTGAAGGCAGCGGCGGAAGACAGGAGGGCTCAGCGACCCTTATAAAGGAGAAGGAGCAACGAGGCTGAAGCATTGAAGGCGAAGGACAGAAAAGCGAAGCGGTGCATAGTACCCATGATCAGTGCCGGGAAGCATGGAAGACTGCAGAGAGCTGTGGTGTGACGGAAAGCGGCTACCTCAAGTACAGATATGGCCTACTGTCACTAGTTAGGGTTTTGGGTTACTATTGGGACAGGCCCACAGTGTTGTAATGGCAAGACCTTCGGGCTGCCTATAAAGGGATATATTTTGTATTGTAAAAGGGTTGGTTAGTTAGTTGGTTCATTCAGTTGTTAGTAGTGTTTTGCAGACTATTAGACTGTTGTAAAAGCCTAGCTCTGGTTCTATTATTAGCGGTAGCAATCTTATGGTAACCAGTAGCTGGCTTATAGAATATGCATGTAACGATCCGCAGGGATCGACAGAGAGGGAAGAGTATATTGTAGGAGAGCAATATAGAAGAGAAAAGACATCTAAGAGAGAAGATCTTAAGCTGCATATGCGGTGCAGCCGAACTGTGTTTTACCTTCCCCTGAGCTATAATAAAACACAGTTCTATGGACGTAACTTCCATCCTGGAGGTGAACCACGTTAAAATCAGGTGTTATGCAATTGGTTTATGTGTTATGTTTACTTATGCATTTCTCAGTCAGTTCATGGACTTTGTTTACAGTTTAACGAATGAATGTGTTAATCAGTTCAAAGCAATATAGAAGGGTAAACATAAGTTAAAGTCTTTAGCATGTCGTATATGGTTCATTTATGCTTTGCGTGAAACAGTCACTATTGCAGTATCGAATAGCCTTGTATGTTAAGTCTTGCACGTCAACACGAGCAACGCTAAGTGTGCTAAACCGCGGAGGTAGGATATTACAGAGAGGTGATACCACACTGGCAGAGGAGCTGCGGTGTGAGATACTGCATGTTGGGGACTTAGCGTTGGGCAGAAACTGTGTGTCGCACAGTGCGCGGCGATGCGATAAGGTTGGAGATATCGCAAGTCGGGGAAAGTGTGCGCCGCAGAAAGGGGCTGCGCGACGGTTGAAAGGAATACCTCGTGGCTAGAAGAGCTGTGAGACGAGGAGATCACGCGACGTGAGCAGGAGATCGCGTGACGCGCAGAGAGAGACCTCGCAGCTAGGGGAACTGCGAGCCACTAGCTGGATTGCCACAGAACCTGGTCCAAGACGCTTGAGTCCTTGGCCAACCCATTAGAGTCACTTCAGGTGAGACTTCAGGCTGCTTTGCGGTCTGTCGCCGAAAGGGCCAGTGATCTAGGGGTGTTGTTGGTTGATTATAGTTAACCCGGGTCTGCCCATAGCAGCCAACAATTAAATATATAAATTTATTATTTTTTTAATTTTTCCACATTTTACAAATAAATTCAATACTAAAATACTTATAGTGAGCAAAGGGAAAAACATTTGGTAGAAAGTTTCATAATTAAATAGATTCAAACCATTGCGTATCTTCCATGGTCTCCTTCAACACATCATTTGAATCCAATCGACAAGGTGGAATGACATGAATCCAGTCGAGCATATTTCACATTTGACCTTTCCCTAAGTGTTTTTGGCACTTATAAGTTGATGCTATTGTAAGTTGGGAACCCATATGAATGTATGAATGAACACAATCTCCAAAGTGCTTAGTGCCATGATCATGTGTAAGCATACCTTTAATTCCATAGGTAGATTTCCCCTTTTGAATGATTTTGTCTCGTTCCACATCTTAGTGATCGGAATCTTTGTATTTTTATATTGGTATGGATGATGCTTAATTACTAAATAAATTGTTCACACATTTGATTTTTTCTAGGTGTTTTTCCTCTCAAATTCATAAGAAACGCAATTATATCCTCACTAGATTCATAAGAAACTATTTCTTTGTTGGATATGTTACACAAATTCTTGTTGAATGTTAGATAAATTCTTGTTGAATGTTATATGGTTTATAAGGAAAGTTTATGTTTTCAATTGATGATGTAAAATCCTTTTAAATACATGTGATCGTCATATTTGTAATCGTTGGAGGGGTCCATTGTCCTACAAACAAGGGGATCTCATACACCAAATTGGTGTCTTATTTGGCGGTGACCTTAACAATAAATTATTATTATTATTATAAACTTTGGACTATTTTCCAATTGGAACAATTTTATCTTTACATATAATATCTCTTTTAATATTTTCATAAGCATCTCATCAATAATTTTCATTCGTAGAATCTTTTACGATTCTTATTGGAACTACTCATTGATAACTAGCAGAGTGGTTTTTTCGGGTTATTTTTTTTATAGACATTTCAAATATCTCATGACTTTGACTTTTTAGTTTCTTTTAAAGTCTTTTCAAATGATACAAAATGCCGAAGGAGAATTCCTTTATACTAGCATAGATTCATCTTAAAAGGGGATCTACTAAGCGTTGAGAATGATCAAATCTCTCGAGGTGCAAACCCCTTTTTAGAATGAAAATGTCGAGGAAGTGTGTAATGCAATGTTTATAGTTTTAATCTATCTAATTTGTTTAGTTATATATATGTCGTTCTCAATATTTTAAATCTAATTTGGGTTGACATGTTACTTTTATAACAATTATTTTTATTTTTTTATAAAGGATATGTGTCAACTCTAAAATGAGCACGAAAGAAGTTACACATTCCCCCAATTAAGTTGTAAAATGTGCCTCTTCGACACAATAACTTAATAACTTAATTAGTTTTAACACCAATCAAACCCAACCCCAAAATTTATTCATTTACAACAATACAACTTTTACCACTTTTAGAATGAGAAACATAAAGATTAATTCATTGTTTACAAAAGTTACATCACCTTCACTAACTTTATACATAAAAATGGTTATATTTATCTTATGAGAAACATTAAATACATTCCAGGAAATTAGGTGGGAGTCTCCTTATTCATTGTTTACAAAAAAAATTACATCACCTTCACTAACTTTACACATAAAAAATATTATTTTTATCTTATCACCACTTTTTTTATACAAGTATTATATTTGGAAATTTTAAAATTATATTAAAAAAATTAAATAAGTGAAATTTAAAAATAGCAATTATACATTTTAAAAATAAAATAAAATAATAAATAAAAATAAATTTTGATTCATATTATTATATTGTATTATTTAATTAAAAGAAAATAGTAAAACTCCATAGAAACTAAACTTTGATTAATTTTTTATTTTCTCTCAAATTCATGAAAAATTGTAATTTTATTTCTCAAAGAGTATAAAAGTACATTTGGAGATATATGACTCGCATACATTCCGTCTTCAATAATACATATAAGCATCTCTATAGTTTTATCTTGACTTTTCAGTCATATACAACACACTTTCAATAAAATAGATCATAGACCACTGCCCCACTTCTGAACCATATATGGCTTTGGGAAAATGATACCAATCTGATCCTTGTGTATCTATTGGAGTTGATGGTGCATATTGAAATAGGAAGAATGGATAAATGGTCTATCACTTATCACACGTTTTCCTAGATATTATCATCAACAAAACATTACACCGTAAAAAAAAACAGTTTTGAAAAGTCATGATATTGACTGTAATAGACCTGCAAAATTCAAGTGATCATTGTAGCCTATAAGTTGTCCTCATTTTCTGCCCTAAATTTAAGAAGGGTCTATGATAAAATGGGAAATATGATCATCAATTTGTTTTGTTGCTTTAAACTAGCCTTTATCCAGCTAAAGACCCTCCTTAGATAAGGAATCTTTTGTTATGTTGCACTCCCTATATACATGCAAACATGAAAAAGAATTAAAATTTGTAATACTTTGTGAATTTATTCTAGAAGTAGAATTAGACAATAGTTTGAACTTCGCTTTTCTCTTTTGATACAATTTATAACTAACATAGAGTCCCCATAAATTTGGAGGTTCTAGCATCCCTTTTCAAGTGCAAAGAGGAGTATAATTCTAAGAGAAAATAACTTAACATAGTTATTTGAACCCAAACTGAAACCCATAGATAATTTGTATGAGTGTGTTTCTAACAGAAAGAGGATAACATCTCCCACATATTGTGATTGATCATGTTGTGATGCCCCATCAAAATATGCCTAGGGCATATAATTGTCGATGTCTTCATCTCTTATCCTTCTGAATGGAGCTTCCCCTCTTCTTTGAGGGATGTTTATGTTGTTCAAAGCAACCATCTCAGGAACAAGTTGTTTGGGCCTGAAAAATAATATTATTCCTTGCAATCCATAGCCCCAAATGATGATCGTGGGAAGTGTTTTGTGTGGATGATAAGAAGAATTAGTCATCCAATATTGTAGTGTCGACTCAATAGTGAATCCGTTCCATATGAATTCTTGTCCAATCGGATTTGAACACTCCTTCAAACACTAGTATTGTAAAGGAACACCTTATAAAAAGATGCTCCACAATTTCTTCATCATATTTGCAAATAGTACACCATTTCGGGCCTTCAAAATTGCATTTTTGGAGGTTATCCCATGTAGGGATTTTGTTCTCTAGAGGACACCACATCAAAAGTCATCCCTTCTATGGACATTTAAACTTCCACACTTTCTTCCAAAACCATTGAAGTTCTCACTTGAATATGTATGAATTTAGTTGAATATATCCTACTTTGGTGTATATTTACCTAATGGGGAGAAATCCCAAATTAGTTCATCCTCCATGTCTCTTTTTTTGACATGTCCGTATTTTAGTGCTCCTCTATAATCATTCCACGGGACTTCTTCTTTGTTGAACAACCCTAATTTCCTAGTAGAGATCAATCCTTGGCTCCACATATCTGTTGTTTGTGGATTTTCCTAGACTTGATTTAATGTGAAGAAACCAAGTGCATGAATTTTTTCCACCATAGATAATGGAAGAAAATGTCTTCCTCTACTCCCAAGCCATGGGTCCATTCCAAGTTCTACTTTGTTACCCTTACCAATTTTCCATGCCAAACGTCTTCCAATTAGATAAAAAGAATTAACCACTGCTCGCTAGATAATGGATTCATTGGCTTTCATTTTAGATGGTGACTTGACCCAATCTAGAATGGAATTTGGCACAATGTACTTTTGTTCAATTGTCACAGTCCAAAGACTTTTTGTATTAATAAGTGTCCACACATACTTAGATACTAATGTTTTTGAGAAAAGAAGACATTTTTCGGTCGCAATCCTCCAAGTGCTTTTGAGATTATGATTTTGTCTTACCTAACTCATGGCATAGTGATCCTTGTGACCACTCCACAAAAATCTAAAGCACAATATTCTATCCATTTCCATTATTCTTTTTGGAATCCACGCAAGTGACACCCAATAAATAAGAATGCCTCAAGGACCTATTTTACCGGGACAAGTCTTCCATCTCTAGAGAGCCATTTAAAACTCCATACATCAATTCTATTTTCAAGTTTTGTGATCAAACTCATTCAATATTGTTTTGGTAGTTGTTTGGTTTCAAATGAAACCCTATATATTTTAATCTATCATCTAAACTTTTAGATGCGAAGGGAAAATGACCCTTATAATAGAGAACCTCATTCTCTTCCATAGTAATGCAAAATAAAGTAGACTTTTGAGCATTTATCTGCATACCTATCGCTTGGAAAATAATTCCAAGATTTTTTCCAATATGTCTACATCTCTCCTAAAGCCATCATAGAAGATGAAAACATCATTGATGAAAAGAAGATGTGTGATTTGAAGAATATTTGAGATCTTGATTCCTTTTAATGAGCCAACTATTTTTTATTCATCTAGTGATCTACTAAGCCCTTCAACGACCAAAAGACAAGGAAAAGGGGATAGTGGACATCCCTATTTCAATCCCCTTTCAACCTAGAAGAAAGTTTATGCATAACCATTAATTAGAACTACAAAGGTAGCTGAAGTAATACAACTGATGTAGGGGTGGCAGATGCGGGAGGGATTAATTTTTATCTTGGCATTAACATAGTTAATACCTATGCATGGGGATTGGGGTCAAAACCAAACAATGAAGCAGATGGTTAGCACTACTCCATGGTATAAAAATAACCTCTTCTCTTAACATTCAACGACTGATTGTCATTGGTAATTCCAGACAAGTGATTTAGAAAATGATCCAAGGATACAAGAATGGATCTTCAAACGGTAGTAGGATTCATTATCATATCTCAAATATTGATAAGCCTCCATTGATCGATTCTTCCATGTGAAGAGGGAACACAATGCTATGGCTGATAAGCTAGATAACAAGGGAGCTAGGATCAATTAAGGCGTGGTAGTTTATGAAAACAACAACATGATCAAAAGATGTGCCCCATAGAAAAGAAAAGAACAAGCCACATAGTTGAAATCCTTTTATTTATGAAAGAAATAAGGAGCTTGGGAGGAACTCCTCACTCCCCCCAAACGTCATTTAAGCTCCCCTGTTCTTGAGGAACACATGACCTTTGGCATGATGTGTAATCTCCCTCTAGAATTGAAAGGGTGGTGTTGAAGGACAATAATATTAACTATGCCACCTCATATTAGTGATTCGAGAAGTTTCATATGCACAACAGATTTTGGGACAAATTGGTGAGAAAGCTAGTCTTGAAAAGAGGAAAAATGGCTCAAAGACACCATTGCAAAAGGAGTTTTTAGATGAAGGAAGGATGTCGGCGGAGTATACATAAATTGACAAAGGATATGGACTCTTCCACCTCACCCATACCTTCAAACTTTGGAATATCATCAAAGAAGAGAAGATTGGGAATTGAAGAACAAGGAGTTAGAGGAAAGAATCCTGGAGCAGAATGTGGGAGAGAAAATGGTATGTTTGGAAGTGATATTCGGGTATTTTAGGGAAACTATGGCATATTTTAGAAAAAACCTCATAAAATTGTATGAAAAAACTAGAAGAAGTCTTGAAGAAACCCTCTATGTCTAAGAGATGGTGAATCACAACTCATTGGAAATCTCATGCCCGGATTCTCGGATTGAAGATTTGGAATGCAACATAAGAGAACTCCTCTCAAACATGGAAGAACTAAAAGAGGCGATTAACAAGCTTCTAAGGATGAGTCAATGTAGTCATTGTCAGAAGTCACCTTATGCAGACATTCTTCTAATGGGATAATTCTTAGTGTTTTAGCCAACGTTTGGAATTCCAAGCAAGCAAGAATAGTAGTATGAACCCCTAGCCAGTTCTATTTTGAATATATTTTTGTAAGATTTTGTGTATGAAATACGTTAGGATATATACCACCCAACATAAGAATAACAAAGGAAAGCCCTTTAGGAAATTTTGTAAGAATTTTGAAGAATATATCACAGGTCTTATGTTTCAGGATTTAGAATCCTCCAGGTGTTGGACTATTTTTTTTATGGATGGTTGTGCACAACCTTTTTTAATATAAATTTTTTACTGTTTTTGTTAAAAATAAAAAGGAATACAAGTGATGACCCAACTTATAAAAGGGACTTTAAAACCGAGGTGTTTTAGGAGAAGCCTGATATAGATTTAATTAATCTTATCATATGCATTTGAGAGGTCATTCTTGATGACCACTCCCTTGTCCTTTCTACCCTTCATACTGTGAATGACCTCCTACACTACTCCTGTTGCCTCATGGATTTTCTTTCCTTCTAGAAATCTAAACTGTTCTTTTGAGATATGATTTGAAAGGATAACCTTGATTCTTGTTGCAATGATTTTTACAACTATATTGTAAATGTCATTTTCAATCAATATGAGTTTGAAATCATCAAAGGAGATTGGATTGTCGACCTTTGGAATGAGCACTACAAAAATGGAGTTGAAATATTTCAATATTTGACCTGAAATTCTTGACTCTTCTACCACCTTCAAAATGTCTACCCCCAAAATTTCAAAAGTTTCCAGAAAGAAATCTATCAGTCACCCATATGAACCAATGATCTTATCCTTTTGAAAATTGTGTAACACTTCTAACATTCATCCTAGGAGACCTCCTCCATTAGTTCCTTGTTTTCCTCCTCATTTACAAAACTAGGGAATGGTTGGGATGTATGAATGGTTTATGCAATTGAATCTCTTTACCGATATTTGTATAGAGACTACAAATGTTATTTCCCCATCTTTGTTAATCCCTCAAAATAATTAATCTCCCAACCATCTAAATTAGACATCCCCCAGATGGTGTTATTCATTTTTTGACCTTTTGCAGTTGCTAGGAGTAATTTTGTGTTCTTGTCTCGACATTTTAAACATATGGCATGACTTTTGATTCTCCATATATCCTCTTGTTCTGCTAATAACTTCTTTCTAGTCCTTTTCAGCTGGTATAGACTCATTTTTGGATTCGTTTGTCAAGAAGCCCACCCTTTTGAACGATACATAACTTGAAGGGTTTCTTCCACCCTTCTTAGTTCTTGTTCATCCTTGATCCAATTTTCATAGACCCACTTGATGGTGGATTGCTTCAGATTTTTTAGATTGTTTGCAAAATGGATAGAGGTTATCCTTTGTAAGCCTAGAACATGAGGCTGCCACACCTCTCTAAGAATGGTTTTAAATGCTTCATCTTTTATTGAACATGAATGAATTTAAAAGGGATGGGGGGTTTTATCCTAGCTCCCTTGATTTCCATAAAGATAGTACAGTGGTCAAATTCATCCCCAGAACTAATCCATTGTCTCACACTTTTCAGTTTATCTACTAGTTGAGAGCTTATAAGAAAATGATCCAACCTCTTTGATATGCACTCCTTGTCATCTCTCATGCTTCATTAGGTGGGCCTCAGATTGATTGGATAGATTTCCATAAGGACTTTATCCTCTAATTGATGTAGGAAGTATGATGCAAGTGGGTCTATAATTTTCTTCGGGCCCTAAAACTCAGAATCTCGCAAAGTAAAACTGAGGTCTCCCCATAATGAGGTTTGGGGTAATAACAAATGATGTTTGCAACAAGTCATCCTGAAAGGTTTTCTTGTCTCCATATGGCCCCTATTAGTTTAGAATGGTAATTTCCATCCTTAAATATTAAACCAAGAATTCAATAGCCAAGCCTGATTCACATCCCTAGCTGCCACCAACTCTAATAGTTGTAGGGTTCCATCCCACAACAAGATCACCCGAACATCCTCTCACATTTGAGGTGATGAATTGCATGTCCTTGAAAATCATTTTAAGAGTCTTTTCGATATGATCTCCTTCCCCCAACGTTTCTTGTAGGATAAGGATATATGGAGAGATTGTAGATCCCAACCTCCTAAGTGCTGATTTTTTGGACGACTTTGATAACCCCTTACAGTTGAAAGAGATAATTTTCATTTAGAAACCCTTTCCAGTGTTATTGCTATTGTAAGCACCTCAATAATAGAGGATTTTTTTCTAGCTTCTATTTCAAATTTGGATTTGTCCTGAGCCTTGTGCAAATTTGGTTTTATTCCCCTCCCCCTCCCAACATTTTCAGAGTTTGAGATTTGACCTATCCACCCATCCTCAATTCGAGATTCAAAAGTCCTAGGTCTGAAATTGTATCTAGAGGCATGTTCCTTATTATATTTTGAGGACTCATTCTCTAGTGTGACAGTGGGGGGATCCATAGAACCTTCAACCAAATTACTTTGGCACTCAATAGAGGAAGTGGAAGCACATAGTGAAAGGGAATCCATAGATCCAACCAGTGATTGTGTAACAAGATGCCATGTGAAAGAGGATACTTGTAAAGGAGATAAAGTGGTGATAATATGTAAAGGGGAGTCTATCATACTTAGGATCAAGATTTCTAGAAAACTAGTGTCCTTCGAGATCTTTTTAACCTTTTCTTGTCCAAATATTTGATCATGAATAGGATCCCTTTGTTGTTTAGTCTTGATCGAAGCCCCCAGATGGGATTGTGAAGCCGTAGCCCCATAACCCTGAACTTTGGGATCCCCATTTCTTCAAATCTCCTTTTTGATGTCGAGCCTCCTACCGCCATAAGTTGCAAATTCGAAACCCTCTTGATTGACTCACTGGAGGACTTTGCCGCCTGCTGAGGCCTGAAAGGGAGATTATAATAGTTGACCAAATTTCCATAAAGATAGCTACATCTCCTGCACTTGAATGACACTCCTTCATAACCTGATTTTTGAATGAGGGTAAACCAACCCCATTCAATTTCCATATCCTCCTTGATCCTTTCACTAGTATCCACCCTTACTAAAATTATGGCCACGCTCATTTCACCAGTCACCTCAAAAGACATGTCTAGATATTACAATTTCCCCAACAAGTTTCCAATACCCCTGAAAGCATCCATGGACCAAAATTCAAGTGGGAGTCCCAGAAGACAAAATCATATAGGGGTAATATCTAGCCTCTCTTGTCTAGCATCAAAACATCGTGTCCATGACATAAGAGCCATTGGTGCTGACCTAATGCACCAGCTTCTTTCCAAGATCCATTGAGTGTCTTTGATATTTTCAAGAATTAAAATGAACCATCCTTTAGAAAGTGCTAAATTTTTCAGGATATATCCCATCTTTTCACCCTAGTGTGACCTTTCCCATAGAGCAGTAACGATAAAAAAGATGCAAATATTAAACACATAAATACATTACAAGAGAGAAACCAATATAATGTGGTTCACCTAAGATGGGCCATGTCCACAAAAAAATTGCTAGTCCTTTTATTATTATAATGTCCAACAAAATGAAGGGATACAACCTGCAACACACCCACTACACTTCCTCTTCACTTTCTCACAGTCTCTCTCTCACATAATCAAAGAGATTGTTTTACAATGTTACAATACAATACATAGTCGTATTACAATGCTTTCATTTTATAGGGGAATTACAATGGGAAAATACCACAGGTCACCCAATACCATGGGCCTGCAAAATATTAGCCAACAAAACATCCCAAAATATTTCTTTCATGGACTTCTCTCCCGAGTCCCCATTGGGGGCCCACTGGCCCGCTTCCCCCCAAACCCCTGCACCCCCTGCTGGGATGAGTGCACAATTAAACTAGAGTTAAAAAAACATTTGAACAATATCTGAATCAGGAATATTAGGCTCCACAACCAACAATATCCCACTTGGAAAATGATCACAACAACTCCATCACTACCGCACTTCAATGGACTATGCTCTAAAACTTGGACTTGGAAAATTAATTGTCTTCACCTTCATGATTGAAGTCCAACTGAAACTGAGTAGGAACTCAGTTTCTCTCTGGTTACTACCTTTGTTAACATGTTTGCAAGATTTTGGCTAGTATGTATCTTTTCCAACTTTAACAGTTCATCTTCCAGAACATATCTTATAAAATGGTATTTGAGTTGTATATGTTTAGTATTAGAATGGGAGGTTGAGTTCTTTGCAATATGAATGGCACTATGGCTTTCACTGTACAACCTTCTATTCTTCTACTTCTTACCCAATTCCTCCATGAACCTCTGCAACCAAATAATCTCTTTATTATCCTTTGTAGCAGCAACATACTCTGCTTCCATTATTGACAGTGTAACAACCTTTTGCAGTTTCAAAATCCAACTTATTGTTATTCCACATATAGTAAAAACATACTCGGTGGTGCTCCTTCTGCTATCTTTATAACCTGCTATATCTGTGCCAACATATCCTTGTATAATAATCTTTGAACCTCCAAAACATAACGCATGAGAAGTGGTACCTCCCAAATACCTGAGAATACTTCCCTCCAATTCTCTTTAACTAGATTTTTCATATACATGCTCACAACTCTCATTGCATGTGCAATGTCTGGTCTTGTGCACACCATGGAATACATCAAGCTTCCAACTGTTGGTGAAAAAGGAACTTTGGACATGTATCTCATCTCCTCCTGTGTCTTGGGACACATTTCCTTACTTAGTTTGAAATGGATGTCCAAAGGTGTACTAACTGGTTTTTCATTTTACATTCTAAACCTCTCTAACACCTTTTCTATGTATTCACCCCAAGACAATGTTAATTTGTGATTTTTCCTGTCTCTTGTTATTCTCATACCAAGAAGGTTTAGCTTTGAAACACCCAAATCCTTCATCGTAAATGATTTAACTAGTTTCCTTTTGATCACATTTATATCCTACATGTTAGACCCTGCAACAATATTTTCATCCACATACAATAATAATATAATATAGCTTCCATTATCTAGGCTCTTGAAATAAACACAATGGTTAGAATGACATCTACTATAACCTTGTTCTGTCATAAACTTATCAAATTTCAAATACCAATGTCTTAGATCTTGTTTCAATCCATACAAGCTCTTCTTCAACCTGCAAATAATATTATCCTTCCCTTTGAACTCATACCCCTGTGGCTGCTGCATATACATATCTTCCTCCAAATCCCCATGGAGAGAGTTTTTTTTTACATTTAACTGTTCAAGATGAAAATATTCTACCGCCACTAGACTTAAAATAATACTAAATTGAAGTCATTTTAACAGAGTCTATACCTTTTTTTTTTGTGCAGACCCCTTTACAACAAGTCTAGCCTTGTACCGCTTCTTTCCTCCTTCTTCTTCCTTCAACCTGTAAACTAATTTATTTTTCAATTCTATTTTACCTATGGGAAACTAAACCAAATCCCAACTCTGGTTTCTTACTAATGAGTCAATATCCTCATCCATGTCTTGCTCCCACTTCTTTTTAGTTTCCACCTACATTGCTTCTTCATAACATTCTGATTCACCATAATTAGTCATCAATAAATAATACAACGACTGAGAGAATAATTTAGTGGGTCTACTTAACTTGGTATATCTTCTTATACTTGCAAGAGTTTGAGGTAGCTGATGTTGTTCTTGATTTTCTAGTACCTTTGAAAATTCATTTTCTTTCATTTCATCAAGCACCATGTACTTTGTATTTTCCTTTTCCTATTTCTTTCCTTGCAAATGATATTTGTAATTAACATTTTCATTGAATACTACATCTCTACTCCTAATGATTTTGTGATTTTCATAATCCCATAAGAAATAACCAAAATCATCAACCTCGTATGAAATAAAGGTGCATTTCTTGGATTTAGCCTCAATCTTTGTTCTATTTTCTTTATCACCATGGACAAATGCTTCACAACCAAAAGTTTTCAGAAATGGGTAGTTTACCTTTTTACCTATCCATGCCTCCTCTAGAATTCCACCATCCAAAGCACTTGAAGTCCCTCTATTTATTAAGTAAAAAACAATATCTACAACATTAACCCAAAACTATAAGGGAAACCCTACATGCAATCTCATACATATTGCACGCTCCATGATCATCTTATCCATCCTTTCTAACACGCCATTTTCTTGTGGTGTTCCTAGAATATATTCTCTCTATCAATCCCATGGTATGAACAGTAATTATCAAAGTCCTTCCTACAATATTCACCTCCATTATCATATCTAAGACACTTCAATATTTTCTCTGTCTCATTCTCAACCAAATCTTTCCACTTCTTAAAAGTAGCAAACACATCATATTTTTTTGCTAATGCAATAAACCCAACTTTTTCTAGTTGCATCATCAATAAAAGTAACCTAATAATGAGAGCCACCAAGAGATTGTAGCTGATCCTGTCCCCATACATCTGTATGCAGAAGCTCTAACTTTTTACTCTTCTTATGTTTCCTAACCCTGATAAATCTAAATCTCTTGTGTTATCCATAAACATAGTTCTCACATAATTCTAAACTTACCTGCTTCATATCTAGAAGCAATTTCCTTAAGTGGAGAATTTACATCCCTTCTCACTCATGTGTCCAAGCCTATGATTCCATAACGTTGCACCTATTTCTATGGAAGCTACAAAGATATAATAATCAATATTATGAGGACATAAATACAACGTACCTATCCTATCTCCTTTTTTATTACCAATGCACTTTTAGTGCTCTTTTAGTGATCTTCCACCACGTTTTCCCAAACATAGGCACACAACCTCTATCTCCCAACTTCCCTGTTGAGATCGATTTTCTTTTCATTGCAGGAATATGCCTTACATATTTTAGCATCCATTTATTTCCATTATTTAACTAATCAGTACCTTACTCATTCCAACAATTTTACATGGTTCATCATCCGCCAATAAAACATGTCCAAAATCACCTGGAACATAATCATGACAGAATTTCCTATGGGGTCTAGCATAATATCAATCCCCTAAATGTATTTCTGAGTAATCCTTAGTATTATTTAATGCAAGAATCAAAGCATCTTGTAACACATCACTTGCTACAATAGCTTACTGAGTAGTCTCCTGCTTCCCATCTCCATCCTTCATAGTCGTCGATTGTTTTGTTTTTCTGCCCAACGACGGGAACATATCCTTTTGGTACAAATAGTCCTGCATTTGCATCTTTCATAACTAGTAGTTTTGTCCATCAAATTCTTGACTTTAAACTTGCCTTCTTCCGCCATTGCTCCCACTTGAACCTGGAACCCTTCTTTTCTAAGAGTTTATAGACCTTTGGCTCTGATACCAGTTGTTAGAAAACATGATCACGGAGAAATAACAATGAACAATATGAAAATATTAAACACATAAACACATTACAAGTGAGACACCAATATAACATGGTTCTCCCAAGATGGGATACATCCACACAAAAATTGCTAGTCCTTTTATTATTATACCATCCAACAAAATGAAGGGATACAACTTGCAACACACCTAGAACACTTCCTCTTCAATCTCTCACAATCTCTCTCACACAATCAAGAATATCGTTTTATAATATTACAATACAATACACAATCGTATTATAATGATTTGCTTTTATAAGGGAATTACCATGGGAAAATACCACAGGTCACCCAATACCATGGCCCCATAAATTGTTGGCCAACAAAACATCCCAAAAGGTTTCTATCGAGGACTTTTCCCCAGAACCTCTACTGGGGGCCTGCTATCATGTGCCCCCCACAGCCGGGGGGATGCTCCCCCCGAGATTCCTGCGGGGGGGAGATGTGCCCCCGCACCCCCTTGCTGGGACGAGTGTACAATAAAAATGGGGTACAAAGACGAATACACAAGCTTTGAATTAGGAAGAACAACCTCCACAACCAACACATATTTGTCCCCAAGACCTCAAAGAAACCAAAATCATGTTGATTCATTTCCAATCCAAGAGCATCAGACTACACCACCGAGGGTTGGGTGTCCCCCAAGCCTTGTGTAGGCCACAACTAGAGCATCGAGTCTATAAGCATACCTCCATCTCACACGTCGGTGGATCACTGACATAGGATTTAGGGACCGTTTGGCGAATTGTCACTCACAGTCCAACTACAAGATTTTTTTTACCGAAATTAACCTTATCCTCGAGAACTTCCTTTCTCTGCCTAGTGGAATGTCTCAAATGTCAACATCATCTAAGGGGTCCAAGGAATAGTCCAAAAGTTGCTCCGCTCATCCATGTCAGAAAAAACCCCATTTAATATTGCGCCTTAAAAGCTCTTACAACACCACATTGTAGCCCTACCTCTGAAAAACCGCAAAACCCCCCCTCTCTATACAATAATTTGCCATGATCATTTACATTGCATTATCCAATTAAAAAATCTTATAAAATTTTCCTTTATTTCACTTTATATTCTTTAGAAATTTATTTGACTACTTGACATTTATCAAAATAAGTTTATATATATATATAAGTGTTTTTTTTCTTTATTTATGTGAAATACATCTTTATGATTGATATCACTAAAGTAAAATTAAATAAATGGTATGTTATGTGAGTGAATGTATTTTATTACATAGTCAGAGGTAATTGGATTGAAGATGAAATTTTCTTAGATATTTTAGTTCGCTTACATAAATTATTTCATAATAACTAATAATAGTGGATTTAACGATAAAGAACATGTGTTTCTTTTTAGAAGGTTTTAGGTTCAAATCCAAAGGAGGTAAGGCATGCATACCTCTATAAATTTTAGTAGTTATACAATTGGGAAGAGGAGTCCCTTGTCCCACAAACAAAAGAGTCTCATATACTAAATTGATATTTAACTTATTTATAACTTTATAAATAAATTATTACTTTTACAATAAATATATGATATATTAATCTAATTATTAAATTAATAATATTATTATTTATATACAATGTTAATTATATGTTGTATTTATTTGTTTTATTAATGATATAAAATAATGGTAATAAAGATATTTTCGATGTAAATGTTTTTATACCAATTTAATGACTATGAAAATAGAAAATAAAATGAGCTATCATTGACTCGAGTTAGAAGCATTTTGAACTTGAAAATTGAATGAAATATCAGAAGAAATACTTCTCCCTCGCTACCATCCAATGGATTGGGTGATTTGTAAGGTATAATGGATCTTTCGTCATTTATCTCATGTAGATCTTTCGTCATTTATCTCCTTAATGTGTGAACTCATAATGATGAATTCCATTCTTAGTGATAATATCTGAATGGAAATGAAGAAAAACATATTTAAAACGACTCAATGAGATATCCAAAGATATATCATATCACTTGTGAAAAGATGGGTCATTATGAGAGGAACACCCATGGTTCGGAAATTACTTCTTCTCTACGTTCTATACTATAATTCTATCTCAATTTTAAATTTAATTAATGTATATATTATCTTTAGGTTATGTGTACCTTATATACTATAACTCTATCTTAATTTTAAATTTAATTAATGTATATATTATCTTTAGGATAGGTCTACATTATATATTATAATTCTTTTATGATAACACTTAGATTATGCAAAATAAATTTGTTATGTTATGATAACACTTAAATTATGCAAAATAAATTTGTTTTGTTTGCGATTTTTTGAGGGAGAGATGGTTAGGGTTTGGCGAAAATTGGTTTTGAAATATTTAGTTGGAGGTTAATGCAATGTTATAGCAGACTTGGAGTCTAACTAATAGTCTCTGGTTAGCCTAGTACCAACAAAGAGAAAAATTGAGAATCATTCTTGCTTTTGCTACATATTCTCGTTACGCTTTTAATAACGGGTTTTTAGTTTTTTTTTCTCATTTTCCCTTTTTTCCCATATATAAAAATTAGGTGCACTTCAAGCTTGGTTTTGGTTAGTATCTGTATGTAGAGGTGTCTACAGTTCAATTTTTTTTCTCATTAGTTAAAGGGGTTTCTTATCGTTGCAGTTTCTTTTTGACTTGGCTTTTGGGATCCGTTTCTTTTATTAAGGGTATTGGTGGATTACCCTTTGAACCGATGGAGCAGGTAAAAGCATCATTAAAAACCTTGTCAAACCC
Source organism: Pseudotsuga menziesii (assembly GCA_001517045.1). Lineage (NCBI taxonomy): Eukaryota > Viridiplantae > Streptophyta > Pinopsida > Pinales > Pinaceae > Pseudotsuga > Pseudotsuga menziesii. Next base: position 285,435 of record LPNX010456360.1, on the reverse strand, counting down.
TAATAACATGGTTTCTCCTTTTGATAAGTTGACTCTCTTCTTAGGAAAAACTTGTGGTTATGTTTCAGATAAACCTATTTTAGAGAGGAACCCTCGTTTGACCGGTGAGCATGCACGAACTTGAAGGAGGCTAAAGACTTACAAAGCAAATGAAGGACTGGAGAGATTTGAGTTATGATTGGATGATAATCTCGATAGAGTTGAAATGCTATCAAAAAGGGAGTTAGTGGGGATAGTGGAGTTCACAAAGATGAACATAGGTGAAATATTATATCGGGTAAACAAATTCTGGGTTTTGGAGGTTGGTTATGCCCCAAGAATAAATATTCTGATTAACGGGTGGATAATATTTATCTTTCTGGATGAATACAAAGATGATAAGATCCTTGGAATGGTTTGGCTTTACAAAGAGGGTTCACTTCTTCTAAAAATATGGCATTTAGCTTTCAATCCTGCTAAGGAAAAGCAAACTGAAAGACACATTTGGATGATTTTACTAGGGTTTCCTCTACAACTCTAGACACAAAGTGTTCTTGAAGGATTAGAAAACTCTGTGGGGAAATTCATTGGGGTTGATAAAAATTCCCCTTACGGTTTCAACAAGAAGGTGGCAAGGGTAATGGTCTAATTCTATATATATGGAGAACTTCCTATGGAGATCGAGGTTGTATGGGATGATAGGTGTTTTCGCCATAAATTGAACTATTTTCAAATTCCTTTTAGATGTTTTTATTGTTGGAATACTGGACATGTAAAATCTCCTTTCCCCTATCTTCTAATGGAATCACCGCCTATTTTGAATGAAGATTTTGAAGTTACTCCTTCATCAGAGAACTCTAGTGAGAAACCCTAGAAGTATTGCTCGAAACACACAAACGACTTCAATAATCCGGGTAAGAGTAATTCTGAGTCTTCTACAAATTATAAGGATGTTTCAAAAGAAGAAATAAATTTCTATCTCTCTGTGGAAAAATATTTATACCACTGTTTATCCTCTGATAAGAAAAACCTTTGTTCGAGACTAATTTTAGTTGAGAGTAAAACTAGAAGGAACGTGTGTTGGTATTTTGAATATGCTTCTCATATGGTTAATTCTTTGGAACATGGGAATAAAGGGGAAATCTTATTGAAAAATATTCTATTAGATTGTAATTCCTCTAGGATTTCAGAAGATTCTCTATCTTTGGAAGAAAAAGGAAAAAACCTGACCTCGCTTCACTAATTCCTCTTCTGGGTGATCCTGAGATCTTAAAAGAATGTGGGTGTGGGACTTCAGATTTTCAGGGTTTAAAATTCCCCTTAGAGTTTTTTTTCCAAAAACCCTTCTTCGAATCCAAAGGTGAACTCTATCAAGTCTCTCAGATTCCAAAATGTTACGATAAGGAAGAAGAAAAAACCTAAAAAATACTCTACTCTAGAATTAGACACGTCAAGTTATAAACCCTTGTTTATTAGATTGGAGGAAGCTTCATCAACTAAAGCAGCTTGTGTATATCTGGTTCTCCTGGGGAACTTAAAGCACATAAACCCCAAACTATTTTTTCTTTCATATGCCACACATAGAAGAAATATGAATTCCATGTGGGAACTCAAAAGATTGGAAAGATAGTATTTTGGAGGGATATTTAAAGATGTTGGTCATTGTTCTCTTGAAGCACAACTCAAAAATTTACAACATTTCCCAATCTTCTTTAAGGAGGATGAAGGAGAAAATATGGGGAAAGAGGTTACCATGAAAGAAATTGAGGAAGTTTTGAAACTTTTTAAAAAAGAAAAAAGTATGGGCATTGATGGGTGGACTATCGATCTCTCTCTTCACCTTTTAGACTTTATCGGGAAATATATGCTTGCTATGGTGGAATTATACAGAACTGAAGGTTATCTATTAGGTGCCATAAATTCTACTTTCATCACCTTAGTACCAAAAATAAATAAGCTAGAAAATTTTGCAGATTTCAAACCAATTGCTCTTGTAATCTGGTCTACAAGCTCATTTCTAAATGTTCTTGTATTTGTAACTTCGAAAGATATTCTATTGTGTATTATCACTGTATATCAATGTACCTTCAACAGATATGTTTTCCCTCCCTTCAAAATGTCATTATTGTGTATGGTTATTGAGGTAAACTCTCTATTGTAAGTTGGGGGAAATAATTCCCAAGATAAATAAAGTAAAATGTATTATTGAGTCTTCCTAGGTAGGTCAGCCCGAACGAGGTTACCTTGTCGACCTAGTTAGTTAAGTAAGTTACACAATGGAAGAATATAAATAGGGAGGCACCCTCCCTATTTGAACACACACTCACACTCACTCAAGTTTGCATGAGGAGAGAGAGAAGAACAAGGAGGAGAGACATAGAGAGCTGTAAACCACCTTGTGATATTGTCTTAGTGACAAAACTATTCTGAGGAAGTTTGTGGGGTTTTCTCCTTTATGGTTTCCCCGAGGAAAATATTTGTGTATTGTATATTTGCTCTATCTTATGCATCTTGTTGTGCTTGTTATTCTTTCAGATAAAGATCCTAATAATTTTGAATTAGATTAGAAAAAATAGTATGGTATCAGATCCTCTCTAAAAGAAGGCACCGTGCAGCAGCGAAAACTAGGGGCTTCCTAGTTCAAGGTATTCTCTCCATAGATCATTAAGAAAAAAGGGCTAGGATAACTCTCCTTAGGAGGGTGCATCTTTTGGTGGAAGCAAAATCAAATTTGGAGAAGTTTCAATTTTTTACTGTGATACACTATGGGACACTATAGGAAGAAACTAGGGAATCAAGTTTCGAAGGCTTCCCATCACAATATTCAGAAAAGGACCTCACTGAAAAACTCGCCCCAAAGGACGCATCTTTCATTGAAGTCAGAATTCAATTTTGAGAATTTTCATTTTTGGACTCATCTCCTCTACTAGGGGAAACTAGGGCATCAAATTTTTGGAGTTTCCCTCCACCAAAGTTGGAAAAGGACATCACTGAACAACTCACCTCAAGGAGGCACATCTTTCTATCCAAAAAATTTCCAAGATTCCACTTTGGAAAATTAGGGTTTCTCAATGGAACCCTAGGTCATCCAACTCCATAATCAGCTTGGGATTCTCAAATTGGTAAGATCTATTTCATTGCTATTTCCATTTGAGGTTCTCATTTCAAAATGAATCATCACACCTAGATCGATGATGATCTTAGGGGAGATAACAACTTTCGAGCATGGAATTATAGGATCTCCTTGATACTTGAAGAAAATAATTTGGATCAGTATATCATTAAGGAAGTTCTAGAACCAGAGGGAGATGAGGTTAAGTATATTCATAAGAAGAACTTGGTTAGGTCCAAGAGAATCATTAAATATTCTATTAAGTATCATCTCATCCCTCATGTGTCATCCTTGAAGACACTAAAGGAGGTGTTTGATGCTTTGATAAATTTGTTTGAAGGAAATAACATCAACCGGAAGATGACATTGAGGAACCATCTAAAGAATGTGAAGATAAAAAACTCAGAGACCATACAATCTTACTTCACAAGGGTTTATCAAATCAAGGAACAACTTGACACAGTCGAAGAGAATGTATAAGAAGGAGATATTGTTATGACCACCTTGAATGGTCTCCGAAGATCACGGGATTCATTCATTCAAGGAATATGTGCCAGAAGGAAGTTGATCACTTTCAATAGACTCTGGGAAGAATACACATAAGAAGAAGCTCAACTCATAACAAGAGAAGAGAATATGGGAGAAACTAAAGATTAAGCTCTCACAGTTCACACCAAAAGAAACCATACAAAGAAGGAGGATCACCATCAAAACAAAAGGGAGGACCATCATCACAAAAGACAAAATAATTTCAGAAGAGATCCTTCCAATATTCGATGCTACACTTATGAAGATAAGGGACACTACTCTAGAGATTGTACCATAAATAAAGGATCCTACAAAAATAAGTTGAACAAGAAAATACATCATGCTCACATCGCTGAAGATGATGAACCAACAACGAAAAGAATCAAAGAATAAAGAGTTAATTTTTCAAGTGATGAGGAATATGTACTTTAATCTGGAAGGATTCAACCCATGAAAAAAGAATAACATCTTATATATCTCAGTATTTGGATAAGAAGGGATGTAGTTGTGAATGAAGAAGTGACACTCAGATTCAGAACCAGTATGCAATCCCATGTGGTCTATTGTATGGAAGACTTGCTCAAGCATGAGTGAGACAAACACATGTTCCCAGAATCAGATGATGAAGTAGAGAGCATTGTCAAAGTATCCGGTCATTCTTTCAAGGAGAAAAGGATCAAGAGGGAGTGCACCAACAAAAAAAGCAAATATAAGTGCTTAAATTGTCATTTCCTATATATCTAGTTACTTAAATGATATTGTTTAGTTATGCACATACTTATATTCAATTGATGTATTATGTATGATTGTGTGTATGCATTTATGAACAATATACTATCGACTTGCATATGATGGTGTTAGTTTTTATCAATCAAGCTAGCATTATCTTAGGATCTTTAACTAAGAGAACAACAAGTACAGCAATCAAACACAAGAGACAATGAACACAGTGTTTTTCCTTGGGGAAACCATAAATGGAGAAAACCCCGCAACTTCCTCAAAGATAGAATCAGCACCAAAAGTAAAACCCCAAAACAGTAAGATGATCTCCCGACAGCAGTAACCTATTTCTTCTTTGCCCCAGTGTCTTTCTCTTCCTCAGCTATGCGCTACAATTGAGTCTAGCTCTCTGTTATACTAATTCCCGACATGACTAAACCCTACTAGGGCCGACCTCTCTAGGAGAGTCTAATAACCCTAGTGCCCCAGAATTGCGGGGACTTTAACCCTTGATAAATAGGAGAGTTACCCACAATAACTTGACATGACTTGTTTACATTATAGATCCTCCCGATAGGAACATCGGGGCATGACATGATTCAATCACATTACAAATACATCCCGGAATAAACATCGGGTTACAATACATAAGAAATACAAGTGAATACATTCCGAAGTTACATATTCATCAACACTCCCTCTTAACTAAGAAGGTATTCTCTCGACACAGTTTTTCAGCACAAGTCTTCTTCTCTGTATCATTTGGGTCATTGTCAAGTTCTCGTCATCTTCATCTTCAAGTCATCACTAGATCTAGATCATCACTCGATCTGGATCATCACTCGATATGGCTCATCACATGGTCATAATCACTGGATCTGGATCATCACTTGATCCGGATCATCATTACTGGATTTGGATCATCACTCAATCTGGATCATCTCGGAGACATCATAACTGGATCTGAATCATAGCTTGATCTGGATCATCACTGGGTCATCATCATATGTGCTATCTCATGATACTTCTCGTCACAGGAATTTCTACAGAGCTATCCCTTTTTCATGTTGGTTGTAGGCCTACCTCCTTGTAGGTCTTTGGTAGCCCTTATATCTGACGTAGTCGTCAGAATGGCCAGCACTCACATCTTACCTACTCGTCAGAAAGGCACAACACTTACATCTGACCTACTCGTCAGAAAGGCACACCACTTACATCTGACCTAGTCGTCATAATGGCATGCACTCACATCTGATCTTTTAGGAACCAATCCTACAGTCACATCAGAATGGCCCCCAGTCCTAGACTGAGCTACCTGGTAACTGACCAGGTGCCTCCATTCTCCCAGAGAATGGCAGTAGCCCTTACATCTGGCCTACTCATCAGAATTGCTTCTGGACTCATCACTTCCCCTTGGAAGGGACCTCGATCTGGAGAACACCAAGCTTCTTCCTGAAGTACTCAAACTTCACTCTGCCCAATGGATTTGTCAACACATCAGCTATCTGATCGTCCGTCGCAACATACTAGAGCTTCATTGCTCCCCTCTGCACCATATCCCTGATATAGTGATACTTAATCTTGATCTGCTTTGACTTGTCATGGAACACTGGATTCTCTGACAACTTCACACAACTCTAGTTGTCACAATCTATACAAGTAGCATCCATCTGGAGATCAAATAAATCAGATAGTAGCTTCCTCAGCCATACTGCCTCACAACTAGTTGAACAAGCTGTGACATACTCTGCTTTAGCTGTACTCAGTGCCACACAAGATTGCTTCCTACCAAACCAAGAGATCACACCCGATCCCATACTCAAACAACATCCTGAAGTGCTCTTCCTATCGATGGCACTGCCTGCCCAATATGAATCAACATAACCCTCTAGGTTAATCTTCTGATTCGCCTCATACTTGAGCCCATAATCAATTGTACCCCTCAGGAACCTCAGAATATGCTTTGCAGCAATCAAGTGAACATGTCTCGGATCTGTCAGGAACTGGCTCAATGTGTTCACAGCAAAGCAAATATCTGGTCTCGTGTTTGTCAGGTACATCAAGGACCCAATCATATGATGATACATCGTGGCATCAACTACTTCTGATGAAGCATCACTCAATAGCTTCAAGTTCGATGCCATAGGTGTGGTCATGGCCTTGCAGTCCATCATCCCAAACCTCTTCAGGATATCTACTGCATACTTCCCTTGTCCAAGGGAGATTCCATCCGCACTCTGCCACACCTCCATACCTAGAAAATAATGCATCATACCCAAGTCCTTCATTTCGAACTCGGCAGCAAGCTTTCTCTTCGTATCAGCAATCAACCCATCCATCCCTGTCACAAACAGATCATCTACATACAGTAGGAGAATCACTGGGTTGCCATCTCCAACCTTGTAGTAAATGTTGGAATCTGCTTTACTCTTGGTAAAGCCCAAACTGGATAGAAAGCTGTTAATTCTGTTGTACCATGTCCTGGGTACTTGTTTCAAACCGTACAGGGATTTCTTCAATCTACATACATGAGACTCCCTATCATGTGTCTCAAAACCAAGTGGTTGCTCCACATACACTTCCTCTTCCACTACACCATTCAAGAAAGCAGTCTTGACATCCTTTTGGTGTATCTTCCATTTCATCACTGCAGCAAAAGCAAGTACTGATCTGATGGAAGTGTATATGGATACAGGTGCAAAGGTTTCTTCATAATCTATTCCTTCTTTCTGGGAGAAACCCCGAGCAACAAATCTTGCTTTATATTTCTCTATGCTACTATCTGCAGCATGCTTGATCTTGTAGATCCATTTGGAAGTTACAATTGACTTCCCTTCTGATCTTGAGACAACATCCCAAACATCATTTTTCATGATCGATTGATACTCTTCGATCATAGAATCCTTCCATTCTTTCCGTTCTGCCGCTTCTTCATAATTGGAAGGTTCTTTATCGATGAAATCACATAGTAATGCTACATACCCGGAGCAGGATCTGGTCCTCTTTCTTTCTCTGTGATTCTCTTCTGGAGACCCATATCTTGCTGCACCCTGGATAACTTCTTGTACCCAAGCAGTTTTCCTCTTATGAGGATTCTTCTCTGGAGGTGGATCTACAGGTCTTTGTGGTTCTTCAAATTCTCAATCTTCTTCTTGAGTTTCTTCATTCATGGTTGTATCATGAATTCTGGGTGCTTTTGCTTCTTCAGATTCTTCAGTAGGTTTCTTTCTGGATTTGTTGTAAGTTGTGTCTTCATCAAATGTCACATCCCTACTGATGTCAATCTTCTTGAATCCTGGGAAGTATATTCTGTAAGCCTTCGAGCTTTCAGAGTATCCCACAAATATACCCTTCTTTCCTGAAGGATCTAATTTAGTCCTCTTCTCTTTTGGAATGTGTATGTACACTGGACAGCTGAATATTCTGAGATAGTTGACTTATGGTTTCTTGCTGGAGAAGACTTCTTCAGGAGTCTTGTTCTTGAGTACTCCATGTGGAGCACGGTTCTGTACATACACCGATGTTCTAGCAGCTTCTGCCCAAAGATGCATAGAAAGATCTTGATCATGAAGCATTGCTCTTGCAGTTTCCATGATAGTTCTATTCTTCTTTTCTGCAATCCCATTCTTTTGTGGATTATAAGAAGTGGAAAACTCCCTCTTAATCCCTGAGTATTTACATAGCTCTTTGAATCATTCGATGTGAATTCTCTGCCATTATCTGATCGAAAGGTCTTAATCTTCTTTTCAGTGTGATTCTCGATCAAGGCTTTGAATTCCTTGAACTTGCTGAATACTTCATCTTTGTTCTTCATGAAGTAAATCCATGTCTTCCTAGAAAAATCATCAATAAAAGAAACATAATATACATACCCGCTTAGTGAGCTTGATGACATAGGATCACATACATCGGAGTGGATGATTTCCAAGATTCCTTTTACCTTGCTCTCGCTACTTGGAAATGTCTTCTTTGTATTCTTTCCTTTCGCACATCCTTTGCAAAGCCCATCATGTTTTGGTTGAATTTCTGGAAGACCTTCAATAGCTTTGCTTTCCATAGGTAGTGCTCTGTAATGCACATGTGTAAGCCTTCCATGCCAGAGCTCATTTGGCTCTATTGTGTCATGGACCAAGGCTTGTTCTGGATGGCCCTTTAATTTGTACAATCCTCCTTCTTGTTCTCCAATCACTACCGCATCATCGATAGTATTTCCTTTTGGCCACATGATGACTTGACCATCTATAAATGCAACCCTCATTCCTTTTGCATTTAATGCAAATATGGAGAGTAGGTTCTTCTTGAGACCTGGTACAAACAATACATCTTGCATCTTCATAGACTTTCCAGAGTCTAGTTTATAGGAGGATTCCCCACTACCTTTTATTGGATATTGGTAGTCATCTCCAAGCTTCACCTTGTGAGGTGATTCATGTTCTGAAAGTTTTACAAAGGACTCTTTGAATCCTGTCATATGTTTGGAATCCCCACTGTCTATAAGCCAATCATTGCTTCCATTTGTGATGTTTCTCGTGAGAGCAGAAATCAAGACATATTCTTCTTCACTATAAGAGTCTTCACTTTCATATCTAGTTATTTTCTTGGATGGTTCATCATCCTTTGCAGCATGAGCATGATGTCTTCTCTTGTTTCTCTTTTTCTTATTCTATCTTCTAGGACAATCTCTTGCAAAGTTTCCTACTTCATCACATGTATAACATCTGATTCTAGACATGTCTTTTCTAGAGTTATTTTTAGAGAAATGCTTACCTCTGGAGTGACGAGAACTTCTTTTGGTTTTCTTGGAGTGTACTGTGAGAGCTTGATCTTCACTTCCCATCTTCTCTTCTCGAGATGCTATCTGAGCTTCTTCTTGAGAGCATTCTTTCCATAGTCTACTGAACTTGACTAACTTCTTTCTAGCACATATCCCTTGAATAAAGGAGTCCCATGATCTAGGGAGACCATTCAAGGTGGTCATCACAACCTCTGCATTCTCTACTTCTTCATCTACTGCTTCTAGTTGTTCCTTGATCTGAGAGACCCTTGTAAAGTAAGACTGGATGGTCTCAGCATTCTAGATATTTACATTCTTCAATTGGTTTCTCAGAGTCATCTTCTGGTTTATGTTCTTCCCTTTAAACAATTTGGTTAGGGCATAAAACATAGCCTTAGGTGTCTTTGGGAAGGACACCTGTGGTATGAGGTGATCCTTGATTGAATCAGCAACGATCCTCTTTTCCATAACCAACTTCTTCTTATGTAAGGCCTTAACCTCATCTCCCACTGGAACTGGAACCTCCTCATTGATATAGGAGTCCAACTCATTTTCTTCCAGGACCAGGGAGATCCTATACTTCCAAGCTCAGAAGTTGTCAACTCCCTCAAGATTTTCATCAAGCTTGGTATGATGCGACAACTTAACTAAGAAACTCAAATGGAAATACAAAAGATTTATATCTTACCAGGTCAAGATGTCGGATCTGGATTTGGAGCTGAAATCCTGCAGTGCTGGTTCAAGAGCAGCTTAGGGTTTTTCTTTTCTAGATTTTTGTCCAACCAAATGCTTTGAAATTGATCCCTAACTTCGATTTTGGGGAGGAGATCAATCCAGGCCTGGGCTCACTAAAAAATTCCTCTTCTGTGAAAAGCCCTAATTTCTGGCAGAATTGTTGGGTCCAAAACTGAAAAACCTCATAATTGTATTATGCTTCAATAGAAAGATGCACCCTAGGGATGAGAGTTATTCCAACCTTCTTTTGCTGAAAATCTGTGGAGAGAGATCCACAAAGTAGGAACCCCTAGTTCGCGCAGCTGCACAATGTCTTCTTCTCAGGTTAGCTCTGATACCATGTTAGTTTTTATCAATCATGCTAGCATTATGTTAGGATATTTAACTGAGGGAACAACAAGTACAACAATCAAACACAAGAGACAATGAACATAGTGTTTTTCCTCAGGGAAACCATAAATGGAGAAAACCCCACAACTTCCTCAAAGATAGAATCAACACCAAAAGTAAAACCCCAAAACAGTAAGATGATCTCCCGACAACAGTAACCTCTTTCTTCTTTGCCCCAATGTCTTTGTCTTCCTCAACTATGCGCTACAACTGAGTGTGTGTGAGTTTGTGATAAATAGAGAGGCTAGCTCTCTATTTATACTAATTCCCGACATGACTAAACCCTACTAGAGCCAACCTCTCTAGGAGAGTCTAATAACCCTAGTGCCCCGGAACTGCGGGGACTTTAACCCTTTATCAATAGGAGGGTTACCCACAATAACTTGACATTACTTGTTTACATTATAGATCCTCCTGATCAGAACATCGGGGCATGACATGACTCAATCACATTACAAATACATCCCAAAATAAACATCGGGTTACAATATATAAGAAATACAAGTGAATACATTCCGAAGTTACATATTCATCAACACATGGGTAAGTAGCCTATGGTGCTATACAACATTCCAGTGCTACTTATCTAAAATGGAACCTCTTTGATGACATATTGAGAGTAGTCCAGACTCGTAATCATGGTCTAGCAGAAATGGAAGGAATCTAGAAAGTTACCATATGTATATGGGATATGGACAAATGTTGCATAGGATAATATAGTTGGACGACTGTGTGGCATATCCAAAAAAAAATTTTGTTATTATTAATATATTTTGGAAATCATGAAATGTTTCTAATCATGAAACTGAATTTGACTTGTAGGAAATATCGCATACAATCACCTACAAGAAAATAAGGATGAGGCTTGTTCCTAAGAACAAGTGATGACAGTTCAGCTATAACATTCACTCCAACAAAATGAAGAAGAATATGAAGCTCCTAGGGACAAATACATTATGACGAAAGAAAGAGATTCAAAAGAATCGTGTTATGACCAAGCCACAGAAATCAGTTGCTCCACCATGAGAGATGAAGACCATCTTGGGAACGGAGGATAATCTAAGATGAAGAAAAGTATGATAGGACTTCCAAAGAAAGTAATATGCCTCAGACACACTCTATCTATGTATCACTATTATGTGACATCATTGATGCAGATCCTTCCAGCTATGAAAAAACAACCGAGAAGAAATGGAAGGAGACTATGATCAAAGAGTATGAGTTGATCATGATGTCTAGGATGTGATTTCGATACTTGGAGGGAAGTCTGTAGTGTCTTCCATGTGGATGTACAATATAAATCAGGAAACATAAGACAACATCAAGAAATACAAATCAAGGTTATTGGTTTCTCTCAAGAGGGAGTAGATCATGGCGAGACATGTTCCATTGACTAGACACACTTCTCCAGTGAAGTAAAAGTGTATATCAAGCAGAGAACCAAATGTGCGTAGAAGGTTTTGTATGAAATTAGAAGGAACCCATGGATAACACATACAATTAAATGATGAGATTGAATATCACCTAGAGTGATGGAGATCTCAACCTTTTCTACAAGTTTGTATACGGAAGCCTACAAAGGATGACAAGCTCACAGATGGGTGCAAGAGGAAATTTCAACAAAGTTCAAGATAGAGGTATCCAGTGATCTTGAAATATGACATGGCTGGATACATAGAAGATCAGTAGCAAAGGAGGCTACCTGTCACTGCAATACAAAATGTTCCAATACATAGAGTATAAAATTTAGATGAAGGATGGTGCTCCGCTTCATAGGGAGTGACTATAGAAGATATCAGAGTTCGAGGATCTTTACATGGTACGACAGGATGGAAAAATTCATAATGAGCTTAGGCTTTACCAAGATTAAAGTGGATTCCAACCTTTCCTACAAGGTTGAAAACTGAAGACGGATGATACTCCTGCTATATGTCGATGATCTATTTCTTACAGGTGAGGATGAACTCATTATATATGAAAAGAGGAAGCGTACCACTGAGTTCGAGATGAAATACCTAGGTATGGTGTACTAATTCTTAGGCATACATGTGTGGAAAAGTACATATGGGATATTTCTTAGTTAAGGAAAGTATGTAGTGGAGATTCTAAAGAGATTCAAAATGCTCGATTGCAAGGAGATGGCCACACCTATAGCATCGAACTTGAAGCTATTGTGTGATGCTTTATCATATTTAGTTGATGCCATGAGGTATCATGACAATATCAGTTTGTTGATGTACCTGACGAACACAAGACCAAACATATGATTTTCCATGAAAACCCCGAGCCAGTTCCTGATGGATCCGAGACATGTTCACCTGATTGATGCAAAGCATGTATTGAGGTACCGCAAGGACATAGTTGACTATGGGATCAAGTATTATGCGAATCAGAATACTAACCTGCATGATTATGTTGATTCAGATTGGGAAGGAAGCACCACTAATAGGAGTAGTACTCTAGGATGTTGCTTCAATTTTGGATCCAGTATGATCTCTTGGTTTAGCAAGAAGCAGTCCTACGTGGCAGTGAGTACAACCGAGGAAGATTATGATGCATCTTGTTCGACTAGTTGTGAGGCAATATCGATTCAAAATCTACTATATGATTTGTTTGATCTCGAGTTAGAGACAAATTGCATCTTTTGCGACAACCATAGTTGTGTGAAGTTGTTGGAAAACCTAGTGTTACATGACAAGTAGAAACATATTGAGATCAAGTATCACTATATCTGGGATATGGTGCAGAGAGGAGAAATAAAGCTCTAATATGTGGTGATGGACGAGCAGATAGATGATGTGTTGACGAAGCCTCTAGCCAGAGTGAAATTTTAATACTTCATAGAGAGAATTGGTGTTATCCAGGTCGAGGTCCCTAGAAAGAGGGAGTGACAAGTTATTAAATGGTGGAATACGCATGTTGTTCTCAGATGTAGCTAGTCCTGGCATGTTCCCATGCTAGATATAACGAGAGACCAGAAGATGTAGATGCACTAGAACGAGATATCACATGGTAATAAATAAAGGTTATCCTCGTAGGTAATCAATCATGGAATAGAACGCAAGTTGTGGTGGGATGTAATTAGTATTTTCAAGGCATCCTTAGATGTAATGAGTCCTGGAGTAGCACATAGTTTATCCCTAGATGTAATGAGTCCTAGAATTTTTTCCTCATATTTAATCAGTCCTTGTGTAGAACACATGTTATCGTTCGATGTAATGAGTCCTTGAGGTTGTCCCTAGACGTAATCAATCCTAGCATAGTACGCAGGTTGTCCCTTGACATAATCAATCCTTCATTGTTCCCATGTTGGAGATGATGAGAGATCACGAGGAATTTGGTGTGTGCCTAAGTGATTCTCACATAAGGGTAGACACAGGTTGTCCTCAAGACATAATGATTCCTGGTGTACTCCCATGTTGGTAGAATGCAGGATGAACGTGGAGAGACGTAATGCACTTGGTGTGCTCCTAGGAGATTCTTGGATAGTGGTAGACGCAGGTCGTCTTTGAAACATAATGAGTCCTGGTGTGCTCCTATGCTAGTATAATGTAGATAGTTTGTTGGACATGTGGTGTGCATCTGGGTTGTTCTCTATGTGCGATAATGAGATGATCCAAATTTGACGAGATGACAGTAGGAGATGCTAGTGATTGCAGTGGCAATGTAATGTATGGTCATGGGATGTACCTACACGATGAATTTCTCATGGATATGATAAAGAACTAGGTGAGGAATAGGAATACACCCAACATGAAATAGGGTTGCCTGTGTAGAAACTTCCTATGACATATAGATCCGACAGATGTCACTATTTAATGATTGATAAGATGAGGACTACAGGAACAACGATGTTGATGATTCAATGATAATGACGTGACCATATGTGTTGATGACTGTGGCGAGAGAATACCTTCCTAGTTAAGAGGGATTTTTGTTGTATTTGTAACTTCAGAATATATTCTATTGTATATTATTGTACCCCCATTGGAGATGATTTCCATTCCTTCATAATGCCATTATTGTGTATGGTCATTGAGGTAAACCCTCTATTTTAAGTTGGGGAAATTGTTCCCAAGATAAATAAAGTAAACTATATTATTGAGTCTTCCTAAGTATTTCAACCCCAAAGAGGTTACCTAGCCAACCTGGTTAGTTAAGTAAGTTACACAACAAAAGAATATAAACAGGGAGGCACCCTCCCTATTCGAACACACACACACACTCACTCAAGTTCACATGTGGAGAAATAATAGAACATTGAGGAGAGAGAGACAATTACAGAAGACTTCTTATTGTTGGGTTTTCCCATCTTGTGATATTGCCTTTGTGACGGAACTATTCTGAGGAAGTTTGCAGGATTTTATCCTTTATGGTTTCCCCAAGGAAAACCTTTGTGTATTGTGTATCTACTCTATCTTATGCATCTTGTTGTATTTGTTATTCTTTCAGATAAATATCTTAATCAATTTGAATTAGATTAAAAAAACTATCACTAAAATCATATCCATTAGAATTAAACCGGTTCTGTCAAAGTACTTATCCTTAGAACAGTTTGGGTTCTTACATGATAGACAAATATTAGATGCCATTGGGATAACTCGGGAAGTCATTCATTCTATTAAGAAAAATAAAATGCAAGCTCTGCTACTAAATATGGATTTGAAAAAAGAATTTGAAAGAGTTTTTTGGGGGTTTTAAAGGTTGATTCTAATCAAAATTGGTATGCACCCATTGGTTGTAAACTTGATTATGGCATGTGTTACTTCTGTCCAATTTGTTGTTTTGGTTAATGGAGCTCCTTCTGTTTTCTTCATGAGTGAAATGGGCATCAGACAGGGATGTCCTCTCTCCCCTCTTCTTTTTTTGATAATAATTGAAGGCTTAAGTAGGCTTATTTTAGATGCAAAGAATAAAGGAAAAGTTAAGGGAGTCAAAATTTCAACAGTTTTTTTCCTCACCCATTTATTTTGTGTTGATGATGTTTTGGTATTTGGTATGGACTCTATGGATGAGTGGAATTTCTATAAGGATATTATAAATATTTTCTATGAGGCTTCAGGTATGTCAGTAAGCATAAAGAAATCAAGTTTCTTTCATTATAAGCTAGAAAAAGAAACTTTATAAGGAATCACTTCTATCTTCTCTTATAAAACCTTCGATTTGGAAAATGGGTTTAAATATTTAGGTTATTTGCTAAAACCTAATGATTACAGAGTCCGGGATTGGCTATGGCTGCCTAAATTTTTTGAAAAGAGAATAAAAAATTGGACTTTCAGACTACTCTCCATAGGTGGAAGACTAACTCTCATCAAAGTCGTTCTTATCAACATTCTTGTCTATTGTTTCTCTATGTTGCAAGTTCCTTCCTTTGTTATAAAAAATGAGAAGATACATCTTTAACTTTTTATGGACAGGTGGAACAAAAAGGGGCAATCTTATTTTGGCTAGTTGGGAAAAACTTTCTCTGTCGAAAGAATGGGGTGGTTGGGGTATAAAAAACTTATCTTGGTTCAACACTGCTTTAAGGTTGAAGAATTTTTGGTGTGGTTTATTTGGAATTTCTCTTTGGTCTTCAGTTTTGCATGGGAAGTATTTAAATATGAATCTCACAATTTGGATAATATTTCCTAAGAATATTTCTAGAAACTCTTCACCGATATGGAAGGGTTTAAAGAAAATTTATCATTGGACTGGAATGAATCTTACTTGGAAAGTGGGAAATGGAAAGAATGTGCTAGTTGGTATCGATCCTATTTTAGGAACGGAAACTTTTTTTATTTTTCACCTCACATTACAAATTATCTTACTCATATTGGTTATTTTAGTCTATCTCATATAAGACGACCAATATGGATGAACAAGGATAGCTCTTATTGGTATACTGCAAAAGATATGGGTTTTATTCATGATTTGGCCTTTGAATGGGAAAATTATAGTCAAAGACTAAATTCTATTGGTTGTAGACTTTCTGGGGAGAGGGACTCATTGATTTGGTCTACCAATTCTATGACTGGTATAGTCACTGCAAAATCGACATATCAGGCTATTGTTCAAAATAGTAATAGTGCACTGACCATAAATGGTGGTTTAAATTGATGTGGAAATGGAAAATCCCTTTGAAAATGAAATGTTTTATGTGGTTATCCTTACAAAAATATCTGAAAACTTGGGATAATTTAATTAAAAAGGGTTTGTATGGGCCAAATTTCTATACATTATTTAAAAAGGACTTTGAATCTGTTGAAAACCTTATGATAAAATGCAGTTATATGGTTAACATATGGAAACAATTATGTCTCTCCCTCAAAATTCCTCGAATATGGGATGGTGACATTTTTGAAAAAAATTGTTATCTGTGTTACAAAAATTGCAGATTTTATCACAATCTACCTACACTCATCTCTTGGAAAATATGGAATGTTAGAATTATCAGCATTTTTAAAGATCACTTACCGGATTTGAATTCTATTTGTATGCAAATTTTAAATCTGGAGAAAGAGTTTGGTAAAAGGAAGGAATTAACTAAGAAAGCCAGAGTTATGAAGGAAATTCAATATTTTGGTGTTGTTGGATTCTTTTATGGAGCCGTTAAATATGGACCATGTGCAACAGGAGTAGTTTTATTAATAAACAACTCGCACATATTTAACTTCAAACTACATTGTGGAACAAGAACAAATATGAAGACAGAGTTGTTATCCCTTTGGTGTCTGTGCAAGGTTGCTTCTATTTTTGGTACTGTGACTCTTCTAGTTTATGGAGACCCTAGAGTCATAATTAAATAGGAGAGAGGAGAATTTAATCTTAGCGTGATCTTATTAATTCCTTGGTGTAACAAGATCTGTAATGATTTGAAGAATTTATGTCATAACAATTTTCTTTATATTTATAGGGAACATAATCAGTTGGCCGATAAAGTTTCAAAATATGCTTTGGAAGGAAAAGAATGGATTCTATTATGGGAAGAATCCATGGAGAATATACAAACTAATTCTGGTTCCATTAACATATTTGATTAGTAAATATCAAGTATTTGGTGTTTTGGGATTTACATGTTTTTACATTCAGATGGTTGACATTGAAATATGTCACTGAAATATGTATATTTGATCATAAACTTATTTTGATCGCTCAGATAGACTCAGTAACTTTAGATATTTCAGATCTCATATAGTCTAGTTTGAACAGTCAAGTTTTTCTAGACTGTATTTGAAAGTCTTGTACTTTTCTATTCAATGATGAATAGCAAGAGTATGCTTTTTTTGCTGAAAAAATACTATAATTCTCTTATATAGTGTGTAATATAATTCTCTTTTTGGTCACTGAAAAAATTATACTTGAAATTCATTACGAACAAAAGTGTACATATATTATGAGTATCGTCGTACATCCTTTTTCAAAGATCACATAACGTTATCTATTACAAATAGACACACTGATCCAAAAATATGTTGGGCCACAAGAAATTACCCAGATTAAAACGAAATCAAATAGTGTAGTCCACTTTACAAAAAGGAAGCTCTAAAAAACATTATAAACTCATACATCTGACTAAGACTCGATCACAAATGGATATAGGAATCAATCCAAAAACCTTGCAGCAAATATACTGAGAAAAGAGATAGGGAAGAGGGGCAAGATTCCTTGTCTTGAAATAGTTCACCGGAGAAAATTATGCCTTCAAGACAATCTAGGGACTTTTTGATAAAATATCCTCTTCCATGTTAAACTCCCTATAAATGTGTTGAAAATGAATTTCCTTGAAGGACTCGTGTAGCATTTTAATCAGAACTTTCCACCACTCCAAAAGACTTACCTTGGACTCTATCGCCACCTATAAATGAGTGACATATGATAGACCTCATAAAGGTAACAATTCTAGCTTTGTGTTTATACATGGGCCACATCCCATCCACATCTTGATTATATGGAATTCATTCATGAGAAAAACTATCTCGAACACCCTCTCTCTCTTCATTGTCTTGAGAGGAACCATTAAAGTATCCTATAGGAAATATATAAGAAAAAACTAAGGCCTTAATGAATCTAGAAATATAAGGCCCATAAACACCTTTCCAATCCTTATAATCCCCCGCACTAATTAAGATAACATATTGATCATCTACTTGAATGCTATCAAACAATAACGTATTTCCATGTCTCCAAATATCCCAACAAATAAAACATGGAAGCTCTTTAAACTTAAGGACAACTTCAAATGAAGACCTAAAGCTAGAAACTAGGGATTGAGATTCCCAACTCCAAGTTATCCTAAACATGGACCTCACCTCTCACCATACCAGATTGAAAAATTCACAATGCACTATAAGATGGTCAATAGATTCAACATATTTTTGGCACAAATAAAAAATGATTGGACCAAAATTCCCTTTCTTAACAAAATTATCCCCGACGAGAGCCTTTTTTTCCAATTCTATCAAACATAAAATTTTGATATTTAAAAGGAAATTCCACTTCCATAAACCTATGTACCACCACTTCAAGTTGTCTTGCAAAGAGGAGAAGAAAGGAGAGTTATATGCAAGCTTCATTGCAGTAACTTCTCCATTAGAAATATTCCATGACCATACTAGAGTATCATCAGTCTTTGTCAAGAATAATCCACAATTCTAAAACCCCTTTCTGTATCGATATTATTCATCATTAAGCTTCCCTTATAGCCCTAACTCAATGGATTGACACCAGGATTGGAGAGAGTAACATCATCATCCCACTTCATGGAAAAATTATCAGCGCAGTACACCTATCTTTTATGTCCATGTGGTTATTATATTGTTGTATTTGGCTTGCATGCTCTACCAATATTCTATATGCCCTAATGGGATCCTTATAGTGGTATCAGGGCAATGTTTTGTCATTAACTCTATCCCATCAGGTCTTCCATATTCTCGCTCAGCCCTAGAGTACTAACTATAATGTTTCTTGTGAAGCTTCTACCCTCCTTCTACTAATTTCTGAAGGTAATTATTCTTTTCATGCCATCTTAAATTCTTGTGTATGTTGCATATTTATTCTTTGTCAATATTTTTCTCTCTATATGTTATAGATCTGCACCTACCAACCTACCACCTACTCAAACCTGCCACTATATAGTCCTCTTTGGAATATTTTAATGCTCAATATGCTATGTGCATTTTAACGCTCATGAAAATTTTGGAGATTTGCAAAACCCTAATCCAGTCTCCTTGTGCATGAAACATTGCATGTACACCATCTATTTTTGTGTGTCCTCACATTTCTCACTATACCCACTACTATACTGCATACTTGTGACCACGGTGATCTAGCCAACGTGATTGATGTCTATTCTTCTATATGCTTGTGCGTGTTGAATAAGTGTTTGATCATTTTATTATTTTATTGTATAGCTAGGATAAGAGATACTTGAAGAATTTTCCTTCAACTTTGCAAAATATATCATATATGCCACATATTTGAGCAAGGCTAGGGCGAGTGCTCACAGTCAGGGAGAAACACACACAACAAGAGAGAATCTTATGCTTCTACATTGGAGAACATGCCCTGTTTTTGAAAGAAATGTAACTTTAGAAGATATTATATTGTACTTTTATTGTGTTCCTCCTTCAAAGATGTTATTCCTCTATTTGGAGATGTCCTTGATGTAATTGGTTATGTAAAATTCACGAGGTAAAACCTATGTTGTAAGTCGGGGAAATATTCCCCAAGAGAATAAGTATAAAATGTATTTTTGAGTATCCCTAGGAGAAGTCGGCCCCGTTGGACCAAAAGGTCAACCAACTAAAGAATATAAATAGGGAGGTGCCCTCCCTCATTTGAACATAGTTCTAATTTTGACATATGAAAATTGCAATTCTAATGTCTTATAGTTTCTATAATGGGAGTTTCAAACTATCCATGTACATTGCTATTAGGGGGTTTTAAATTGCCATTGTAGGTTGCTATGAGGAGGGTTCTAAATTGTCTTATAAGTGACTATGAAGGGGGTTACTAACCAGCCTCATAGACTACTAAGAGGGGGGATACAAATTTTCCCCATAGGTGCTTATGAATGGCATCCACAACTTTCCTCTTTGATGTCTACAAGCAAGGTTTTTAAAAGACCCTATAACCCTCTATAAGGGTTTTTTTGGCAAACAGCCCCCATAGATTTTTATAAGAGAGGGGGTCAACGAAAGGGGTTTTCTAACAACCTCGATCATATTTATATATGTCGGAGGTGTAGCAAGGGGGATCCCAACCACCCTTGTAATCCTCTATTAGGAGGTCACAAAATGGCCCCAAATGTAAGTTTTGGGTGAAGTCCAAATTTCTTCAACAACTACCCTTAAAGGACAAAACTTTTCACATCGATATGTATGGGGGTGGTTTTGGAATAAATGCCCTTATGGAATACGGGTTTTTTTTTAATTACCTCTGTAGTTCTCAATGAAGGGGGTCTAAGAGGGGGATTCACGACCTCCCCCATAGGGATCTATTAGGGGGGTAAAAAACCACCCCTAAAAGCAGTTTTTGGGGGCGGTTCCAATTTATTTAAAAACCTCCCTTAAAGGAAAAAACTTTTAACATTGTTTCCTTTAGGGGTGGGTTTTTCACGACCACCCCTAAAAGTAAAACCGCCCCTCTAAGTAACATTTAGGGAGCAGAAGAGAACCCCCCCTAAAGGTCTAAAATGTTGTAGTGCTTGAACAAGTAGTAATTAACCACCTTTGATCACTTTCCTTTTCAAGAGCTCATCTACTCTAAATCTCTTCTCTAAGAGCAATTTCTCCAGTACCAAAGAGCATCACATGCAATCATTAATTCTCTAATCAAATAAAAATGAAAAGTAAAAACACTTTGTTTTTACCTATCATATTTTATTAAATCTTAACTTCTACAAGCCCCAACATCACCGCTCTCATTGAACCCTTCCAGAGAGTATATATTCTTTGTACCTATTACTAAACTCCAAATAGCATTACTGCGCTCTGATACCATATGTCGCAAGCCTAAATTCATAAGCCTATTCTATATAGGATTCTCCATTGGTTAGTCAAAATCATACCCAAATCTACCATCTCTTTCTCAAAACAAATCTACTCCATCAAATTCCTAGATTCCCAATCCATATATTAATTTTAAAGAGTTTAAGCCATTCAAATTTTTCCTTTAAATACTTTGTAGAAATAACGCACTACTACAGGAATTCGATAACATTACTTAAGTTAACATTTCTGACTAGATTCAAACAAATACTCCAAGAATCAACCAATCGTTAAACTATTGGGATCACTTCCATTTTCCAATTTGAACTTCAATAATTCAATACTCTATTATTCCAATGCAATTTGATATTGCATACACAAATTTATTGATGCAACATTGTTGTTGGAACGATTTCTCCCAAGAGGTCGATTTCTCATCAAGATGCATTCACCACTTGACTGGGAACACCTTCTCTTCCTCACCATTGGATATTTGACTTGAGATTATAATCTCTCAAAACCTTTCACAACAATATCATGCTTTATATCTTCAAGATAATAACCCAATCCCTGCATTCACTAGTTCTTTAACCAATAATCACTCCATAATTTTCCTTCACACACTACTTTGGGTAATTCCAATGCACTACTACAAGAATACTTATCAACGAAAGGAAACGAAGATACAATACTCTAAGAAATTTTCTTCATAAATGAAGACAATGCAGGAAAGAGTTGTTGCTGCAAGAAAATGTCATTGTTGTAGGAACATGAGTAGTCACACCATAAGAAAAATCATGTTGTTATAGGAACAAAAATAGTCACACTACAGGAAAAATCATGCTATTTTAGGAACAAGAACAGTCACACTTCTGCAAGAATGGGAACAATTATGTTGTAGGATCAGTCACGCTACAGGAACAACATTGGCCACAAATTAGAACACCAACCATCAATTTACCGGTTCCATTTGATGAGAATGTCTTCTAATTACTTGGGATCAATCTTTGAATCCTCATACCAACAAAATTTTTCCTCTACCCAAGGGATATAATTGTACTTTATCCCATCATTCCTCAATATTCTTATGGATTTAAATCCACAAGCTATTGTATGGAAACAAAAAACACCATCTCCAATTTTGGTCTTATGAAGTTCGTAGGAACTTCATCTTCTCAATCTCGTCTCGTAAACAAATAATACACCTCGCTCCTCTTCTCATACAGTGAATTCAATTTCACTGAAGTATTAATGAAGACTCGTATGTTCCTTATGCACACATGCATCCTCCCTATTCAGATTCTTCCTTCCATCTACACATAGTTAATTCACACACAAAACCCTCTTTCACACAATAAGTTAACTAATCCATTCATCAGCATTCACACAAAGAATCATTAATCGGGCACAATCATTCAATATGTAATAACAATAAATATATTCAAACAATGATATGTACATCATTTTACCCATAAGTCTCTCTACACCTCTTATGGCCTGATTTTCTACTATTTGGCCACTCCTCAGTCTGTCTCTCAATCCATCTCTACCTTCTATTGTCTGTAGTCTTACACTTTTATACAAGAATGGGATTGAAACTAGAATTAGTCCAGATCCTAATTTATTTCCTCAAAATATTCACTAACTTCTAATATTCCTCAAATCTTAAAATCTCACTATGAGTAATCTCTATGATTCCTAGATTCTTGAAATCTACTAATCAGGGAAAATTCTATTACAACACAATACTTGACTCGTCATACACCTAGACATTTCGAGACCTATATTTGCAAACTATAGAATGATTACAATAATTACAAGGGAAAACCCCTTTCTTTGGAAAATGTCAAGACCCCCTTGGGTCTAAATGACTAGGTTGATTTTTGAGAGTCCATGCTCCTGCATCACGATTGAAAAAACTACAACAACATTTCTACTTGTCGATACACACTAGAAAATGAACGAAGCAACATAACCATTGTCAATTTAGGGTTTATAGTTATCAGTTTAAGGTTTATGGTTGGAAAAAATCAAAATAAACTAATTCTAAGTAGATTTTATTTTAAAATTTAGATTTTCATGCAATTCATTGAAAAAAACTAGTAATGTTTTTGTTGTCGGTTTTATTTTTTAGTTACGTATGTATTGGATTTTTTCCAATCCTTTGTGCATTGACAAATGATTAGAAAAAATTAGGAAGAATTTATTCTTTTCGATACACATTTGAAAATAAAATCAATAGCATAAATATTGTCAATTGATAAAAATAAATAAATTTAAATTACTAAAAAATGAAAAAAAATTACTAAAATAGAAATATAAATTTTTTTGTTTTGTTTTCGAGGAGCTAACTTATTAGTGTTATTCATTGGCTGGTTGGTAGCTTTGATGGGTGGCTAGTCGATAGTGGGTCCAATTGTACACAAACTCTTAGTCGTGGTTTGTTAATAGTTATGCAGGTGGAATGTTTAACAATCTGCCCGTTGATTGTTTTATTTTTTATAGCAGTGGCAGGAGCTCTATCGAGCTAATATATCAATTAAGGTAAAAATATCAATCGAGCTATTATCTCAACCAAGGGTTTATATAATCCTCAATCGAGCGCTTGGTTGATCCCTTGATCAAGCTTTCAAGCCCTTCACATCCTCCTCTTGCTAAAAAAGTGTTACCCATCTTCATGGGAACACTAATACATTAAATTAATAAATATATATTAATGGTTAACAATAACTATGTAGATAGGTTTTATAATAAGACCTATTAGATTTATCCTCTCCACATTTGGGGAATGGAGGTTGATCTCCAAAAGTATTAGATTTGTGGAGGTTCTTTGTCTTCTCTTTACTGTGGGTTTTTACTACAAGATTTTATTCATGGGTTTTTATTCATGGTAGTCAGGTGTCCTTGTAGGATGGAAGAATGGGAATGATTGGGCAAGATGAGGATGGTGGAATTTGGATCTTGTATTCAATAAAGTAAGTCATCATGATTTTATAGAAAAATACACCATGCACACTTGCATAGAACACTGATAGGGATCATGGATTTTGGTCTCAGTTAGGATACTTCCAATATCAGTATTTGTGAAGTTCAAGAATTCAATCCTTATGGATTTCGATCAATGAATTCCATTTCATCCCTATCTAAATTCACCAACTATGAGTTATTCAGTGTGCTAGTAATAAATGATATTAATTAAATCATAAATGAAGTGACCTAACCTAATGAAAAGCCGTATATTTATCCATGGTGACCAATCAATGCTTATTTAAAGCACATCATCCCATAGCATTGTATCATCACATATATGTTTATCCCACATGTAAAATATGGGGTGTTAGTCTTCCATACCTCTTGGTATATAATAGAGGTGAGGGAGAGCCTTTGGACATATTATTCTACATCAAGTATTATGTTGTGATTATCTTTGTAATACTTTGGGATAACATATGTGGAGTGGA
The DNA here is from genome assembly GCA_001517045.1 of Pseudotsuga menziesii. NCBI lineage: Eukaryota > Viridiplantae > Streptophyta > Pinopsida > Pinales > Pinaceae > Pseudotsuga > Pseudotsuga menziesii. The sequence goes on along the minus strand of LPNX010456360.1, from coordinate 260,766 downwards.
GCTCAAGTATAATGTTAGAGATATCTTGAGGAATACGAAAAATTTTCCTTTCCCATGGATGCTTCCCCATTTGGGGTTTTACCCCATATACTTGGTATTCTCTTATCTATTCTTTTATCTCCATTTTTGTTCATGTTCTTTGTTGCATGATTAGATAGAAAACTAGAATAGATAATGCTTTGAATGTTTTGTATTGTTGCATGATTTTCTCATATTTTCAATATTCTAACATGGTATTAGAGCAAGTTGATATACTCTACCTTCTTTAGTAAAATCTTATATTTTTGTTTTCAAGCAACAGTGTCTCATATTTTTACTTGAGCACTTCATATTTTGTAGTTTTGTGACCTGATCTACAATATAGAAGTGATAGTTTTTCGTATCTAGGATTTATTCTACATATTTGAAAAAACAAATCAAACCCTAACTTTCACTATTAATTTTCAGAAATTTAGAAAATTTCAAGTTTTTCTTGATTTATTTTTGTAGTTTTGAATTGAATTTTATTGTATACTAATATAGCATCAAGGATATATCTTTTGGATTGCAGATCTGGGTGTTTGGTTGTTTCTATTTCAACTTATTATATGTTTCCATCTAGACAGCTTTGGCAACAGTTTCAGCAATTTTTATGTAGGTTTTCCTAATTTCACAATCATATGTGCCCTATACACTACTAGAGCATGTATACGCACCCAACGTTAAGCTATCCCACGTTGCACTTTTTTGGAGATTTTTTTTGCTTTTGACATTTTCTGTGCATAGGAGTTGCATATCCCTCAGTTAGTGATAGAAAGGTTTCGACAATCGTGAGAAAATTCTAATTTTATACTATTTTTGTATCTTTGAGACAATTCAATGGTTTTTTGCATTTCAGGTTAGTATTTAATTACCATGACTTTAGAAATTGTTTCTATTCTTGTGTTATTTGTATCTAACTATCTCTCATGGAAGATAAATATGATTGACGTGTTTAGGAGTAAGAGCTTATGGAAGTTAACTAAAGGTGATTTATCCAAACCATCCGATGCAAAAGAGTTAGCAATATGGGAAGATCGACGTGATCAAGCAAGAGGGCTTATTGGACAAATTGTTTCACATAGATTATAGGTACACATTGAGGATGAGTATAGTCCTATTGAGGTATGGGAAACCCTAGCTTCTTTATTTGATAAAAGTGATGATGTTTTTGCTTACTATCTTGAAAAGAAAATCCATGAGTTATACCCTCAAGATTTTGATAGAATAGTCATTTCTTGCTTAATTTAAAATTTATATTGAAAAATTAAATAAATGTGGTAAACATGACAAGAAGGATGGCAATGCTCTAACTATTCTTGTAGAACAAAAATTACCTTCATGTTTTGATATGTTCATCCAAACTAGGAATAAGGTCATTGAAATGTCAAAGGGTACTCACCAACCCTCTTTTGAATATTTTTGTAAAGGTCTAATAAATGAGAAAGATAGATAAATTGCTAGTGTTCAATTGTTTAATAATAAATCTCTAATGGCACAAAGTAAAAAAAATCATAATAAGAATTTTAATAAAAAAATTAAACCACAATCAAGGATCAAGTTCTATTGATGACGCTTCTAATGTTTCTAGCATGGGGTCTAACAAAATGAAAGTGTGTAATCCTTGTAAGTATTGTGGAAAAACCAACCACCTTGAAAAGAGTTTCTTTAAATAGAGACCTAAACTTGTGAAAGAAAAAAAAAATGTCCTCCAAAGAACAATTTGTATCCCTGTGTGCCTATTATGTTCAACCAAGTAATTTTTCTTTTGATGTAAAGCATTACAAAAACATTTTTGGGATGAAGCTATTTGTTGTGCTAACTATATCTTGAATAGAGTCCCTACTAAATAAGTATTGCAGGTTTATTCCTAAAGAAAAATAGAAGGGAAGAAAACCTAATATTAGTAATTTTAAGGTATTTGGTAGTGAATGTTGGGCTCATATATCGGATGAAAAAACAAAAAAAGTTAGAATCCAAGTCTCACAAATGTATTTTCATTATTTTTCTGTGAGGATTCTAAAGCGTACAAGTTGTTTGATCCCTCTACCCAAGGTGTCATTATTAGGAGAGATGTCCACTTTGAAGAAATATCTCCTCCTCCCAACTCTATTGAACCTCATGCTACATTGAATTTTCCTTCACCTTCTATTACTTCTATATTTGTTACTTCTTTATCTTCTTCTATGCCTATTATTTATCCTAGTTCACCCTCTTGTTCAAATGTCCACCTGAATGTTCTGAAGATACTAATATGGGTCTTGCCACTACTCTTCCTATTTGGGCTCATAAAACTCTTGAATCCATAGGTTTTGAGATTGGTATTCCTTTCAGTAATCGTCAAACTAGGCCTAACTTTGCTCATGTGACTAAAGTTTTGGCCATATGTGATCCCCCTACCTATGCTCAAGCCAAAGATATGTTTTAAAGGGAGAAACCCATCCAAACTAAGTATGACTTGTTAATTAAGAACAATAATTGGACTCATGTTCCGCTTCCTCTTGCAAAGAATTTAGTTGGATGTAAGTGGATATATAAAATGAAGTTTACTGTAGACGGACATATTGAAAAACATAAAGCTCGGTTAGTAGCAAAATGATTCTCTCAATAAGACATATAGATTATACTGAAACTTTTGCTTTAGTTGCTGAAATGAACACAATAAGAACTATCATTTCACTTTGTTACATCGTATCAATGGAAAATACACCAAATGGATGTCAAGAGTGTGTTTTTGAATGGTGATCTTAGTGAAGACATTTATATGCAGCGACCACCTGGTTTTGTTACTACTGTAGCTTCAAGTTTGGTATGCAAGTTGAACAAGTATTTCTATGGTCTTAAGCAAGCACCTAGAGCTTAGTATTTGAGAGATTGATGCTTATTTCTTGAAGAATGGTTTTAAGTAATGTGTATCTAACCTATGTGTGTGTGTGTGTGTGTGTGTGTGAAGATCTTTGATGATGTTGTTCTCATAATTGTGGATTATCTTATTATCACTGGAAACCAACTTACACTTATATAGGAAATAAAGAATAATCTAAAGCATGAATTTGAAATTACCAGCTTAGGCCTACTGCATTATTTTTTTGTCTACAGATTTGGCATATGGAAAATGGTATTTTACTCTCTTAGCCTAAGAACACGACAAAATTGCTTTCTTGGTTTCGTATGAGTGATTCTAATTCATCACCTACACCATTTCAATCCAATGTAAAGTTAATTGTTGATTGTGAAACTCCTCTTGTTGATGTGACGTTATATCGTCAACTTGTTGGGAGTTTGATATATTTTAGACACAACAGACCAAATATCTCTTTTGCAGTCAGCATGGTTTCGAGGTTTATGCAAAAGCATCATGAAATTCATTGGACAAAAACAAATAGGGTTCTTAGATATTTACAAGGGACGTTGCGTTATGATGTTATTCTAGTAGGGCTACAGTTTCACTCCTTGGTTATATAAATTTTGATTGGGAAGGGGATGTTTCAAAATGAAGGTATATTGTAGGATATATCTTTCATCTTGGTTCAGGTCTAATTCCATGGCCTAGTAAGAAGTTGAGAATTGTTTCTCTTTATTCTTGTGAAGTATATGAAAGCTAAGGAAGTACCTAAAGAAGAAGTGTGGATCTGTCATGTTCTGACAGAGCTTGGTCTAGTACATAATTCTCCTACTGAATTGAGATGTACAAGACTAAACAAATTGACTTGGATACCCATTACATTCGAGACCTTGTTACATATGGTGTTATTTGTTTGGACTATTGTCCCAAAAAAAAACAAGCATTTGATATCTTCACCAAATCCAGGATAGAGGCAAAAATTTTGTATCTTCATAGTTTGTTGGGATGCAAGAAGTTGTCATCAAGGGGGATAGTTGATGTAATGACATCTTCCTCCTTTTATGTGTTGTTCTCCCAATAATTAAGGGGGAGAGTTGGAATGTGTAATTTTAATAATTACATGTGTAATGATGTCTAGTTGATGTCATAAGATGTCATAACTAGCACTGGAAGAAAAAATTAGAGAAAAAAACTCTAATATTATAAAATTGAGTTATCCCACATGCATAATAGAGGAAAATACTCCTTTTATCATTCATTATACAAAGAGGTGGAAAAACATTTATCCCACTTGTAAAAGATGGGAAGTTAGTCTTCCATACCTCTTGGTATATAATAGAGGTGAGGGAGAGCCTTTGGGCATATTATTGTACATCAAGTCTTATGTTGTGATTACCTTTGTAATACTTTGGGATAGCATATGTGGAGTGGACCTCAAAGCGTAATGTTGGAGATATTTTGAGGAATAATAATAGTTTTCCCTTCTCATGGATGTTTCCTCATTTGTTATTTTACCACATATATCTAGTGTTCTCTTTTCTATTCTCTTATCTCCATTTTGTTCATGTCCTTTGTTGCTTGATTATATAGAAGACTAGAATAGATCATGCTTCACATGTTTTGTATTGTTGTATGGTTTTCTCATATTCTCAATATTCTAACAGTTAAGACCTTCATGTCCTTTATTTTTTAGGTTTATTCCTTCATGGGAAGTGGTTGAAATGAATACAAAGTCATTTCCTACATGTGCAACCCTTCATAACAAGTACCCCTCACATAAATTAATCACAGGATTGTAAGGATATAAACTTATTAATTAATTAAAAGGAAATTCAAAAAGAGTTTATAAATAATATGGAGTAACATACCATTAAAATGGGTATTGAATATATATCTAAGTGAGTGAATATATAAACCCTTTGTTATATTAGTAAGGAAAAATAGGGGGAGGGGTGTGGGGGTGTTATCAAATATATCCAATCCCTAAGTTAGAGGAAATTATTCATAAAGGGTTATAAAAAAGGATATTAAGAAGAGTTCAAGAGTATATAAAGGGATTAATCTTTAAGGGGTTAGGGATGTGGGGTGTTATCAAATATATCCAATCCCTAAGTTAGAGGAAATAATTCTTAAAAGGTTATAAAAAGGATAATAAGAAGAGTCCAAGAGGTATATAAAGGGATTAATCTTCAAGTAAATGTCTAACGGAAGAAGTTATCATTGGAATAATAATATTTGAATAATGAATTCCAAAATTAATTCTATTTCTTTGGTGAAATGTCCTTTGTGTGCTAAGGAATTTAGATGTGGAGGGTCCTTCAAAAATGTGTAAGTCAATTGCACATATTGTAAAAGACAAATTACTTTAACAGATTATCAAAATGAAATGTCACAAATTAAAAAATTAGAGGATAAATTAGCACAATATCAAGAGTACATTAAAAACTTACAAATTCAAATGAATGCGGAAAATTTTCAAAAAATGGAGGGAGATAATCGTCTCTTAAAAAATCATAATCAAAAGTTGCTCGCTCAATTGAAGGAATTAAAAGAGGAAAAAAAACATGCAATCCATAGTAAGTTCAAGATATCAAGAAAAAATGAAAAAGAACTTAGTAGAAAAAAGATGAATAATTTTATCATCTAAAAGGTTATAGTGAAAAATTACTTGCATAGATCAAGAAGTCAGAGGATACAAAGCAGTGCGCTCATAAACTAGACCAAGAGGATCAATATCTCAAGAAAAAGTTATCATAGAAAGAGAGAAAATTCTTCCCTAAAGAAGCTTAATTAGAAATTGCTAGAACAAATTAAAAAGTTAAAAGAAGAAAAGAAAGCAAATCAAGATATAAAAAACGAAGCCGACAAACTAAAAATTGAGGAAGAAAATTGTTGCCTAAGAAGCATAAAGTTTTCTTACACAAATTAAGAAGTTAAAGGATGGAAAGAAAACACAGCCAAAGTTAGATCTATGTGTCAACAAAGAACGACTAGTTGACAAAGGAACAATGACATCCAATTGAAGTAGGGATATCATCAAAGGTTGAAGTACAACCGATGAAAATCCCAAGTATATCTACCAATAAACATTTGAGGATCAACAAGGCAACACAAGTGTGCAAAGAATAACTAATATTATAAAAGATAATGAAGAATAATTTACAAATATGAAAACGAAAGACAAGGTTATCAAGACACCTTATCAACATCATAATCATAAGAGTTGATTCCTTAACCAATCAATATATCGACATCAACAAAAGTAGATTACTTGTGTTCCAAAGAATGGTCATACCTATACAATTTGATTTAAAGCAGGAGTCATCTTGGAAAACATAATATGATTGGTTCTCTCCTAGAACCTTATAAATGTTTAGTTCCACAAAAAAATCAGATTAGAGTGGGAATACCTTTTCACAACTCGACAATTATGCTTTGTTCTTAGAATATCACATCATCTTGTATCATCTACCATAAAAGATTAAAAATGAAGAATCTTGAGAAGACATTACACACCGGAACCAAGACATAACTTTTAGTATGATTTGAGGACAAATCATTTTAAAGGGTAGGCAATGTAATGTGTGTGTGTGTTAAATTAAAAAATAATAATAATAATTAATTCATTAATGAAGTGGCATGACCTGATGAAAAGACATGTTTATTTATCTATGATGACCATACAATACTTATTTAAAGCACATCATCCATGGCATTGTATAATCTCATATCTCTTATTCACTATTTATATATGTGTCCTTATGGATTATAACTTCTTGTCATATTTAAATGGGATATTTAGCAATTGAATTACTATTGATATTCGAGAAACAAATTATGTTCATTTCACATGTTGCTAAAATTTGCAACCATTCACACTGCACAAAACAAATCAAAGGAGAGACAATGGTCCTTTGGTCATTAACAAACTTCACATTTATGCTTATGTTGCTTGAATTTTGGCCTTATAACTTCCCTAATTATTCAATTTTAAATATAATGATTCATGTTCCTATGGTTGACAAAAGTTCGTCAAAGGCAATAAATATTTCACTACATCACAATTTTTTTTAATCACAAAATAGAACCAAAACTAAGTAAAGGTAAAAAAATGTACAAGATAGCTACAATGCCAAGGATGCTCCTTCATCACTTGCTTTCACCCACCCAACTTACCTTTTAAAGAGATACAAAGACTATTACACCTCTAATCCAAAAATTTTGTAGACAATAAGATTAAAGTTTGTTATCACAACGCAAGTGAGATTTATGATTTATTTTATCTCATTAATACAAGAAATCTAGTGGATTGGCATCTCCCAAGAGAACGATGAAAGCCTTAATGCCATCTAGTGTTGCAGCTGCCACTAAATTTTTTCGCTCGCAGATCCTGCAGGCATTATCTGATCCAAATTTTCCAATGGATTGAAGATCATCTTGTCCCCCTGTTGGGAACGTGATCTCTTCAGCAATCAATGTTTCTGACATGGGGATAAGGTTTTTATTTCCCTTGGCGTCCGCTGCCTAGAATCGGTTGAATAGATATGGGTTCTCTATATTTGTGAGGCCCTTCTCATGTTCCTCCATTTGCCTACAATTGCAGGCCTCAAATCTTGGGTTGTTCTTAAAATTCCAGATCTATCTAAAGATGGGGATCCCCATTCATCTTCAGTTGCTGATTTTTGAAGGGAGACAGCTTCATGACCAGACTTTGTTGTAGGATATCAGTATCTCCAAAGATGCTTCCATTTCATTAGTATCTTGCCTCAATGGAGGTGTGATTGGCCCTAGCGCACCCTCCTCCTCTCATCCACACTCCTATAAAATGTGGTGAATCCTGGGCCATCTATGTCTTTGGCATCAAATCTTCAAACGAGTTTTGTTGTTGCATGTCAAATCTTCAAACGGGTGTTGCTGCTGTGGGGAATAAGGAACTATTTAGATAAACTGAGGAAACAATAGAGCACTAAGGCTCGCACACACTGGAGGAGGATCACACACTCAACTCAATTATATTACTGAATAAAAGTTGCATATATAGGTAAATAGTAACCAAACTAGATCCATGAATAAAGGATCATATCCTATAACTTAGGAACTGTCAAACCACTAATCCTATATATATAAATCACCATCAATACATTTCTACATTATCGCTAACATCCTCCCTTAATGGAGAAATGGGTTCTCTACAACACCAAGTTTCTCTCTAAGATCCTCAAAATGAATTCTTCCTACTGGTTTTGTGAAAATATCAGCAACATTTTCACTTGTACTACAATAATTCAATTCAATCTCTTTAGACTCAATCTTTTCTCTCACAAAGTGATGTTGCAACTCGATATGTTTGGATCTTGCATGATAAACTGGATTAAGTGCCAACTTGATTGAACTCTGATTATCACATTGAATTCTGGTAGCTTGTTCTTGCTTTGTACCAACATCTTCAAGAATGTGCCTCAACGAAATGGATTCACAAGTAGCATTGGTCAATGCTTTATATTCAGCTTCTGCGGATTACAAATAAAGAGTTGGTTGTTTCTTACTGCTCCATGACACGACTCCTGAACCAATGTGAAAAGCATATCCATAAGTAGATTTCTTGTCATCGGGATTCCTTGCCCAATTAGAATAAGAATAACCTGCCAACTTAACATCAAATGCCTCAGTATATAGAAGACCAAAATTAATTGTTCATTTTAAATATCTTAGGACTTGTTTTGCAACTTTCCAATGTGTTTCACATGGCTTAGCCAAAAATTGACTAAGAATGCTAACTGAATATGATATGTCTGTCCTTGTAGTAGTGAGATAGTTCAGGCTTCCCACTAGTTGACGATACAAAGTACCATATGCTTCTTTAGATCCATCATTACTGTACAATTTCACATTTTGATCCAAAGGAGTTGATATTGCTTTGCATTCACTCATTTGAAATATGTTAAGGAATTCCCTTACATACTTGCTTTGAGTGATGAATGTTTTATCGTACTCTCTCCAAATACAATACCTAAACAATAATGCAAATCACCAAGGTCTTTCATAAAAAATTCCTGAGACATATGACTTTTAATATCTGTAATCAACTGATATGCTCCACCTATGAGATCATCGACATATAAATATATCAAACAAACATTTCCCTCTTTATCTTTTTTAATGTATAGGCTTGAATCATTTTTTTCTTTTCATAAAACCTTTCTGTTTAAAGAAGGAATCAATCTTTATATACCATGATATAGGGGCATGTTTCAATCCATAGATAGATTTCTTCAATCTACAAACAAGATCCTCATGTTTTGTAGCTAATGCAACAAGCAATCTAATTGTGTTTAATTTAGCTACCGGTGCATATGTTTCTTTAAAATCAATTCCCTTTGCAACTAGTCTTGCCTTAACCTTGTCAATACTACCATCATCTTTGAACTTAGATTTGAACAGCCATTTAGATCCTATGGGCACTTTATCTTTGGGCAATTCTACTAATTACTAAGTTTTATTTCTCATAATATAAATGTACTCCTCATTCATAGCATTCACCCACTCTTCATTATCTTTGGCTTGATCATAATTCAATGGTTCTATGACATTCATTACATTAGTCATCAAAGCATAATCTCTAAACTTCATAGGAGGTTGAGTTTGTCGAATTGACCTCTAGGTACTACAATACATGTTGGAGTTCCATCCATGATTCTTCTGCTTTCTGTTGTTTCTTCATCTGAGGTGGTATCACTCATGTTATCACCTTGTTCCTGAACCTGTTGTTGTACCTGCACTTTCTGAACAATTTTATCCAATTTGAAATTATCATCTGAGATCTACCCTTCATCAAAATTATTCAACCTGTTACTTATATTTGTATTATCATGAAACACAACATCTCTACTTGCAATCAATTTGTGTGAACTAGGATGAAATAACTTATACGCCTTATGATCATCACAATAGCCAACAAAGACACATTCAATAGATTATGCATCCAATTTTCTTCTATCATCTTTAGAGATGTGTGCAAATGCCCTACAACCAAATATTCTTAAATGACTAATTTCTGGTTTATAGCCATAAAAGACTTCAAAGGGTGTTTGGAGCTCTAATTTCTTTGTTGGACTCCTGTTCTTTAAATATACAGCGGTGTTAATAGCTTCAGCCCAAAAACCATTAGAAATGATTTTACCTTGAAGCATGCTACGAGCACATCCCACTAGTGCTCTGTTTTTCCTCTCAACAACTCCATTTTGCTGAGGCGTATCAGTTACAGTAATTTGTTTTTGGATTCCATTGTCTATACAATATATTTTGAATTTTCCAGAAGTGTACTCACCACCTTGATCCAATCTGAGAATTTTGATATATTTACCTATATGATTTTCAACTTTGATCATGAATTCCTTGAAGTATTCGAAGACATCGTCTTATCTTCTTATGAAGTAAACCCAAGTGAACCTAGATCTCTCATCCACAAATATGATCAAGTACCAAGAACCACCAAGTGATTTGGTCTGCATAGGTCCATAAACATCAATATGTATTAATTCAAGTAATTTAGTCTATCTCTTCTCTTCATGATTAGGAAATTCCTCTCTGTGTTGTTCAATGGGCTTTGGCCATTAGCTTCAGCACTGAAAGAATGGATAGATCAAACATGGGATAAGGTTTATGAGCTTTTTATCTACTCCAATGGATTCTTCATAGTCATGTTTAATAAGGAAGAGGACTATCAAAAAATCATTGATTAGGGGTCGTGGTTTTGAGGTCATTTGGGCCTCTCTATCCAACGATGGTTCCCTGATTTTAATCTTCTCACCACGAATTCCATGATGACTCCAATGTGGACAAGGCTTCCGAAGTTACCCCTACATTATTGGGATCCAAATTATTTGGCCTCCATTGGCAACTCTCTGGATCGGTATGTTAAGACCGGCACCGAGAGGGAAATAAAAGGTTTCTTTTCAAGGGCACGCATTTGTGTTGAACTGGATCGCATTTGTGTTGAACTGGATCTTAGCCTAGGGATGCCTGCTAAGATTCTTTTGGATGAGATCAATACTGAGCCATATTTGCAGCTCATTGACTACGATAATATTGTTTATTGCTGCAGAGCCTGTCAACAAACATGACACCTTCAGGAAACTTGTCCTTCTACCCATGCTTCCATTCCGAAGTCAGGTGTGAGGAAAAAGGAAAAAGGTGGGCAAGAAACCAGTAACAGAAAGAACAACTCGAACCCTCAAGCTGAGCCCAAGCAGCATCGACATGATTCGTCACCCAAACCACCACCCTCGGATCCTTCGAATCATCCATCTTCCCCACTGCAACCTTCTCTAAGTCCTCATCAGCCTCCAGCTTCAAATTCGACCTCACTGGATCCTCCTGTGCTTAATGCAGAGAATGATTTGGTTATGGTTTCGGCCCCACTAGCTAACGTTTAGAAACACCTCACAAATCAGACAATTTTGATAGTGATAAGGAAGCAAACTTAGATCATGTGCAACCTTTCTTAGGGGATTCCTCATAGCAGTTGGCCATTGTCTCAAATTCCCATGCTCCGGACAACTCTACAGGATGGATCGATGTTCGTAAGAAAAGAAAGGACCCTCGTCGGTCAATGATCGAGCATGTTTTTTCGAGGGTTAGAGTTGTGTTGGATAGTTTATCAGTTTGTGTTGTGATGGATAGCTTGTTAGAGGCTGACCCAATTCTTTTATGGGAAAGCCAACTGTGTTTCTTTGTATCAGTATGTACTTTTTCTTGTTGAATAGAAGGTTTCTATCGTCTTACTTTCAAAAAAAGAGATTAAAGTTTGTTATCATATTTTAGTCAGTATAAAATTAGGAAGGTTCACACATTCTTAAAATACTTCTTATTAATACTTAAGTTCATTAAATAATTCTAAATAATGTCTCACAAAAGCTCAAATTAGTGTATCATATTATAAGAGAAGCACATGACCTAAATGCTAGCACGCATGAATATCTTAAGAAAACACATAAATATACATAAGTTGTGCTATACTTACTTTCTGACCAAAATATCATAGGGAAACACATCAATATGCACAAGTTACACTACATATCGTTGGCTATAAATGTCATGAAGTCCTTTAGTTTAGTTCTTGCGGCTTACAATGGGATAATCTGCTGAGGCTGCAACACCTTGGGCAAATGTAGAGAGCCATATGTTCAGCACATTGAATGTTCACTTTATCTTTAGTTACAGCTATGTGAACTAATCAATCACACTAGTCCAAAGGTTTATTTAACCAAGGCTGGCAACACCTTGAGCAAATGTAGAGAGCCATATGTTCAGCACATTGAATGTTCACTTTATCTTTAGTTACAGCTATGTGAACTAATCAATCACACTAGTCCAAAGGTTGATTTAACCATTTTAAAAGATTTAAAAGAATGGTTCACAGCAACTCTATAAGAAGTTGGTAAAGGCAATGATCATGCCAAGCGCAGGTCAATCCAAACAAATCGATCAACACCTTTTGCATCTAACATACCTCTGCTTTTTCCCTCCACATGTTCATATTTTCAGAAGTATACCATAGGGAAACACATCAATACACACAAGTACTCTACTTCATGACCTAAATATCTTGCAAGGCATGAATATCATAGGGAAACACGTCAATATACACAATTTATACTCTACTTTTGGCTGGCTATAGTGTAATTTTTAGTGTGGAACTCTACTTCATGACCTAAATGGCTTGCAAGGCATAAATATGACAAGGAAACACATGAATATACACAATTTATACTCTACTTATTGCTGGTTGTAGTTTTATCTTTAGTGTGGAACTCTACTTTATGACCTAAATGGCTTGCAAGGCATGAAATTCATAACGAAACACATGAATATACACAAGTTATAGTCTACTTATTGCTGGCAATAGTGTCATATTTAGTGTGGAAGTTCTTTGGTTGAGCTCTTAAGGTTTACATGTGAATAATTTGTGGAGGCTGCAACAATTTATACACTAATTCTTGCTGACTATAGTGTAATCTTTACTGTGGAACTCTACTTCATGACCTAAATGGCTTGCAAAGCATGAATATCGTAAGGAAACACATGAATATACACAAGTTAAACTCTGTTATTGCTGGCTATAGTATCCTCTTTGGTATGGAAGTCCTTTTGTTGAGCTCTTAAGGATTACATGTGAATAATTTGTGGAGGCTGCAATGCCTCAAGTAAATGGAGAGAAACATATGTTAATCACAATGAAACACTTAATCTTTAGCTAGGGCTATGTGAACTAAGTCCAAAGGTTAATTAAACCATTTGAATGGTTTAAAAAAATGGTTCTAAGCAACTCCATAAGCAACTGGTGAAGGCATTGATCATGCCAACAACTTAATCTTCAATTACAACTATGTAAACTAATCGATCTTACTACAGTCTAAAGGTTAATTTAACCAATTGAGCAGTAAAGAAAAATGGTTCAAATCAACTCCATATTGAGCTGGCAGAGGCATTGATCATGCCAATCACTTAATCTTTAGTTACAGCTAAGTGAATTAATCAGTCTTACTACAGTCCAAAGGTGTATTTTACCAATCGAACAGTTAAGAAAAATAGTTCAAAGCAATTACATAAGCAGATGGTAAAGGCATCGTTCATGCCAAGCATATGCCAATCGAAAGAAATTGATCAACACCTTTTGCATCCAAACATACCTCCTTTTTTTGTCATAATACCATAAGCACCTGGTAAAGGCATTGATCATGCCAACAACCTAATATTAAACTACAGCTATGTGAACTAATCAATCTTAAATTTTAATACAGTCTAAAGGTTATTTTAACCAATTGAAGAGTTAAGAAAAAATGGTAAATAAACTCCATAAATAGATGGTAGAGGCATTGATCATTCCAATCACTTAAACTTTAATTACAGCTAATGCAAACTAATCAATCTCACTACAGTCCAAAGGTTAATTTAACCAACTAACCAATCTCACCAACAGTCGGGTGATTTTAACCAACTAATCAATCTTACTACAGTCCAGGTGAAGTTAACGGATTGAACAGTTAAGAAAAACGGTTCAAAGCAATTACATAAGCAGTTGGTAAAGGAATTGATCCTGCCAAGCATATGCCAATCCAAACAGATCGATCAACACCTTTTGCATCCAAAGCTACCTGATTTTTTGTTATGATTCCATAAACACCTGGTAAAGGCATTGCTCATGCCAACAACTTAAATCTTAGCCTACAGTTATGTGATCTAATCAATCTTAATACAGTCTAAAGATTAATTTAACCAGTTGAAGAATTAAGAAAAATGGTTCAAAGCAACTCCATAAGCAGCCGGTAGAGGGATTGATCATGCTAATCACTTAATCTTTAATTACAGCTACGTGAACTAATCAATCTCACTACGGTTCGAGGTGAATTTATAAACAACTAATCAATCTCACTACGGTTCGAGGTGAATTTATAACCAACTAATCAATCTCACTACAGTCCAAAGTTGAATTTAACTAATCGAACAGTTAAAAAACGGTTCAAATCAATTAAATAACCAGTTGGTAAAGGCATTGATCATGCCAACAACTTAATCTGAAACTACAGCTATGAACTAATCAATCTTCGGTTCAAAGGAACTCCATAAGCAGCTGATAAAGGCATTGATCCTGCCAATCACTTAACCTTTAATTACAGCTATGTGTTCTAATCGATCTCACTACAGTCCAAAGGTTAATTTAACTAACCAATCTCACTACAGTCCAGAGGTTAATTTAAGAAACTAATCAATCTCATAGAGTCCAAATGTGAATTCAACTGATTGAACAATTAAGAAAAACGGTCCAAAGCAACTACATAAGCAGTTGGTAAAGGCATTGATCATGCCAAGCATATGCCAATCCAAACAGATCGACCAACACCTTTTGCATCCAAACATAACTCCTATTTTTGCCATAACTCCATAAGCACCTCGTAACAACATTGATCCTCCCAACAACTTAATCTTAAACTACAGCTATGTGAACTAATCAATCTTACTACAGTATAAAGGTTAATTGAACAAATTAAACAGTTCAGAAAAGTAGTTCAAAGCAACTCCATAAGCAGCTGGTAGAAATATTGATCATGTCAATCCCTTGATCTTTAATTGCAGCTATGCGAACTAATCTATCTCACTAGTCCAAAGGTTAATGTAACCAACTAACCAATCAATCTCCTGTCCAAAGGTTAATTTAACCAACTAATCAATCTCACTACAGTCCAAAGGTGAATTCAACCGATTGAACGAGTAGTTGGTAAAGGCATCGATCATGCCAAGCATATGCCAATCCAAACAGATCGATCAATGCTTTTTGCATCCAAACATACCTCCTTGTTTTGCCATCACTCCATAAGCACCTGGTAACAGCATTGATCTTCCCACCAACTTAATCTTAAACTGAAACTATGTGAACTAATCAATCTTACTAGAGTCTAAAGGTTAATTGAACCAATGAACAGTTAAGAAAGGTGGTTCAAAGCAACTCCATAAGCAGCTGGTAGAGGCATTGATCATGTCAATCGTTCAATCTTTAATTACAGCTATGTGAACTAATAAATCTCACTACAGTCCAAAGGTTAAATTAGCCAACTAATCTCATTACAGTCCAAAGGTTAGTTTACCCAATTAATCAATCTCACTACAGTCCAAAGGTGAATTTAACTGATGGAACAGTTAAGATAAACGGTTCAAAGCGATTACATAAGCCCTTGGTAAAGGCATTGATCATGCCAAGCATATGCTAATCCAAACAGCTTTTGCATCCAGACATACCTCCCTTTTTGTCCTCCACATGTTCCTATTTTTGAAGCATACCAACAAAATTTTATGGACCCAAGTGTCAAGAGTAAAGATGAATCTCCACATGTTCCTATTTTTGAAGTATACCAACAAAATTTTATGGACCCAAGTGTCAAGAGTAAAGATGAATCTCCAAATGTTCCTATTTCTGAAGTATGCCGACAAAATTATATGGAACCCTCCAGAGTAAATATGAATCTACAAGGCATTTCATTTAGCATATGTAAATGTTCCTATCTTTCAACTGAAGCCAAAAACTCTCAACTTTGGGCACTGCTATCTGGCTTGAGAAAACCTGAATCGCCTTTTCAGAACTATGAAACACCTTATATTGTCACAATTATATAATATACAGGAACCATAAAATTTTGAAAGACAATTGATAGTTACAACAAAGAGAAAATGGAGCTACACCCCAAATATGTTTAATGTTTATGCCTTTAGGCAGGCAGGCAGCAGATGGAACGCTGATACAATTCTACAACATCAATGACAATCAATACTGAATGAAAGGACAATTATTACAAGGAATGCTATGCTATGCAATGGCAGATAGAACAAGCAGATAAAATCAAATCAAATCCTAACCAAGAAAATGCTGAGCTCTGGTCCTCCGGTGCCATCAGGGTTGATCATGTAAAATGCCTCAGAGTCCTTGGATCCCACGACTCTCTCAAACCGAGCTCTCATGTACATCAAATCACCCTCTGCTCCCTCAATCTCTGTGGGAAGAACGCCTGCTCCCATGGACACTGCCTGTAAAAGGCTCAAAACCTCCATATCTGACTCAGAACAAACTTTCTTCATGCCATACCCCGTCTTCTTTCCATTGCAATACATGGTCCACACAGGCTCCTGAAGCAGTTTCCCTCTTCCTGCAGTCTTGTCACATTCCAGTGCAATTCTGACCAGCCCTGAGGCCATCTCTTTGACGAGAGTGCTGGTTGGGGTTGCCAGCTCCAGAAGCAGAATTGGAGGGCACTTGGGATTCTCTTGCACTGCCAAATGGACGTGGCCCTTTCTGTAACCGAATAGCGTTCCCATCACTCTGTTTCCTAGAGGGGGAAACTCAGATGGGCCTGCTGGAAGAGATGGCAATCTACAAGGAGACGTTGGGAGGGATAAGATGTGGATTAAAGATCTTAATGCAGAGAATATTTTCTTCGGCTTCCATTTCTTTGCTCCAGCCGGAGTAGTTATAGTACTCAGTGCAAGATCCTGGTTTCTGGCCATTGGTTGCTGTGGACAAGAGGGTCTGCCCTGCATTTCATGATTTGGCTTTGATGATCTCATTGATCTCACCGCCTATTCCAATACAGAATCCGCGCCTAATTACCCGGATCTCTTCTACCTGCATATATAGCAATACAAATTACTCTTCTTCTGAATTATATAAATATATGGGTACAGAGTATATGAAAGTTATGATTTATCCCAATACCTTATAGCTATGTACATTGTATATCATTCAATCCCAATTGGATTCATCGAAGAAGCAGAATTAGATATCGGAATCTCAATGCTCCTGCAGACTCATGTTCATGTTGCCATGACAGATGTCCGGATTCGTCAAATTTTCTTTTCATTGTCAAAATTTGGTCACATAGGGAAGTAAAGAGTTCTCAATTATCTGATCAGATCAAATATCACCTGGATTTTTTTAGACTGTTTGGGTTTTATTCAAAATTGGATCAAATTTCTAAAGAAATCGTTTGTTTCAACTTTCTTCGTACCAGAAATTTCACTCAATGAAAGAAATCCTATTTTAGCACAAAATTAACTCCCTCCACCATATTCTACTAACTCATTTTCATTTTACCACAAATACATTCATGGCCTATATCCATGAGTCCATCAAAACGGGCCAAGGCAAATCGTACCTTGGAAATGGAAAACAGGAGCAGCCGCCGCCATTGGAGAGCAACAGCAGGAGAGAAGCTGCAAAGAAAAGAAAAATATAGATATCGATAGCTACCAAATTGTAAAACCCATGACCACATATCATCATTAATCTTTCCGCTTCTATGCGTTGGTTGCCACCGCATGGAATAGCCTCTCAATATTCACGGGCTTCATTTTCTATCCATAGAAGCGCGTATTTCGAATCCATTTTCGGCAAATCTAAACCTCCAACCGAAACATTAACTCAAAGATGTCTCAGCATTTGGCAGGAACCTGTCGTAGCACGGATGCCCAGTTGCTCACAGTCCATCTACACCCACCAAAATCTCTTTATAGCAATCACATGCACATTCCCAAAAAGAAAAAACAATATAGAAATCATAGGAGTTAAATCAATTTTGTATGAAAAGAGTCTTTTTCTTAGTGACAACTCAGACATGAATCCTAGGCATGATACGAGCTGTATCCAGACTCATGTCTCAAGTAGAGTTCTACTTGTAAGATGTGTATTTAGAAGGTTAAATCTGTTTTCATGAAGACGCTTAAATTCTCAAAAAATCAATCAAAATTGTTCCACGAAAGTATGTACAAACCTAAGATTCCAGGCTTGCTTGTATCCGAGACAGTACATGAGTGTATACGGGAAATTGAGGTATGCATTCCATTCAAGGACTTTAGAGGCTCTGTAGACAGTGATGATTACAGGATATTCCTGTGCAGAGAACAAAGGTAAATCCAACTTTTTGCAGAGGAAAAGCTAGCGTTTTTAAAAGATGGATGGAGTTAATAAGCATTAAATAAATGGTCTCTGAGCTGTACTGAAGTTGGCCTCGCAACCATCTCCCCACGTTGTACCCGCACGACAACAAAAATAACGACAAGAAAATCCCAGCGTCATCATCAATCGACTTTTAACAAAATATTTGTACAAAGCCAAGGTAGCGCTCGCCCTAGGCGTGCTGTAGGAGGCTAACAGTGGGGCATGATTCCATGCGCATTTGCTGGTTATACAATTTCTAATCAATTTTATGCGATTATACTACCTACCACCTATCAATTCATCTCCTAATTCCGTTACTTACGCTCTGAGTTTTTATAAGTTTGCTTCTGATATTAACCAGAGCTCCTCACATTTTCATTTTTCAACTGTTTGTTGGTTTTGATTTTTCAAATGGGATGGGAATCAGATGGGATGCATCCATTAAAAAGGCTTTATTGATCTTTCTTCAAACTTTTTTTTATGGAATGGTTTAGGAAGTATCTAATGCAAGGTTTGTAGTTTTAAATGTTTAAAGGAATCAAATTTTAAGGTGTAAACTTTTTCTAAGTAAGCCTGGTGAAGAAATGTATAATGCAATACAATTTTTGTAATTTTAATTTATTTAGTTTTTATGTATATGCTTTTTATTTTAAATCTAACTTGAAGAAACATATTATGTTTTTATAATATTTTTTATAAAATATACTTGTCAACTTTAAAATGAACATGAAAAAAAGTTACACATCTCCTTTTTACTAAACTATAAAATAAGTCTCTTTTTAATAATTCATAAAATATATCTTACACCAGTGTAGATCCAAATCCTAGTCTTTATGAAGCCCCGAGATGGATCAAATCTTTTGAGGTGCAAACCTCTTCATAGGTATCCATTGATTTGATTCAAACCAAAAGACACATCTTTTTATTTAAGGTCCACATATAATTTTATTATTATTATTATTTAATATTATATATGGCCGACATATAATATTTTTTATTAATTTTTATTTTGTTAGGAATGAACATTGCATCATTTCCCCACACATGGTTTTAAAACCATGTGCAGGGCCCTCCTACAATCATGGGTTGTTTAAGAGGCCTTGCACATGGTCTTAAAACCATTTGGAAGGCCCTCCTAAACCATGTACAATAAAACCATGCGTTGTTCATGAGGCCTTGCACATGATTTAAAAACCATGTGCAAAGCCTCCTAGACCATATAAAATAAAACCATGGGTTGTTTAGAATGCCTTGCACATGGTTTTAAAACCATGTGTAAGGCCAACATTTTTTTGCGGATAATTCAATTTTGTGTATTTTTTATTTTGTGTTACAAAATCTCTCCCATAGTATTCACTATCACTATTATTTTTTGCCCACATGCTACAAACGTTACTAACGTTACATCACTTTACAAGATCTCCCTCATACTGGGCTGTAAAGCTCCTCAAAAATCATTAATTTAAAATAGAATACATTGATAATAAAACAATTTTTGCCATATTTAATTCAAACCAGAATAGTATACCTGAAAATGAATTTACCTACCATTTTCCTTGATATCAGAGTATAAAAGACTAGTCAAATCAAAGTTCCGAATGTTCCTCAAGTTTCCCAGTTCATAGTCAAAATGAGATTTTTCATGGATAAAATATGCATACCAGTCAATCTTACTAAATAATTATTAACATCCCGTTTATGGACTCTGCAAACTTTGAACCAATCCCTTTCCATTCAACCATTTATTTTAACATCTGTACAAGCATATTGCACATCTATATATAGATAATTCATATGACATTTTTATACTACTAATATCTTGAATGAACACATGGGTGCTTACTCTGAATTCCATTTAAGTCGGACTTTTAACAGCTATTTTGATGTATGTACTTATTTTCCTCAAGTCATGACATTTTTATTTGGATGCGTTTTTAAGTTATTTTGGTTAACTTTAAAAATTAATATTTTATTATATGATTATTTAAAAAAAAAAATAACTCAATTAAGAATTACACATGTCTCATGAGATTATGATATACGTAGTATGTACTATTTTCCACACTGTATATAATTTATTTAGCCAATTAAGAATTACAAATGTCACATCATGTTAAATGTATTATTTTTAACATTATATATATAATTATACATGAATAGATTATTATAAAGTATAATCTTGATTATAATACAAGTATATGTATTATTTTTTTATATTATATATAAAATTATTATATATAAATAGATAGTTATCTAGTGAATATTATAAAAGTATAATTTTTATGATGTAATGATGATGATGATTAGTCTCATTATAATATAAATGAATTAATTGGATTTTTCAAGTTTTTTATTTTATTTTTATAACTAGCATAGATCTATCTTAAACCTGGATTTAGAAAGCACCGAGAGAGATCCAATTTCGACTATATCACCTTATATATTAAAACACTCCATAAAACAAAAATTGCTCCCATATCTCACTAGTTGCAGGCGATATGAACATTGAATTCAAAACCAGACAACAACCCAACATCACTTAGAGCAACCGTCTATATTGTACAAGCTCTTATTATTATTATTATTATTATTATACCAATAGATTCCCGGCTTCATTGCGTACTTCCAAAAATTTCCACCTACAGTAACTCTCTGATTTGCAGGGATATTGACACATCCCTTTGTGCTATATTTAATTCGGAATCACAGAAATTAAAATCCATGTTTGCTCCTCTGTCAATGCACTGTTTATTTCATAACTATTTTGATGGGTAAGAAGATAACTCAATCTCTGTTTTTTATGCAGACCAGGAGCAAGTTTGAGAGGCTTGACAATGCTCGCAAGGAAATCGGATACATCTGTTCTCCTGGGAAAAAGAAGATAACTTATTTCAAAGGCGACCATAAAGAATATGAGCTTATTAATGGTAAATTCCAAAACAGAATATAAATTTTAGTATCTTGGTATTGGAAAAACTTGCTAAATGCAAAGATAAAAATGAGAGTCCACCCAACCATTTAGAGTCTGGAAAATGTTGAGAAGAGAATCTAAATGTTTCATGGCACTGGCAAAGGGTGGCAAAGGGTATATTTGGAGGGATGTTCTTGGGAAGGCGGGCATTTGTAGGCACCCAGCCAGATGGCAACACCTAGCCTTAAAAATCAAGCATGGTTTTTGCAATTAAAACTTAGGAAACATTTTGCAATTAATCCTGGAGCTAGAGATGGTGAATGGCTAGGAGATTACTTGTTCAAATTCCTTCTTCCTTGGTTTTCTTTTCTTTACGGTAGATTTTGGGTTTGATTAATTTTTATGGTGTTTATATAGCTATTGAATGAAAATAGACTTCTTTTTATTTTATTAATACCCGACATAATATTTTTTATTTTTCTTTTGTTACAAAGGTAAACGTTACAAGATCTCCGTCATACAAGATTAGACAAACTTTACAATATTATTTTCGGCGGACATAATATGGACAAACATTACATCCACAAACGTTACAAGATCTCCCTCATACTGGGCTGTAGAGCGCCTTTGGGCACAATAAGGTTTGAAATATTATTCTCTATTCCTCTCCTATTTTTATGGGTTAATAAGTTATGAATTTAATTTATATTAGATTTTTTGAAAATTAGATTTAATGTCTTTCTAAATTGGACATTTCAAGAGAAAGTGTTTTTCATCCTCTACTATATTTGTCTCCCAAATTTTACAAATTCTTTCTTGCNTATATATATATATATATATATATATATATATCCCATAGAAAATGTCAAAGAAATTCCTCTTAACACTCACTCACATTCTAGGTTAAGTACATATGTATATACATACATATGTATCTATATATTCTCCATGGAAATGTCATGGAAAATCTTTTGGGAACTCCCTCACATTCTAGGTTATGTATGTATGTATGTATATAGATATAGATATGTATATCTATGTGTGTGTAAGGTGATAACATCAAGATTGCCATTTAACTTGGAAAAAAAAAGACATTATTGTGTAGAAAGAATAATAAGATATTTACATACTCTAAGCTATTGGGGAGGAAGCCATGGTTTAAGATTTTGGGAATATTTACAACAAAAAACCATGGAAGCTGAAGATTTGGTGTATTATTCCTTCAATCCATTAGATGACCTAGGAGAATATTGCGATCTTTCACTCACAAAAGCATTTTTTGATCTCAAAATCTCATGGAACTAGATTCGCTTTCACATCTAACCCTTTCAATCACAAGGTTGAGTAAGCCAATCTCCAAGTCAAACCCAAAAGTGATTAGCTCTTATCAAGAATTTTTCAAGTTATATAGGGGTAAATATCCTTTTGATCTATCGTAGGGAGGGGCTTCTCATAGTTCCAGACTCTCCTTTCCCCACCGAGAAGAGGAGGAAGGATCTAGGAATATTTTGGAAGGTTCTTACTCCAAGGTAAAGACTCCATCAAAAGGAATATATGTTGATAGGGACTGAGTTCAAGGGAAAGTGTGTTAAGGTATTCACCACAAAACCTATCAAGGATCTTGACAGGATTTAGGTGGGAACATTCATGATGGCAGTTAGAAAGTACATGGTTGTATTAACCCTCCAACAACTCTATATAATGGATTAAGAGCTCTGTCATTTTATACCTTGGAATTTGGTGAGGGCACTCACTTATTTGTTTTGGCTTCTAGTGATCTCAATTCCACTTCCTCAAGCCCCAATCCTTCAATTAGAGGAGTCCCAAGACCTAACCAAATTTGTTAAACTACTCTCTTAATAGACCAAAATGGTTCTAGGTGAGGATACTTGATATGCTAATTAATATTATTTCAATATTTGACCTTGGTTAGTGAGTTTTATGGCTATCAATTTGTTAAGTGGCCTCACCTCAACTAGATGAGTGAGGTTTAGCTTCCCCTATTTGGATATTTATTAATCACTATGTGCTATCTAGGGGATGCCTTTCCTTCATCTTTTGGAAGATGAGGATGGACTCTAGATTCACTAAGGACCTTGATCTAGGAAAATGCCATCTTAGCCCTAAATCCCTTATATCTATGATTTGATTCAAGAAAGGAATGGTCGATGTAGAAATAAAATATCGACAATTTATTATGAAACAGTATTGTTAGTTGTATTATGGAAGTGACTTCTCATTTTCAACCTATAAATGTATCCATTGCTTAATCAAATTTTTCCATCTCTCTATATCATGTTAATGAGGAACTTAGATCTTTCCATCTCTCATCATAAAATACATAGAATATTTAAGTTTCAGATTACAGGATGTTATGGTAGTCATTTCTCATTCACCTGTTGTGCATGATCAAAGTAAGCAACCTAGTGATCTTTTAGATGTTCTGGAGGATAAATCATATTTTGAAAGGGATGCATTCACACTCCTTAGTGATATTCCTCCTACCTATTCCTCTATGATGGTTGATCCCTCTCCTCAAAGTCCCATTGAATATGGAGAACACATTTCTATTGTCTTGGAAAACTTGAGACACTTGTTCCATCATTTTCTTGGAGCTGATACAACCACTCATGGTTCAAATTTTCAAGAGAAATCATATTTGTTTGGAGTTATTCATACTTAATTTGAATAAGATTTTGGTTCCAATTTCATGGCTCTAGCACCTCAAGCCTCATTTGGACCTAATTTCACCTTCCTTAGTTCAAAGATCAAGTTGAATGCGCACCTCCATTCACTCTATTGTCAGAAGATCTCAGTTGCTCTACATGGTTCAAGTTTCTGTCATGCAATTTTCTATGTCCCTCGTCAAGTTGAGCATGTTTCTCTTCTTCCCAAGAAGAACACTCCTCCAGACATCATTTTTTGTTTCCTTTCATGTCCATTTTTAGGGAGGAATTTCCCCATGTAGTTTTGTATTTTTCCTCAGTTCACATGGATAAATAAATTGTAAAGGCTGACCATAGGTCCTTGTTGCCTAGCCCCTAATTTTGGCTTCGTACTCACTCACATACGTCAAGATTAAGGGGTGTTGGGAAAAAAATCCCATCTAGATATTAGGTCCCTATATCATTAAATTGATTTCCTAAGTGTTTAGAACCTTGTTCCATATATTTTGGCTACTTAGTGTTCAGTCTAAGTGTCTTGGACCTTAGTTGTCCACATTTGATCATTATAGACTATACTTGTGCCCTCATCCTCATTTTACTATGCTTTTATGAGCTAGTGGTGCCCATTCTTCTTTTATCCAACTTTTCCTGAGTTAGAGCAGTTTTTTTTTCTTTTCACTTAGTTTAGGATTAGCAAGGTGCACTAGGATGTATTTGGGAAAGTTTGCTAGATGTTTCCTTACACCACTTCCATGATTTTCTCCTAAAATCCACCCACTCCTTGTTTTAAGGCAACTCATATGGAGTCTAAGCCCACCTAGCCAATTCATGACCTCTAGCCTAGATTTGGAATGGATACTTGCCATATGGGGGGATTTTGTCTAATTCTAATCCTACTACATGTGAGCCACTCGATTTTCCTCCAAAGCACTCGAATTTATCTATTGAGAGTGTATTGTATATGTACACGTTTTGTTAATTAATAGACATATGGATATTCTATCATTTGAGTTCTAATTCTTGTGTTCTTTCTTTGTTTTCTTCTCATTAGTATGCTAAACTCTGTTTGAATTAAGTGAAGTTCAATTTTGTTACTAGATCAACATGTATCAAAATCTCACTACTAGTTTCATCATTTGGTGATCGATCGCCCACATCACTAAGATTAGTGAAATCATATCACAACATGCACATATAGATATATTACATAATCATAATATCATCACATGAGATATATGTTAATTGTATCATGCTTTCACAATATTCATATATTAGCTCTTTCTAATCATCTGATTAGGCTTCCAAAACCTTCCAATGTTCATAAATAATTAGTTATAAGTTCTTACTTTAATTTATCGTCAACACCCACAATTTTTAGCATGGGCCAACATTAATCATCACCATCTAGGATTCTTGCAAGTTTGACCAACCTGCCACAACACACACTTACTCAACAACATCAATAGTCGATCATTATCATGTCAGTATACCATCATCATATCTTCAAGACACATAATCTGAGTATCAAGGCCACATTTCATTGATCATCACATAAGAAACGATATCAGCATAATTTTGAGAATTCTAAATAGTTCTACAAACATGAATGCATACAACATCTCATCATTGAATGAATAACANCACACACACACACACACACACACACACACACACACACACACACACACACAAGAAGGCTATGCAATATCCAAAACAATGCATAGAATTCATTAGTTTCCAAGTCAAAGATAAGAAAAGTCATGAAGTCGACCAAGGGTAGACATCATCATCATATACCAAAAAAATCAAACAAATGGGGGCATCACAAATAATTAATGAATCCAAAGGATAAACCACATTGACCATTATAGTGCACAAACATATTTAGGTGGGGAAACCTAAGTATGAGAAGAAATTCCACTATCTTACCATTCCTTGACTTGAGGTGGTGCAACATAATGATAGGGGATAAAACAAAGTAAAGGCTAGCAATTAGAAGCAACCCCACCCACCAAAAATTAGAGGGAATACAACCAATATGTTACTAGTAATAAGGGATTTAAACCCCTAGATGAGATTACCCATGACATTTCTTATCATTTGCACGCACGTTGCTCCAGTGACCTCGGACTGATCGTCGACGGATCTGATCGTGCTGAATCTAGTCGCAACCCTCTGTGGCGACGTCTCCCAGCAGCATCATGGGCCCAGGAGGGGGCCCCTAGGCTTCCACGTCCCTTCCATCAGATCTGGTGGTTGTCAAGAAACTAATTGAGAGTTGTGCAAAGCGTAAAATGAATGAATCACAACACATATTCGTCAAAAAATTGGATAGTATTCCCACTGTTTCCCTCCCAGCTGAAGAAACGTGTTGGTCGGCTCTAAATCTAGCAGATCAAGGACTCATTGGATAGCTCACAAGCCTTTGGCCCTCCCCCAAGGCTGTATAAGCATGGGTGCAGAGGAACTGGAGATCGTTAGTAAATGAAGGCATCAGAAGCTATTCCGTAGGTAAGGGATTCTTTGTGTTCATGTTCGAAGAAGGAGAAGACAAAAGTCTCATATTTAGGAACGGACCATACTTCATGGGCCCTTAGGGATTATATTTGAACAAATGGAACCCAAATTTTGACCCTACGTAAGATGTGTCGTCGGTAGTCTCGGTGTGGGTGCACCTTCCTCACTTACCTATGCACTGCTAGAATCCGAAGTCATTGGAAACCATTGGAAACACCCTTGGAAAATACATAGACCGAGTAGAGAGAAAGGACCAGTACTCCTGTGCAATAATATGTGTCAAGGTAAATCTGGAAATAGGGTTACCAGAAGCAATTAATCTAATGGTCACAGACTGGTCACATATCCAGGAACTAAATTACGAACAACTCCCCTTCAAATGCAGGTTTTGTCATAGCCACAAACACTTTGCGAGATACTGCAAGAAAAAGGCTGAGGAAGATGCAGAGAAATCGAAAGAACAATGGATTCAGGCTTAGAAAGCATCCTCGGTAAAGACAAATAACATGTAAAAAGGGAAAGAGATGTCGACAGGGTCTGATGCGCCAGCAGTAAGACAGGAACAAGAGAAAGGAAATAAAGACCAGTTAAGGACGAAAGCTGCAGAAAATCCTTTTGAAATACTCAGGGCAACAGAAGACAATCCAAAAGTATTAACTAAGGAGATAGGGAAGCAAACTCTCCCTCCAGTAGTTGAGAAGGAAACGACAGAAGTACCTCACTTCGGATCCCCATCAAGGATATACTCTTCACCTACCTATGCAGAGGTAACAAGGAAAAAACCTCTAGAATATTTTGGGTCATCGAAAGATGAGTCTTTTGAGAGGACCTCAAAAAAGCAGGGAGGAAATCTCACAGGGAATACAGAGAGGAAGAAGCGGAGAGGAAAAAAATGCAGGGCAGCCAATCCACTATCGAAATTTCCATCAGGAGAAATACCAGAACAAGACCTCCTAAGGGAGGCCCATCCCATCCCAATATCAGTAAATAATGCGGCTAATCTCTTGGAATTGTAGAGGATTGGGGAACCCTTTGAAAGCTGAAGCAATCAAAGATCTTCTGAAAATAGAAACCCCCGAGATACTCATGCTCCAAGAGACTAAGATTGAAGGGGAATCCCTTCTTCATATCAACAATTTAAATTGGAAGAAAAATGCAGGGAAGGCCATAAGCACCAGAGGCACCTCTGGGCGCCTAGAAACTATGTGGTCGGAAGAGGAGTTTCAATTAGAAATCTCTTTTAAAACCCAACATTGGATCTTCACCGAGTTGCGACATTTTACAAGTAAGCTCACCTTTTCACTCGTTAACCTTTATGTTCCTATTCTTCATTCAGAAAAGAAAGATTGTGGGCTAACTCTTGTAGACTTCATAGAAATATATTCCCCCTGGAATATAATTATTTCCGGAGATCTAAATCTGGTCTTTGACCCAAAAGAAAAGAGGGGAGGAAACAATGGCAAGGATCAAATGTTACCCCTGGTAGAGGACCTTATGCAACAATGGGAACTTTTAAATATCAAGCCAAAAAGAGGCCTTTTTACCTGGACAAACAACAGAGTAGGGGTAGATCACATTGCTTCCCATTTGGATCATTTCCTGGTCCAGAGTACACTGTTGAGAAAGTGGGTGATCTCCTCCAAAACTCTCCCAATGTTGACTTCAAATCATAAGCCCATCCTTCTTCAGCTAGAAGAGGAAGAGAATATGGGCCCCATACCTTTTGATCCAGTCCATTCTATATTGAAAAACAAGGGTTCATGGAGAACGTTATCTCAGCTTGGTCCACATCAATGACAGGGTCTCCTTCTTTTGTGTGGGAGCAGAAGCTAAAGGCCACGAAGATATCATTGAAAGATTGGGTCATGAATCCCAATAATACCCCAACCAGCCACATAAAGGAGACTATCCAACTGTTAGAGAATATTCAAATAGATCTTGAGAGTAAGGAAATTGCTTATACAAAACTAGAAAAAGAGGAGGTAACCCAAGCTAAGTCTTATCTCTCTTTTTGGAAAGAAGAAGAGTTTTTTAGGCTAAAGTCTCAAAGTTTGTGGTTAAAGGAAGGAGATCGTAATACCTCCTACTTCCAAAAACAATGTAGAGCCAAATTATCCAGAAATCACATTTCTGAAATTATATCTACAGACGAGACTCTTCACAAAGGCCATGAACAAATAAAGCTAGCAGTTGAAACTCATTATCAGACCCTATATAAAGAAAATGGAGAAGGCACTGAGGAAGTCACCTCTGACTTCCTTTCCCACATCCCTCTTCTAGCCACTAGGGAAGACAATACAACTCTCACAAAGCAAATTATTGAGGAAGAAATCTGCAGTGTAATTTGGTCCATGGAACCGGACAAGGCCCCTGGGCTAGATGGCTTCTCAATTTATAGGCAGTGTTAGGAAATCATCAAGACTGATTTTTTGAGAATGGTTAGAAAATTTCAACAAAAATCCAAAGTGGGAGGCAATACTAACTCCACTTTCCTTGCTTTGATACCCAAAGAAGTGAATATGGGTTCTTTTGAAAGATTCAGGCCAATCTCACTATGCAACGCCTCCTACAAAATTCTGTCCAAACTGCTGGCAAACATAATTAAACCCCTTCTTGGGAAACTCATCTAATCCATCTAGGGAGGTTTTGTCAAATGGAGACACATCATTGACAACGTGATCCAAGTGAAAGAAGCCACCCACTCTAGTTACCATCGAAAGGAGCAAGGAATGATAATAAAGCTTGACATGGCAAATGCATTCGACCGGGTAAAGCACTCTTTTCTTTATAAAGTTCTTCTCTCCTTCGGGTTTAGCACAAATTTTGTTAATCTGATCAAAGCTTGCACAGAAAAACCATAGATAGCTCCACTTGTAAATGGCAGACCAACCAGTTATTTTCAAGCCTCAAGAGGAATAAGGCAAGGTTGTCCCCTCTCTCCTTTTCTCTACATTCTGAAGCTTGGTTCATTGAGCAGAAAGCTAACATCAGTAAAGAATATTGAGACAACTCTCAGTATAAGGATAATAAAAGACATTGAGCCTATACATCACGCACTATTTGCAGATGATTTCACTGCTATTGGGGGGAGCCTCCATTAATATAGCCAAGGTCTTCAGTGGAATTCTCCAAGATTTCTGCAGCATATCAGGAGCCCTCATCAACAAAAGGAAGAGCGATGTGTATGGTTGGAATGTAGAGTAGAAAGATATCCAACGAATTTCACACTATTTGGGCTTTACGGGCTTTGCAAAATGGGAAAAAATTAAATACCTAGGACTCCCCTTAACTTTGGGCGTTAATAAAGCTTCACTGTGGGATGAAGTGTTGAGCAAATTGAAATCCAAAATCAGAGTTTGAGGTGGCCAATGGCTAACCAAAGTTGGTAAACTCATGTTAGTAAAATCGGTTCTCTCCTCTTTGCCAATATACCAAGCTTCTTTTCTCTTAGCTCTGAAATGGATCATGGAACATGTCTCCAAGACAATCCACGATTTTCTATGACAAGGTGGAAAACGAAGCCAAAGAAAATGTCATCTAGTAAAGTGGGATACAGTCAAAAGACCGCTGACAGAAGGACAATTACATATTCGTGATCCGGGGCTCGTGAAAATGGCAATGGGAGGTAAAATCCTCTGGAAATTATACTTAAATAGTAGGCACCATGTCAGTATAATTCTGAAGAAAAAGTATTTGAATGGTGAATCTCTGCGTAACCTTCAGGCAGTCAAAAATCCCAAAGGAACCATCACATGGAATCTCTGCAGGAGGGGGCTCAATTTCTTTAAGAAAAAACTACATCGTATCCCTGGTTCCGGGGTAAGAACTTTGTTGTGGTAGGATAACATCATGGGACATGCTACTCTCGACAGCGTAGAGGAGATAAAAGGGGCTTGTGAGTGGTTAAAAATGCAGGGATATGCCACGTTGGCATCAATATCGCTATGGGATGACACTGGGGGTTGGCAAGCATGGGCCATTCCGTGTTTACCACAACAACTGGAAAATAATAAAAAAATCTCCTTCTCACAGTGCTCATGGATCTGGCGTCAGTTCACATGCAACAGAAGGATCATTGGGGCTAGGGGAAAATGGGTTGCTACATGGCTGCGGAGGAGTATGCATCTCTACAAACTCGTCAAATGTCATCTCTCCCAGCCGAGTTCTGGAAGCAAGTTTGGGATTCCTTTAGTCTTCCTAAGATAAAAAAAAATGGGTTCTAATGCATAGAAAGGCCTTAACAAGAGAAAAATTGGAAAAACGTGGCATAATTGGCCCTCACAGATGCCACATGTGTTGCAGCGAATTGGAAACCATTGATCATTTGTTTGTGGATTGTAACTACGCCCAGGAATTCTGGTCTCTCACTCTCTACAGCCTCAACGTCCCTTCTCCGGAGAAAATCCCATTGGTAACACTCTTCTCCAATTGGAAAACGAGATATCGTCAATTAAGTCAAGGAAATTTTGCTTAGAGTAAATTTGGGTAACAATTCCCAAATATGTGTGCTGAAATATATGGCTGGTCAGAAATGACCAAATATTCAATAATATGCAGCATCTACCTCTTAAGGTGGCTGCAAAATCCAAATCACTCCTTATTGAAACAGTGGGCATCCAAACTTTTAAGAAGGGATACTCACTCCTCTCGGAAGAAAAAAAATGGATGGGCACCTACACTTTTAGAGATAGAAAAAAGGAATCTGCCCAAACCAGCATAAACCAAAGGTGGCGGTTAAGAGATAAGGAAGTAGACTTTGAATCTTGGTGGAGGTCTCAAGCCAAAGCTACGATCTTCTTTGACGGTGCCTCCAAAGGCAATACAGGGAGGGCAGGAGCTGGCGTAGTGATATACTCCATGGATGGTACTAGAGTAGAAATTTTTAGCTGGGGACTTGGTTAGAAAACCAACAATCATGCAAAAATTATTGGGCTACTAAAAGCTTTCCAGATAGCTCGAGGGATAGGGATTAAAGAAATTAAAGTTTTCAAGGATTCAGAAATAATGATAAAGGTTTTAAACACTAATGCTCTTTTCAACAACCCGTTGCTCAATAATACTTTACATAGGTTGAGGTTTGTGCTTCAAGACTTCTCTTTGTATCTCTTGTTCCATATTCTACGTGGATTGAACAAAGAAGCAGACACAAAGGAAAATTTGGGTTACCTTCTTCCACAAGGAGCACTGAGAAAGAATGAGGATGAACCTTATTGGGCACCTATCCCGTATTTTTGAGATAAATAGAAAGGAGCCGGTATAGAAGAATTTAAGCAGATTGTTGATTGTTTGCAATGAAGGTTGATTTGGTTATGGCCCAACCAATATTATTTTTATAAAATTTAACCATTTTAGTTATAATAAAAAAATGGATTTAAACCCCTCCACCCCACAACCTACCCCCCAAAACTACATAGGTTAGAAACAACATAAACCAAATCTCTTTGTTGAGTAGAGGAACAAAAAATATGATACTAGAAGTGGATGAAGGTATAATGGGTGATACAATGTTGTAGCTCCCGTAATGCATTAGTAGGTACATTCAATGGGAAATAATACTATGAACAGTACTTAAGAACTTCAAGGTTCGGAAAAATGTCAAGTTACTTGTTGAAGTTTCACATGGGAGCTAGAGGTTTTAATATGTTTCTCTTCAATAGTGTTGAAGATAGAGATAAGGTTATTAAAGCTGGGTCACATTTTTAAAGTGTGATCTCTATATCAACAAATGGTCACTAAGGTTAAATTACCTTTTCTTCCAATAGAACTCTAGAAGTCCAAATTTCTTTATTTGATGGGAAACAAGTTAGGTATCTTCCTCGAGATTGATGAAAAAAATATAAGTATGGATCAAACAACAATAGCTAAGAATTGTGTATAATTAGATATGGAAATGAGATTGCCTAACGGAATGAGTATATGAATGGGAAGAGAGAACACTAACAAACTATCAAGTATACAAATGTTCTTTTTATCAATTTTGCAAATCCTATGGAGATATAAAGATATCTTGTCCAATGAGCAAATACAAGCTAACAAATAGTGACAATCTCATGCTTGTGGATCCTCAAAAATATGTCAAGTCCTCATTTCAACCGTTTGAATCTAGTCCTTCTAGTATGAAAATAAATTATAGGTTCAAGTCTTCTCATAGTGTTAGGCATAGTTGAAAACATTGTAAAAAAATCACTGATTTCCTTAAAGACACGGTTTTAATGGCTTGCTGATTTTTTCAGTCAAAAAAATTGGACATCGTGATTTTTTGAAAAATATGGTGATTTTTTAGGAAAAATCACATGATGAACCAAAAAGTCGCCAAGGAGGATAGGTTGCGATATTTAAGGCCATTTTTTTTAAATGCTCATTTTATAGTTTTAAAAACATGGATTTTTGTGATGTCCCCAGTCTTGAATCCAGGGCCAAGGACACCTAGAAACCTAAGGGGAAGAATAAATAAAGGTAATGAATATCAAAATAGGGGCAACCAAGTCTAGGCCAACATGTCAAATAGAAACTAAAATAAAACATTCAACCTTTTAAAATGAAATGCATGAATACAAATGTAGGTCATTCCCCAATACACATGTTATGCAAGGTAAATGAAAGCATGAAATGAAACCAGATATGAGAAAGCCATTAATATGATTTCAAACATGGAATGTAAGATATTTATTACAACAATTTAAACTTTAATCTAATCAGATCTTCCAGCCACCATAAACAATGTAAATAAACAAATCTATAGGCTGCCACATTCAACCATATTAACGGTGTTAAAAAACAAATCTACTAATTGCTACCTACAACCATATTAACATAAACAAACTAGATATGAAGGCTGCCATATACAGCCATATAAATGATAAATAGATCAAATCTTATGGCTTCCACCTACAACCATGTAAATGACAACAACATCATATCCATGAGCACATATATATCATAATTTGTAGTAAATAAACATATACCAATATACTTATCTTAATGAAAAGCAACTAGCTTCAACACGACAATGTTCCACCCAGCCATAGACATGACATGCTCATGCATATCTCAACATGACAGTCACCCCTGAGTTGAGGCCATATATCCACAAGAGACATACTCTCAAACCAAAAGGTATGGTGCACTCATCTCAACACCAAGAACAATGCCACATAAAAACAATTGTGTCTTAGTCAAACAGAAACCTTTTCCAGTGAAACAAAATGTATTCCTTACTAGAAACACCATTCCATATTCAATGGAACATGTATCATAACCTAAAAATGATAAGAAATATTTAAAATATAAAATATGGTTGTGCCCTTCACAACATTGTGGGAATACCACAACTACACCTTTCACCATATCAATTTTTCCCTTCCATCTACACTACCTGGTAAGTTGTGACTCCCCTCACTATACAAGCCCTAAGGATATCACTATACTCACCCATGATTTATGAGCTAGATTAGACAGAGATAAGTAAAGGGAGAAAGACTCATGTTGTGTAAGCATAGATCAATCTTCAATCCTCATTACATGGTCTTCAAACCTGATTACAAGGCCTTCAATATTCCTGTAATACAATGCATATCCTAATCGAGAGCATGTATTTCCCAAAAAAAGAGAGCATTTTTCCTACACTGGAGAGCTCGGAGAGAGAGAGAAGAAGAGTGAAAGAGAGCCAATTTGAATCCTCCTATATCCATTTGAATTCCTAAGAGAGTGACTCAAATTCCAAGAGAGGTAACTCAAATTCACTAGGGGTTACTCGATTCATGAGAGAGAGGTTACAACTAGATATTCCCTTTCCCAAAATAGCAAAAGGTGAAACAAGAGGGGGGTTACAATTTTTCAAAGAGTGTGGGTTAAAAATAGCTAGTGACAACACATGAGAGAATGATGAGCATCACAAGAAGCTTGGAATAGCCAAGGAGGGTGCACTAGCTAAGGGGATCCCACCAAACATAAAAGAGGGTGTAATAGTACCTCCATAAACCAGAATAATAAAAAATAGAACCGAATAAGTAATGTTAGGGAGATCAACAACTTATAGTCCCAAACCCCCTCACATGTGGAATCCATGCCCCTATTTTTGTTAGGTGTCCATGTTGAGCTAGTTATTTATGAAATAATAAGAATAAGAATGTCCAATTTCATAGTCTCGTCACCTTATGCCACAATACCAAAACATATAATAACATTTGTTTGGGGCTTAGCATACATGGTATTACATCCTCGTCTCCCTTAAAAAAATGCATTATCCTGGATGCATACTTATTACATACATGCCACAACACAAAATTTCAAAAAAGATGAGGGTATGCCTCCCTCATAGCATCTTCCAGCTCCCAAGTAGCATCTTCAGGACTGTAATGGGTCTATTGGACCTTTACTTTCTTGATCTCTCGATTCCATAGCAACTTGACTTTTATGCCCAATATGGAAAGTGGTTGTACTAGAAAATCCCCTCCCCTTCCGTTTCCACTCGAATCACATCCCAATCAATCACATGATTAGCATCAGGTATATACGTTTTCAACAAAGATACATGAAATACATTATGCACTTTTATGCAAGTAGACAATGCAAGCTCATATGCAACGGGACATATCCTAGCTAAGATATTGAAGTGTCCATAATATCTAACAGCTAGCTTGAAACATTTCCCCAAGTTCAAGGAGATATTCCTAGGTCTAACTTTAAAAAAGACATGATCTCCAACTTTAAATCATCTGACAATTCTGATCTGCATAAATTTTCTGCTTGTTTTGAGCTTCTTTCATATTCTGCTTTATATTAATCATCTAATTTTCCATGTCCTTTAGAATTTCAGGTCCAATGATGATTCTTCCTGTTGGATCATCCCAACTAATAGGAGTATTGCACTTTCTCTCATACAATGGCTCAAAAGGGCTCATCTTCAGAGAAGCATGATATCCATTATTATATGCAAACTCTACCAAGTGCAAATAATCATCCCACTTGGATGGCTAATCCATCACATACACTCTCAACATATCCTTAATCACTTGATTGACTCTTTTTGTTTGACCATTTGTCTAAGGATGGTATGCTGCACTCATGTTCATATTTGTTCCAAATCCTTCGAACAATATTTCCAAAAGTTAGAAGTAAACTTTTCATCTCTGTCTGAAGCTATAGCTTTTGGAATTCCATGTAGTTTGAAAACCTATTTCATATAGATGTATGCAATGTTAGTTGTCTTATGAGTTGTCTTTACTGGAACAAAGTGTGCAAATTTAGTCAACTTATCAGCCACCACCACCATGATGGAATCATTTTGTAGTCTTGTCTTAGGCAACTTTGTGATGAAATCTATCGTCACTACAACCCACTTCCATTGATGTATTGGTAATGGATACAACAAACCAGTTGGATGTCGATGCTCCACTTTAACCTTCTGAAATTCCATGCATTTGACTATGTACTATGCAACATCATTCTTCATTCTTGTCCAATAGTACTACTTCCTCACTACTGCTATTATCTTCTGATAACCTAAATTCCTAGAATTAGACACATTATGCATCTCTTTCAGAACTATATTCCTTACATCTCCATAT
The DNA here is from genome assembly GCA_001517045.1 of Pseudotsuga menziesii. Classification (NCBI taxonomy): domain Eukaryota; kingdom Viridiplantae; phylum Streptophyta; class Pinopsida; order Pinales; family Pinaceae; genus Pseudotsuga; species Pseudotsuga menziesii. The sequence goes on along the minus strand of LPNX010456360.1, from coordinate 224,756 downwards.
TTTGGCACATAAACTCTGTCCTTATGCGTGAGGATTCCATTCTCTTTCAACCTGTACTTATCAAACTTTGGTGGTACTTTGTATTATTGTAATCCATCTCTTACCCGCTAGTAATGTTCATTTATAACATTGGCTTCAATGATCTTATCTTTCATTTCTAATGTATCCACATTGATAGTTGCTACATATATCACATGTATCTCCCTACTGAGTGCATCAGCTTATTCTCATTGCCTTTTATGCAATTGATATCAAAGTCATATTCACATGGCAATTCCATCCACCTTCTTTGTCTTGCATTGAAGGTAGGTTACTCAAAAAAATACTTCAAACCATCATGATCAATCCTTAATTCATACTTCTTACCCATCAAGTAGTGTCTCCACATCTTCAAGGCATGAACAATGGCTGCACGCTCTAGATCATGAGTAGCATAGTTTTGTTCACGTTATTTCAACTTTCTAGATTCATAATTGATTACATGGCCGTATGGATTCAACACTCCACCAATTCCTTTTCTTACATGCATCAGTGCATACTACAAAGCATTCATCAGTATCTGCAATATTCAGAACTGGTACACTAGTAATCATTTCCTTGAGTCTCTGAAAATTGCCTTTGCACTTGGAAGTTCATTCAAAATTCACACCCTTCTTCTACAAAGATGTAATGGGATGCGATAACTTTGAGAAATTTTCAATGAATCTTCAAAAATACCCTGCCAACCCCATAAAAGATCTTACTTTTGATACATTCTTTGGTGTCTATCATTCCATTGTAGATCTTATCTTTTCAGGATACATTGAGATTCCTTCTTCTGATATGATGTGCCCCAAGTAGTGGATTCTACTCTAATAAAATGAAAACTTCTGTATTTTGGCATAAAATCATTGTTCTACGAGTACTTGCATCACCAATATTAGAAGCTCTTCATGTTCTTCTTCTGACTTGAAGAATTCCATCCAAGCATACAATTACAAACTTATCCAAATACTTTCTTAAAACTCCATTCATTAGACACATGAATGTTGTCGGTGCATTTGTCAATCCAAAAGGTGCCACTATAAAATCCTAAATGTTGTCTTACTGATATCTTCATTCTTGATTCTGACTTGCTGATATCCTGATCTCAAATCTATCTTTGAGAATACTTTGGCTCCTCTCAATTGATCAAACAAGTCATTGATCATTGGAAAGGCATACTTGTTTCTAATTATTGATTTGTTCAATTGTTTGTAATCTATACATAGTCTTAGAGTTGCATCTTTCTTCTTTACAAACAACACAAGAGCTCCCCAAGGTGACACACTAGGTCTTATGTAACCTTCTTCAATAACTCTTCTAACTACATCTGTAACTCTTTCAATTCTAGAGTGATCATTCTGTAAGTTGCTTTATATGAAGGAAGTACAACTAGAACCAAATCAATAGTGAAAACGATCTCTCTCTCAGGTGGTATTCCTAGCCATTCTTGAAATACATCTATAAATTATTGTAACACTGGGTAGTCTAGTAAATCTAGTTCTTTTCCTTCTTTTGGCTCCTCCACATGAGCTACATACAATTGACAATTGCTTTTGAAACACTTTTTCAAATGCAAAGTTGTGATCTATCTCAGATATATGCGCCTAGGTATACTTCTCATTGTCACTTGATTTCCTTCTTCATCTAAACAAGTATAAGTTTTGTTGTGACAATCAAGTATGGCATGATGTGCATCCAACCAATCCATTCCAATCAATTCATCATATGAACATAAAGGTATGATATTAAAGTCTACAAAGGTATTCAAGCTATTCATTCCAAAGGACACTTTCTTACTACTTCTATGACCTTTATCTTGGTACGTGTAGCCAACTGCACTAGAACTGCTATTTCAATATTGTTCTTCTTCAAGTAACATATCTCAACTATGTTAGGTGCATGATTTTCATCCAACCAATCCATTCCAATCAATTCATCATATGAACCTAAAAGTATGATATTAAAGTCTACAAAGGTCTTCAAGCCATTCATTCCAAAGGACACTTTCTTACTACTTCTATGACCTTTATCTTGGTACCTGTATCCAACTGCACTAGAACTGTTATTTCAATACTGTTCTTCTTCAAGTAACATATCTCAACTATGGTAGGTGCAATGAAACTATGGCTAGCTCTAGAATCAATCAGAATAGTTATAGGTACATTAACATTCTTACCTGCTACCTCAATCATCTAGGACTAATGATCAGCTTGTCTACCATCTAGGGCTACATAGATTCTTGGAATGCTTCTTCCAACATCACCAACAATTGAGGCTTATTGAATGTTGTTAATGGTACTTACCTTATATGGACACTTCCTGGCATAGTGATTCTCCTTACATATCCAACATCCAACATGTGGTCTTGGATTTATGTTTGAATGTTCTTCCCCTTTGGTTTTGCTTTGCTCTTGCTGATAGGAATTATTACTATTTCTAAATGATGGAAGTGTGGACCCTTTCTTTCTCTGTTCTTGTTTTTCTCTTTTCTTATATTTCTAGTCCTTCTAATACGGAGCTTTGTTCTTATTCTGATCATATATATGTTTTTCCTTTCAAATGGCATGTTTAAGGCCTTTGGTCTGTCATACTGGATCGTATTTTAATAGGAATTTGGTAGACCAGTGAGGAACTTTTGAAATTTCACTTTCTCATCCTTTATGAAATCGACATACCTCAATACTTCTAGGAACCTTTTATCATAAGCTTCCATGGTCATGCTACATCATCTTCTTGTCATAGTAGTGCTTTGAGAGATATTATTTTTGGAAGTATTTCTTGAGCTTTCTCCAAGAGATTCTATCTTCATCAATATATTTCATCTTGACTAGATGATCCCATTAAATGGATGCTTTACCCTGCAAAATGTATACAGATACCTTTTCTTCCATGTTTGATGTGTATTGCTGCAACTGGAAGAAATTTCCAAGTCCCAACAACCAAGCTTTAGCATCTTCACCTTGTTTCACTTCTCCATCAAAGGTTGGGGGTTTTATTCTTCTTAGTTCTCCCACCAGTTCATTATGTGCAAACCTTCTCTTCTTATATATTACTAGGGATATTCCAGGGCTTCTTTCTGAGCTACTTGATGAATACCTTTTCTTCTTCACTGCAGAGGGAATATGGTGAGGTCTTCTTGAGGATGCTCTAGATCTTTCATAATCTCTTCTCAGTACATGTCTTCTAGCATCATGATAATTTATTGGAGTTGTTATTTGGGTTCTTTGAAATTATTTCAGATCATGCATGATTTGTTCTTAAATGTGAATGATCCTTTCATTATCTTCTTTGCACCTTCTTACCTAATCTTCCAGACTTAAGGGTTCATTACTTCTCTTGTGCCCATTTGTCCTAGATTCTCTTCTTCCAAACTCCTCTTCGGGGTTGTATGGTATATGTCCCTCTTCAAGATACATCTCTAATCTTTGTGGTTGACCTATGATCTCTAATCTCTTGCCGTTGTAGCTTCCTCTTCATTGTACTTACTTATACTTTGGTCTTCACTGCTTCGATTGCGGTTTAAAATTGTATTTCAATAACCACACTGCATGCTCATTCATTAACTGACATAACCAATGCTGCAATGTGTTCATTATCAATAATTATTAGCATACTACACATATATTTCACAATACATGCACCATGATTCCAAATACATAACACAGAGTTACAAATATGTAGAAGGCCCAATAGTCACAGAGTTGAAACCTCACTCTAATACCACTTTGTGATGTCCCCATCCCTGAATCCAAGGCCAAGGACACTTGGAAACACAAGGAGAAGTTTGAATCAAGGTAATGCATAGTGGAATAAGGGTAACTAAGACTAGGCCAACATGCCAAAGAGCCACTAAAATAAAACATTCAACCTTTTAAAATAAAATGCACGAATACAAATGCAGGTCATTCCCCAATACACATGCTATGTAAGGTTAATGCGGGCACGAAATGCAACTAGATATGAGCAATCCATTAACATGATTTCAAACATGAAATATCAAATCTATTACAACTATTTAAGCTTTAATATAATCAGATCTGCAAGCCACCCTAAACTATATAAATAAACATATCCGAATAGGATGCCACATTCAACCATATTAACAATGTTAAAAATCATATCTACTCACTACCACATACAACCGTAATAACATAAACATAACCATATATGAAGGCTACCATCTACAACCATATAAATGATAAATATATAAGATCTCATGGCTTCCACCTATATCCATGTAAATGACAACAAAATCAAATCCATGAGCACATATATATCATATTGCAGTAAATAAACATATAACAATATACTCAACTTAATGAAAAGAAACTAGCTTTAGCAAGACAATGTTCCACCCAACCATAGACATTCCATGCTCATGCATCTTTCAACATGACAGACATCCCTGATCTGAGGCCATATATCCACAAGAGAGGTACTCTCAAACCAAAAGGTATGGTGAACTCATCTCAACACTAGGAACACTGCCACACAAAAACGATTGTATCTCAGTCAAACATAAACCTTTTTGAATGAAACAAAAAGTATTTCTTATTGGAAATCATGTTTCACATGCAATGTAAGATGTCTCACAACCAAAAAATGCTCATAAATATTTGAACCATAATAGATGGTGGCGCCCTTCTCGACATCGTGAGAATACCACAACTACACCTTTCACCATATCAACTTTTCCTTCCATCTACACTACCTAGTGAGTTGTGACTCTCCTCACTACACAATCCCTCGGGATATAACCACCCTCACCCAATATTTACAAGCTACATTGGACATATATAAGCAATAGGAGAAGGACTCATGTTGTGTAAGCATAGATCAATCTTCAATCCCCATTACAACGTCTTGAAACCTCATTACAAGGCCTTCAATCATCTTGCAATACAATGCATCTCCTACACGAGAGCATGTATTTCCAAGGAAAGAGATAAATTTTCCTGCACTGGAAAGCTCAGAGAGAGAGAAGAAGAGTGAAAGAGAGCCAATTCGAATCCTTCTATAGCCATTCAAATTCCTAAGAAAGTGATTGGAATTCCAAGAGAGATAATTCAAATTCATTGGGGGTTACTCAACTCATGAGAGAGGGATTACAATTAGAGGTTCACTTTCTCAGAATAAAAAAGGCGAAACAAGAGGGGGCTTACACTTTTTCAAGGAGGGTGGGCTAAAAATCGCTAGTGAGGGCGCATGAGAGCATCACATGAGGCTTGGAATAGCTAAGGAGGGCGCAATAGCCAAGAGAGTCCCACCAAACATCAAAGAGGGTATAATAGTACCTCCATAAACCAAAATAATAAAAAATAGGTTCCAATAAGTAATGTTAGGGAGAGCAACAAATCGTAGTCCCCAACCCCCTCACATGTGGAATCCATGCCCCCCATTCTTGTTAGTTGTCCATGCTGAGCTAGTTATTTATTAAATAATAAGAATAAGAATAAGAATGTCCAAGTCCATAGTCTCAACACCTTGTGCCCCAATAACAAAACAAATAATAACATATGTCCAGCGATTAACATTCGAGGTATTACAAATTTCTAAAAAAGTTTGACAAGTTTTGTACAATTGCCATTGAAGGCAATAATAATAAATGGTAAAATTGGTATTCTCCTTATCTTTTATTTTCCATCCTTATACTTAAACTTTTAACACTATCATTAATTGTTTCAAGATGTTTATGAGTGGTTTCAACCTCATCAATAATATTAAATGGTAAAAGTGGCATTCTCCTTATCTTTTATTTTCCATCCTTATACTTAAACTTTTAACACTATCATTAATTGTTTCAATATGTTTATGAGTGGTTTCAACCTCATCAGACTTCATATGAAAAAGTAGAATTTTAGATCCCATTCAGAATTCTACAGACTTAATAGTTTTTGGGATTTCATAATTGCAATGTTTCCATTGGTTTCTATCATGTATGAGGGTGAGGGGTTGGAATTTAATTGAGCACACCAAACTCTCTACATACCTTGATGTTGGTGGTGTTGATGCACAATGGTTGAAGTTGATTGAACTCCTCTATCATGACCTTAATAAAAGTGCACCCTTCAGTCAAGCAAAATCATTTATTAAGCATGAGAAGCTTTTTATACCCTATTTTAACACTTGGATTAGGAAGGTTCATCAAAATTGTGGGGTGTTCCCTAATGTCCTTGGAGGATCAACTTTGAGATTCAAGGTAGAGGCTAGACCTATAGCCTAGAGGAGGGGAGATGACCTATGTTTCAACTAGTGTTGAAACTTCCAAATTTCCAATCTTTGAAACTTTGATGTATCATTTTTTATTTGGGATCCACTACATCATATATATTAGTGCTTTCTCCATACTTATGTGGCTATGTGTTTATTTGATGTTGTTTCTTCTTTATATGTTTACATTTCTAAAAAAATGGATATATTTTGTATATTTTAATGTGCCGTTTTTTGCTAATTTTTTCGTCTTTGTTGCCAAGAAGTTCTATCTGAGACCCTTGTCAATTTTTTGTCGATGCTGATTTTTTCAACTATGGTGTTATGGAAGCTAGAAAACCTTCCCTCTTAAGAGTTAGTTCCTCTAGGATAAGAATAATTAATAGTACATGAGATTCAAACTCAAAACATCAATCACTATAATAAATTATTCTAGGGTTTCATAACTCATAATAACATAAGTAAAAGGAGAAGTAACCCAATCTCGTATCAACAACCTCTCCTTATAAGCAAGGGCCATTTGGCCTAGTTAATTTTGATCACTAGGTCAAGCATATTTCTTAGTCAACTTAGTTTAATCAATTGATTTGCATTTCTCAATAAAATGAGGGGTGTTCACTTCCAACAATTTTGGCGTTGGCATTAGAGAGATGTAAATGTATTTGTATGTTTTCAAAGGAGAACTAGATTGTCTAAAAACATGGACTTGCTTAGTATGAGAACTTGAAAATAATCATATTTCAATAGTCCTAAGGTTTGGCATGGGATCCACAAAGTTGATTAGACAAATGGCATTGTTGTTGTACCACATCGTCACTTTCGAGTTAATGAGTGAGTTTATATAGAATTTTGGCCATGAGGCTTGGGAATTTGGGTTGGTGTTCCCTCAATAAAAGAGCATAAATTATAAAAAAAGAGAAAACATGACACATAATTCCTATGTACTTTATGAAAATACAAGTGGGACTATAGTCTTGAAGACACTAAGAGTGGCAAATGTTAGGACACAATTAGAAACAAACCATTTGAAGGAAACTTTTCTAAAAGCAAATGTCTATGAAACCATGATTGTTGGAAGAACCTACGAAGATGATGCCAAAAATGAATCTATAGGCATTTGAGTTTATAGCATCAATAAATGACCTCATCACACTCTTGTTAATTAAGTTGATAGGTGTTTAGATATCAACAAGATTAATCCAAGTGTAACACATGTACAACTGAGATTCATTTCATGGTCGTCGTATCTTGTTATGATTAAATGCATCTTGATTAAGACTTAAATAAATACCAATTTTTGTTTTTCGTTTTTACATATCAATTTTTGTGTTTTGTTGTTTATTAAATAGTATTTGTTTTATGTTTATATTAATTAGTTTAACGTTTATGAATCCCAATTTTAAACTTGTTACACTGGGGTTGATCCCAATTTTAAACTTGTTACACTAGGGTTGATCTTGTTGATAGGCTCAAGAAAGTCCACAATCTCATATTTTATATATTTGAGCCTTTGTTTAACAACCAACCATCTCCATAAAATTAAGTGGCTGACTACACCTATCAACATTCACTTACCACTTTTATAATTAAGAAGTCACCACCATTTCTTAAGAGAATGTGTTACACCTATAAACATTCACTTACCACTTTTATAATTAAGAAGTCACCACCATTTCTTAAGAGAACGTGTTAGGTTAAGAGTTTCTCAACCATGGGATTCTCTTAACATAAGTCTTCAAAATTTCTAATTAAACACATATATTGAAAATAGATATACATCCAAGCCATATGGCTCTTTTACCACAAACTGAAGAGTCAAGCGGGCATTGGAAATGTTGTGGGTAGGGTGAAGTAATTCATTAATTTCAGATTAGTATCCACTTCATGAGAGGATTCATAGCATTTAGTGGAAACTCCAGCGGAGAACCATCGATGCCTATACACCTCTGAAAGCCCAATTGATGGATGGATCGACGCCATGAGAAAGACTGCCTTCTTCAATTCAACGGTAGATACAGGTACTCAACGGGACATCTTTTATGATTGGAGAATCTATGCTCGTCTGTTAAAGAGGTGTATGGATGTGAAATCCTTGGCAGATGGGAAGCTTACTCATGCCCACATGATCAAAACTGGATTTAACTCCGGAGTTTTCCTGAAAAATCGAGTAGTTAACATGTACGTTGAATGTGGGAATGTTGCAGATGCGCGTCAGATGTTTGATAAAATGACAGAGCGAAACGTATTCTCATGGAATGCAATGATTGCAGGCTATGTGAAATCAGGTGGTCTAGAGAATGCAAGCGAATTATTTGAGAAAATGCCTGAACGGGATGAGATCTCATGGAATACCATGATTGCAGGGCATTCCAAATGGGGAAGCATGGAAGGTGCACAGAAACTTTTTGATGAAATGCCTGTTCGTAATGAGGTCTCATGGACGACCATGATTGCAGGATATGCTCAGAATGGACACAGCGGGGAAGCTCTAAATCTGTTTTGCCATATGCAACGAAATGCAGTCAAGATGGACCAGGTCACCTTTGCCAGCATTTTGAGTGCATGCTCTGGTCCAGCAGGTATCAAACATGGAAAACAGTTGCACGCCTACATCCTACAAACAGGATTCGATTCTAATCTATTTGTTGGAAGTGCAATTGTTGATTTGTATGCAAAATGTGGGAGTATAACTGATGCTCGAAAAATGTTTGATAAAATGCCTGCACGAAATGTGGTTTCCTGGAATGCTATGATTGCTGGATATGCCCAGAATGGTTCTGGCAAAGAGGCCCTTACTGTTTTTGAACAAATGAGACTGACAGGTGTGGAGCCTAACGAAAGTACCTTTGTTGGTGTTCTGTCTGCGTGCAGCCATGCAGGCCTAGTAGATGAAGGCCGATGCTACTTCGATTCCATGACTCGAAACCATGGTATCACACCTGGAGTGGATCATTATTCTTGCCTAGTTGACCTCCTTGGTCGAGCAGGACACCTTGATGAGGCAGAGAGCTTCATAAACAACATGCCATTTGATGCCGATGCTGTTATGTGGGGTGCACTGCTTAGCGCCTGCAGCATTCATCGCAATCTGGAACTTGGAAAACGGGTTGCAGAACATCTTTTTGTGTTGGAGCCCCTAAATGCTGGACCATATACGTTGTTGTCAAACATGTATGCTGCTGTTGGCGATTGGGACAATGTCACAAAAGTGAGAAAGATTATGATAGACAAAGGAGTGAAAAAGAAAGCAGGGTGCAGCTGGATTGAGGTGAGAAACTGTTACAATAATGTGACGCTCATTTTAGATGCCAACCAAATTAGAAAGCGTCACAAAAAGAAAGAAAGTTAAAACACTTTCCGTATCTATTGAGTTCAGCAACCAATCAAAATTAAATCTTATATATATAAAAGCCAGGGTGGGCTCCAAAGCTCTCCTTGAATGTTCTCTCTAACTCTGATGGATGAAGAAACCATGCCTATTTAAGCTCTCCTTGAATGTTCTATCTAACTCTGATGGATGAAGAAACCACGCCTATTTATGGAATAACACACGCAAACATAGGCCAATGGACAATGGATGGCGGAAAAGAAAGAGATGTTCATGTCACTTATGTGGTCCTTTGTATTGTTAATAAATTGAACTGGAAAAAAAAATGTTTACTTTTGTCCAAGGTAAAAAAAACAGTCAACAGTGGTTTGCTGGGTTTGGTGAAAGCTGGGTGGTGATGAAGCCTCCATTATGGTTTCAAGTCTCACTTAGGACAGGTTTGTGCTTGTGCTCATGTTTGTTGTACACCAGTATTTCTGACAGTAGTTGGGGTCAGGTGTAAAGTTTGGGGTGATTTGGTGAAATAGATATCCTTAGTTGCAGTAGATTAGCCAAACACTTACAAGCCCACATTCTTGTGCTAGTGTTGATTAAAACATGCTCTCAAACAAATAAACATTTAAAGAAAATTGTCAACTTTTTGTTTCTTTTAATTGATTACAATTACATAAGAAGGTTTGTACCTGGACTTTTTTATCATTTTCTCCATCCTTAGTAGATTAAGGGTTAAGATGGATTTATGTTCATCTGTAATAATTGATTGTGAGACACAGTATGAAGACTCAACTTTTAGAGAGGAGCAGACTACTTGTTGGACAGCATCAAAACTCAAGAAAAAGTTCTAGGAGAGTTTGAGCATCAGTCAACAATGGGAGAAGATTCTGATTTAGTTTGGGGTGAGACAGAGAGAAAGATGGTAGGAGAAACTATCTGTAGATATATGAGGAGTAACATAGATGAAAAAGTGCGTCACTCAAAATGTTCTAAAATAAAAGCATTCCCTTAAATCAACCGACTGTACCTATTTGATTAAATTGGATCAAATCCTTGAAAAACAAACTTGTGTATTTTCAATTCACTATCTGTCATCTCTTATCACATCTCTCTAACTGGTATGTATCTTCTACATTTCATCTCTCCATGGCCCTGCTTCATTTGGCATCTTGCTTCTCTGCAAGGCATGTGCTCCACAGTCATGTGAATCATGTCTGCCAAGTTCTTTATTGAGAGGCTTTTTTTCTCTCTGTTGTTCCTCTATGGGAGGATTTTTGTTTTGGTCTGGAGGCTTTCATTTGTTGTTTTCTTGTCTTTCCCACCATTGATTGGCTAAATATGTTCCTCAGGTTTGTTCTTCGATTGTCAAGGTGCACTCTTTCTTTGTTGCTATTTATTCTGTTGTTGTTTGTTTGCTCTCTGTGTTTTCTCGATCTTTTCCTCACGTTTAACGCCTTCTGGCTTGCCTTATTTGCATTTTGGTTTACTTATTTCTGTTGCTTTTCTTCTTTTTCAAGCTCTAGTTTCTTCACTCATCTTTTATCTTTTGTTGAAGAATGTAGCTCGGACAGGAACTTTTGCACAGGTTCAGTGTAACCCTGTCAAAACCTGTATTACCAGAAAAGAGAAACTAGAAATGGATCGTGTAACAAGAACGGTACGAGAAACGGGGTTTAGAAGTTTCGCCTACAACAATTGAGGAGAGAGAAAATAAACAAAACTGAAGGTTCCCATAATTGCGAAGTCACCTGACACGGGGACACGGGACACGAAAATACGAGAGTCCGACACGGACACAGTGACCCCCGGAATCAAGACACGTAGGATACGTTTTATATACATATATATATATTTTTTAAAATATATATTAAAATTTAAAAAAATAGACATATAGATCCAAAAATATTTAGAAACTAGAACATTTACAAATATTCAATATAAATTAGAATAAAAACACATTAATGATTAGTAATTAGTAATTATA
>LPNX010456360.1:77763-212108 GCA_001517045.1 Pseudotsuga menziesii | reverse complement strand
TACTTCTTCAATGGTTTTGATGAATAAATCACCCATAAATTGTGCATCCTTGTATTTCCCAAGAGCATCCACTGCTTTCAAGAACAACAGTCCATTTTGAGAAGATACCATGAAATTGATGAGTGGATGGCGTGTGGGATCCGTCCATCCATCAGAAACAATACTCACTCCAGATGAGGGCCATGTTGCTCTAATTGGCTCAAGGATTTTATCTACCTCCTTCTTTGCTTTAACCAACAATGTGGTTCTAAGCTTCTCTGAACCAGGAGGCACATAACCACTTGGAGCTCGTTCCAAGATAGTTCGAACCATCTCAAAATACAATGGCGACCGTGCAACATTGAATGAGATGAAGTTGAGGTAGAAGAAAAATGTAATGGTAAGGTCTACCTCTTCTTGCACCTCGTGTTGGAAAATCCTATCCATTGGACCACCTGTAGATTGCCTCTTTCTTGTTTGATAAGTATCTCCACGCCCATGAATGCTAGGTGGAAATGGAGTCTTGGTGCTAGAGGACTTCCTCAAAAATGGAAGAGGATCATCCTCTTTTTTCTTGCTTGTTGCTGCCACCTTCCCTAAGCCAACATTATCCTCTCTTTCCATATCCTTCCTTTGGTTAGCAGTCACTGCTTTGCATGAAGAAATCCCACAAGAAGGAAGGGCCAACAAATAGCCCTTAACCCGGAAATATGTGCTCATGAACTCATGGTTGCAAAAATTGCATCTCCAAGACACATTGCCTCCCTCACCAAGCTTTGCCCCGGGCCCATCTTTCCTTGTCACATGCTTCCACAAAGGGTATTTTTTTTCTTGGGCTTGTTGTCTTGCTAAAACAGGGTTAAATGGAGCATGAGCTCCGCTAGCAGCTGATGGAGCACTTGACGGAGGAGGAGAACCGGTTGTGCTTGGTGGAATAAGAGGAGAGGCCCTAGATGGTGCATTTCTCCCTTTCCTTTGACCCCTACCTCCTGCCCTAGCTGATTGAGACATTCATTTTCTTGTGTGATAGTTGAGCTTGCAATCCTCTCCACAAATCCACCGGAATGCACTTGGAATCGCTTGGAAACAATGGATAGCCTTCAAATCTCCTTCAAAACTCTTTCACCTGCACATAAAACTCACTCTCAATCAATTGCTTCATTTCAAATGACAAAAAGAAAGACAAAAAATTGAATTTAAGCAAACCCGACTGTCTTTTTCCGCCGGTCACGTGTCTTGTTTTCAGGATTCATGTCCTGTTTTCGGGACACGCTTCATTTTCGTGTCCGATTTGATTTTTTAACGTGTCTGGTTTTTAGGAAGACGAATCGGGCACGTGTTTGACTTGACTCGTGTCCGATTCGATCCCCACGGGACACGGGGGGCCTCCAGGACGAATCCGGTTTCATAGGATATATTCTAATCATCTTTTTATTTTTCTAAATTGTTATGCCTAGAAATTCTTGCTGTTCATTTTCAGAATTGGTTTTGGTAGTTACCGCTAGTGCTCATTCGGACCATGTACATAATTTTCATTTGTTTGATGCTATATGTCTTGTAATTAACCTACTACTATTATATTGTACTTGTATTAGCATGGACATAAAACCAAGCTTGTGCAAAATGATGATAGGCTCAGTAGCCACAATAAGGCCATACTAACCAAGCTTGACAAACTCGCCGAAAAATCGGAAAAGTCGTGTTTTTTTCGCCGAGGAAAAAGCGCGACTTTTGGGAAAAACTCGCGGGTCGATAGAAAAAATCACCCAGGCAGGCAATCCGCGGCCTAGTAAAGGAAAAACGCGGTTTTTTTTTTTTGTCATTTGGCAAATGAGCTTGTTGGAAGTGGAGGAGAAGGGCTTGAGGAGACCACCAACACCTTTGGAGGCTTTCAAACACCATTTAGCATCTCAACCAAGGATTTTTGTGGAGCAAGTGTTGAAGGTATGTGCATTTTATCCATTGTTTTTCAATCTTTTCCATGCACTATTTGAAAGATTTCTTGCATATTTGTTTTACTATTTCGTTGCCTATTTCTTGCCTATTTCTTTGCTATTTGTTTTTACTATTTTGCCATTGATTTCCATGCCCCAAAAAATGAAAAACAGTCCCAATGTAAATGGGGGTTTTAAAAAATTAGAATGGAAAATAGAATGCTTGTTTTTTTACTTCTTAGCCACCCTCTTCTTCTTGTCTTTCATGGCTTAAAATTTAAATTTAGAGATATGATTTTTTAAGCTAGAATGTTGCGATTATTTTCCAATGGAGTTTAATATAATATTTTTTGTTTTTGTGCCCTAGGGTTGCATTTGAGTTGAAGGCTTGAAGCATTCCAATTGCAAAAATGCCAAAGATATTGGACCCATTTTGGCAGTATGGTGAGCCTGAGGATGGCAACAATAGGCAAAATTTGACTTGCAAATTATGTGGGCGTCACATGTCGGGAGGGGTTAACAGGTTGAAATACCATTTAGCCAAACTACCTGGCCATGATGTTGGCCTTTGTACTGCAGTGACCCCAGAAATCATGAGATCTGCCCATGATGCCATCCATGAAAAAATGAGAAAGAAGGATGAGATCACTGCAAACATAGCTGAGCTTGCAGCTTTTGGCCAAGCAAGAAGTTTAAGTGCATCTTTATCTACCACTATCGGTGAGGGTAGTGGGAGGGGCTCCACAGCTTCACCTCTTGGGAGGGCGGGGCTCACATCCCATTATGTTGGACTAGGCTCACAACCTTCTATCAAGTCAGTTATAAAGAAATCGAAAAAGGTAGAAGCGGACAGGGTAATGGGAAGGTGTCTTTATTGGAGTCACATACCTCTGAGCATTGTTAAAAACAATCCATTTTGGCAGCTGATGTGTGATGCCATTGCAGTAGTTGGCCCAGGTTATAAAAGTGCCACCTTTGAAGAGTTGCGAGGCCCAATCCTTCTAGCAGAAAAGATGGACATCGGTGCTAGGTTGGCAGAGTTCAGGCAGTCATGGAAGAGCACTGGATGCACAGCCATGTCAGATGGGTGGACAGACGGTAAGGGTAGAAGCCTTATCAACTTCTTGGTACATTGTCCTAGAGGTACCATGTTTGTAAAATCAGTTGATGCATCGACACATGTAAAAGATGCGACACTTTTATGCGAGTTGATGGATGGGTTCATCCAAGATATTGGGGCGCACAATGTTGTGCAAGTTATTTCAAATAATGCAACTAATTATGTGGCTGCTGGCATGATGCTTATGGATAGGTATCCCTCTTTGTTTTGGACTCCATGCACTGCTCATTGCATTGATTTGATGTTGGAGGATATGGGGAAAATTCACTTTATCAAGGTGGTGGTTGATCAAGCTAGGGCCATCCCTAAGTTCATTTACAACCATGGTTTTGTTCTTAGTCTCATGAGGAGGCACACTAAAAACAAGGAGTTGAAGCGTCCTGCAATCACGCGTTTTGCCACCACATTTATTACTCTTCAGTCTTTGCTTCAATGTCAGTTTGAGTTGAAGCAAATGTTTGTTTGTGATGAGTGGCGTGATTGTGCTTACAACAGGAGAGAGGATGGGAAAACCATTGCCAAACTGGTGTACATTGATGCCTTCTGGGAAGGAATGGAGAAAGTGTGCTCGGTTAGTGAACCTTTAGTGAGGGTTCTACGGCTTGTTGATGGTGATAAGCCCGCAATGGGCTATTTATATGAGGCCATGGATAGGGCCAAAGAGACCATTCAGAATTTCTATGTGGGAAAGGGTACCCAGGGCATGACAGGCACATATTGTTATGGGAGTTGATTGATACTCGATGGACTGGGATGCATTAGAGGAAATTTCACCTCAAAATGGGCCTCCTAAAAAAAATTAATAAAATAATACTTAAAATAATAAAATAATATTTATTAATTTTGAAGAAAGAAAAGAAAAAAATATTTTTTTGTTTGTATTTTCGACATATCTCCCCGTTTTTTAACTCAAATTTCGATCGGGAGAGTTCGTTGGATGCGGAATTAAACCGTACCCACTCGGCATACTTTTTATGGACCCCACTACCTGAAAAACAAGAAATACCTGAAAAAACGTGATGATGATGTCATCATCACATTTTTTTCAGGTATTTCTTGTTTTTCGGGTAGCGGGGTCCGTCAAAAGTATGTCAAGTAGGTATGCGTTGGATGCAGAATTTAATTCCGCATCCAACAATCTCTCTTGATCGAAACTTGAGTAAAAACACGGAGAGATATGTCGAAAATACAAACAAAAAAAGTAGTTTTTTAATGATACCTATCCCCAAATTTATATTAAAAAAGTGTTTAAGACCTATACGGTATTTCAAATTTAAAGAAATTTCATTGGCTAACACATGATGACATGGAATTTGAGTTAAAGTTAAAAGGCCCATTTTGAGTTGAAATTTCCTCTAATGCTTCATCGACCCATTCATGCAGCATGACTCTTCCTCAACCCCGCATTTGCCTACAAATGCAATTTTGATTTTGATGGTGAGGTTTTGGAGGGGCTTCTCACTTGTATTCAGAGGATGATACATGATTATGACACTCGCAATGCAGTCAATCGCGAGATAGAGGTTTATCGGGATGGTACTGGAGTATTTGGCTTTGCTAAGCTATTCGTGACAAGACCAAATTCATGCCAGGTAAATTATTCACTTATTAGACCATTTTAAGTTTTCACCTTTATTTGAAAGATGAATTATGATTTATTTATATTTATTTCTTGTTTGGTGACAGGTAGCCACTTGGTGGCGAACTTATGGTGTGAGGACACCGAATTTACGGAAATTTGCCATTAGAATCCTTAGCCAAACCTGTGCAGCTTCGGGATGTGAGCGGAATTGGAGTGTATTTGAAAAAATACATGCAAAGAGACGGAGAAGGTTAGAAACTTAGAACTTAGAATTTGAACAAAGCAATTGCATTTAAATGTTTAATGCAATTTATGAATCTACCATCCTCTAGAATCTAATTTTTTTTTATTACCCTCTTATAGGTTGGAGTTCATACGTCTTAATGACTTGGTGTATGTTCATTACAACCTCCGCTTGTGGATGGCACAGATACAGAAAGAACCAGATGCAAATGCCATCTCCTTGGACAATATTGATATGTTGTCGAAGTGGAGGGTGGAGATTGAGACTCCTATCATGGAGGAGGCACTTGCATGGCTAGAGGAGGGGCAAGAGGAGGGGCAAGTGGAGGAGGAGGAAGAGGAGGAGGAGGAGAAGGAGGTGGTTGGAGGCACCATGGAGGGTGATGTGCTAGAATCGCCACCACCTTCTGCACCGCTTGATACATCTAGTCCTCCATCCATCACTCAGTGTCGAGTATTTGATGCAGGGACAAGGCCTTCTACTGCTACTTCTAGTGCTAGGGGCAGGCCTGACAAAAGACCCATGATATTTTCCCGTAAAAGGGGAAGAGGGCATTGATATTAGATAGCTAGATGCTAGTTTTCTTCAGATACATTTATATATGTGATGTCATTTTGTACTGTTTAAACTTTATACACTTTTGATTCCTTGATTGGACAACTATGATGTTTCAGACTTTCAGTATCAACTTTGATGTATTGTTTTGTATTTGGCATGACTACATGATGATGATATATATCAGTGCTTTCTTCATATTTATGTTCCAATATGTTTTTCTGATGTTATTATTGCTTTATATGTTTAAAATTCTAAAAAAATGCATGTATTTTCTATTTTTTAATGTTTGCTGACTTTTGCCGATTTTTCCCAATTTTTTCGCCGATGTTGTCGAGAAGTTGTAATCAGGACCCTCGCCAACATTTTGCCGAGGCCGACTTTTTCAACATTGATACTAACAATAAGGCATGCAAACGTTGGTTTAACAATAAGGCATGCAAACGTTGATTTTCGACCAGTTCTATCCCTACATGCTGTCCAAAAATACATTTAAAATTACGCATCCAGGGAAAAGTCAAAATCGGAAAGCACTATATGTTAAGCAGAATTTAACATGTTGCTCCTCAAAAAGATCCCATTATAATCACAATCCAGAAGTTCCTTACATAAACTATTGTCGACCGTTACCTAGAAGCACAGGAATCATGCCATATGTTTAAAAAACTACAACTAACAATCAATCTGTTGCCAATCATTTGTTTCCTTTAATGTTAGTTGCAAATTTATCTAGTGAGTCACAGAAAATTAATGCTAATATTTCACACTTGATCCTAGATGATCTAGTCTGCTGGAACGGTCACAGCGTTGTTTCGGTACTCTGTCCACTACACCTCCGGCTGTTATTAGGTCCTCTCTAGCTGGTTGTTTGCCTTATCAGTTGAGAAACCGCACATCGTGCCACTCATGGGATGTGAGAAAAAAGCAACATATTAGCTAAAGATTCCAGCGTACCCACTTACTTTGAATCAACAACTACTTGAATAGTTTTTGTTTGGTTGTAGAGTATACCTTTGGATTGTGAGTGGTTTTTGTCTTGGTATGTGGAGTATACCTCTGGATTATGAGTGTTAATGTCAACCATTTTGACATATTATATAATTTTGTATAATTTGCTTAACAAAAATTACTAATATAAATATTTTAGTCTCAGTCCCTGAGACCATTGGAGGATTTACCATACCATGAAAAGGGTATCAAACTTCAATTCTGATAGTGATGAAGAAGATAGCTCAAGTTTTAGAATTCTTTCTAAAGTTCATGAAAAGTGTTCTCCATCACAAGAAGTTGAAGGTAACTAAGACACTGATAATCATTCTACCAGCCACGTTGCCAATCCAATCGGGCTTCATAAGGAAATATTGCAGCCCCTATTTTCACATCTTTACAATAGCATGCATAATGACATGACATGGGCCCATCACGCAACATCTCTAAGCCTCCATGCATATTTCTACAAATAAATAGGGAACTTCCTGTTGAAATATTGTAACTTCGAAGAATATTCTAAATGTATTTTACAGATGTACCCCAAGGGAGATGTCTTATTCCTCCGTCAGGATGTTACTATTGTACACGGGGGTTTCACTCAGTGAACTTGCTCCATAGCACGATTGTTCACAGGATATTAAAGAATATTTCTAATTTCACTAAATATTGGAAAATACCTCCTAAAATTGTATTGTTGATGTTGATTTTTCTGAGCAGCATCAAGAGCCATTCTCTTAGGAGAATGGAGACATTTGGTGTGGGACCAGGATGTGGAACCAGTCCAGTATTGGGGAACTCAACCTTGAGTTAAGTGACTATTCTGTTGAATGGTGATATCTGGTCCGAGACCAAGATATGAAACCAGTCCAGCACCGGGGCACTTAACCTTGAGTTGAGTGACCATTCTGTTGAATGGAGACATCTGGTCCAGGACCAGGATGTGGAACCAGTCGAGCACTAGGGGACTCAACCTAGAGTTGAGTGGCCATTCTTTGAAAGGAGGCACTTGGTCAGTTACCGGGAATTTAACCTAGTCTGAGACTAGGGAATCAGCCTGGGGCTGAGAGCCATTCTATGGGAGAATGGAGGTGCTTGGTTTGTTACCAAGTATTTGACCTTGTGTCAAATTGTGCAGCCTATGGCTGAGGCAGTTGGTATGTTACCAAGATAACACTATAATCCCTAGACCGGGTTTGGGTATGTGTGACACTCTGGCCCTCAATCAGCGGGCTTTGTGATCCAAGGCTTAACTACCCTTGGTTAAGACACCTTAGTATCCGATCTTGGTGTCACACAGAGTGTGAGATAAAACCGTTAGTAATTCTCTCTGTTTATGATGATGTACTTTGAGTGGGGATGAAGGACCACCTTGACCACTTGTTTTGACCACATNTCTAAAATACATAAGGACCCTTAGTACCACTAAGGAGTCAAAGTGAAAGTGCAAAAAGACCTTTAGTACCACTAAAGGTAAAAGTCAAAGTAATAAAAGAGTAAAATAATATTATTTTGTTCTTTTAAGTTTTGGTCCACTTACAAGTGATTTCAAAGGCTATAAAAGAAGATCAATCCATTTCATTATTACACACACTTGCTCTTGCAGTTGCAGCTGCTCCAACAGAAGAATTCATTCGTTATTGAAGAGAATGAAGCTTTGTGTTTATGCCCTAGCATGGACAAGTCTAGCTAGGGCATTCACCCTTGTCTTTTGATCAAACCCTAAACTAGGGTTTCACCATTTTTGCAGCATCTTCATGTCTTAGGGTTTTACCCTAACTCCATCAGCAACAACTATCTTTTTATGGGCAGCTTTCATTCTTCGACACTGGGTAGCTTCCATACTATCTCGAGCAACTCCAGATTGGCTCGGGAAGGGCTTCATTCTTCACGGACAGGCTGCAACACCTCACAGATGCCCCTCTCTCACACGGGCGACCTCTTTTAGGGCTCAACCCCTCTGCTAACACCTCAAGCAAGCCCTAGCACCCTTGGGGATGCCTACTAGGGGTTTTGGGCACATACAGTAGGCCCCAACAACTTCCAGGTAGCCTGCTAGTACCCATAGCAGGCCTTGATAGGCCTCGGGCTAACCTCCGGGCAACAACAGATAAGCCCAGGAGGGATTGGGAAGCAACAGATCAACCTGACAGGGCTCGGGCAGAGCTGCAACACATTTGGGCAGGCCTCCGGGCAGTAGAACAAGTCACAAGAAGACAAGCAAGGTCCGGGCAGCAGGGTAGACAACTCAGGCAGATTATCATGGGCACCCTGGGCATTTTTCCAAGCAGCTAGATAGGTCACAGGAAACTAATTCTGGCATTCTGAGTTTTTTGGGTAGGAGAGAGAAAATTAGGGCATAAAGCCCTAATTTGGCATTTTTTGTAAAAATTATCTTCCAGATCTATGCTACAAACCCATTAGGGTTTGAGAATTTTTGAAGAACTTAGTCATCTCATTTACGAGATGAATTACTAATGCTTTTGGGGTTTTTGTCCTTTAAAGGTTTCCCTAGTGAAAAAATCTTGTGTTCAGTGTTTTGATGTGTTGATGTTTTACTACACTTGTCGTTTGTTATCTGTTAATTTGCAAATTTTAAAGTATTCATGCTAATGCTAAAAATTCAACATGGTATCAGAGCTTAGCATGTGAAGACCCAGTAAAAGGAGATTGTTGTTGTCTTCCTAGACCTTGGGATATTTTGCAGACTTGACATTTGACTAAGTGGCAGAGATGGTCACCAACATCTTCAGACTGAAAGGAAGCTTCAAGGTTCAGCCAACTACAATTCCTGGAAACCTAGGCTTACAACTATTCTATAGGAAAATGACCTTGATGATATTGTGTTCAACACTATTGAAGAGCCAACATCTAATGCTGGCAGGACTGCTTTAAAAAAGAAGCAGGCTAATGCTAGAAGGATCATCTATGATTCTGTCAAATAAACTTTGATGCCTAACATCACTTCGTTGAAGACTACCAAAGAATGCTTTGACAACTTGACAAACTTGTATGAGAAGAAGGCTCCTAGACAGAAGAGAGTCTTGAAAAAAAGGCTTCGAACATTGAAGATGAACAAGGATGAAAGGGGTTGGTCCCTTCTTCACAAAGATTGCACAGGTAAGAGATCAACTTAATGCTGTTGGTATTGCTATAGATGATGATGACCTTGTGCAGACTGTGGTCGATGGTCTCCCAAACTCTTGGCAAACATTCATAGCATCTTTCAGTGAACGTGAGAATCATCCAAACTTTGAGAGACTTTGGCATGATTGCTTGGAAGAAGAGGGAAGGACTTTAGGCAAGGCAACTAAGGAAGGAAACCTTGCACTTGCAGCAAAGACAAAGAAGTTCAAGAATCCCTCCCCTCAGCAAAATAAAGGAAAGAAACCTCAAGGTAAGTACTCTGATGTTTCAAAGTGGAATGCTATAATTGCCATAAGTTTGGGCACTTTGCCAGGGATTGCAGGAAGACCAAGAAGAAATTCAAAAGAAGATTTCTAGATTCTGCTGCAGAAGAAGAAGAAGAACACCAGGGATAACAAAGAAGACGAACCTAGAAGAGAGTACTACCTGATCTTTGCTCTCTCTGGTTCCATCATAGACAATGCTAAATCTTGGTTAGTAGATAGTGGTATCTCCAGGCACATGTCAGGTAACCCTGGATCTCTCACCCGTTATAGAAAGAAGAAGTTCACCACACAGGTGGAACTTGGAGATGAGTCCACTTACAAGATTGAAGGAGCTGGCTCAACTACACTTCAACTTGATTCATGTATGGTTTTACATATTGATAATGTCTTATATGTTCCTGGTTTAAAGAAGAACCTACTCTCTTTTGTTGGATTAGAGGACAAGGGATAGAGTGTCCTCT
Source organism: Pseudotsuga menziesii (assembly GCA_001517045.1). NCBI lineage: Eukaryota > Viridiplantae > Streptophyta > Pinopsida > Pinales > Pinaceae > Pseudotsuga > Pseudotsuga menziesii. Next base: position 201,833 of record LPNX010456360.1, on the reverse strand, counting down.
TCATGGACAAGAAAGTCCTACTATGGGCAAAGAATGAAAAGCTAAGCTCAACTGTACAGATTGGGGTTCGAGAGGGAGGTCTTTATAAGGCTTCCAAAGATTCCACTCATGCTTTGGTACATCATAGAGTTGATTCATGTGAGCTGTGGCATTGAAGGTTTCGACACCTTCACTATATAGCTCTTCCAGGGTTACAGAAGATGGTCATAGGTATGCCAGAGGTATCTCCAAAACATGATGGAATTTGCAAAGGATGTGCTCTAGGTAAGAACAATAAGAAATCCCTTTCCAGAAGCAAGAATAGATCTAAATGCATATTATATTTGATTGACTCTGACATTTGTGGGCCTATGTCTTCACCCTCCTTGAGTGGGTGCTTGTATTATGTCTTGTTCATAGATGATCATTCTCGGAAATCATGGATTTACTTCCTCAAGGCCAAAAGTGAAACTTTTGATAGGTTCAAACAGTTCAGGGCTCTGATTGAAAATTAGACTGACAGACACATCCGTATCTTGAGATCAGATAACAGAGGTGAGTATGAATCTAATGAGTTTGATGAGTTTTGCCGAGAAATTGGAATCAAGAAAGAGCTGACAGTATCGCGCAACCCTCAGCAGAATAGGGTTGCAGAAAGGAAGAACATAACTATCTATGAAGCTGCTAAAGCCATGCTTATTGATTTAGATCTTCCTTTATCCTTGTGGGCTGAAGTTGCATGTACTGTTGTGTACATACAAAACAAAAGCCCTCATGCTATCTTGGGGGAGAAGACTCCAGAAGAAGTCTTCACCAAAAAGAAACCTGTAGTTGATCACATGAGGATATTTGGCACTCTGGTTTACATTCATGTGCCAAAGGAAAAGAGGGCCAAGCTAGAGCCTTTCAGTAAGAAAGGTATATTTGTCGGTTATAGTGACAACTCGAAGGCCTACCGCATCTATGTACCTAGACAGAGGTACATTGAAGTCAATAGATATTTGGTCTTCCATGAGGAAGCTATGTTTCGTCAAACACGAGAGCTTTCAAAGGAAGATAAAGTAACTCCTCCTGAGGTTCTAGATTCAAATTATCAGAGGGAGGAAGAGGAATTTGAGGATACTGAAAGTCCACCAAAAGAACTGCTTGAAGTTCCTCCTTCCAAAAGGAGACCCGCTTGGTATTGAGAAACGATACAAGAAGCCGAGAAGCATAAAGCTCCTCCCGATACTTTTAGAGAAATCATAAGACCACAAAAGTACTCTAGTCTTATGAGCCAACTCATCAATGCAGAACCTTCCTTGTACGAAGAAGAAACAAGTCAACAGGTATGGGTTGATGCCATGATTGAAGAGTACAATTCAATCATGAAGAATGATGTATGGGAATTTGTTGGGCCAGACCAATAGGAAAGTCAGTGGTGACATCCATATGGCTTTACAAACTCAAGCATGCTGCTAATGGCACTATGGAGAATTATAAAGCTAGATTCCTAGCTCGTGGCTTCACTCATAAAGAAGGCATTGAATATGATGAGACATTTGCTCCTGTTGCCAGGTATACTACCATCAGAACCATCATTTCTCTTGCTGTAGTATTCATATGTAAGTTACATCAGATGGATGTAAAGACAACCTTCCTTAAAGGCAAGATTGAGGAGGAAGTCTATATTGAACAACTTGAAGGCTTTGTGACTCATGGGAATAAGACCCATGTGTGTAAACTGAAGAAATCCTTGTATGGAATGACACAGGCTCCGAGAGTCTGGTATGCGAGGATGGATGGATTTCTCCACAGCTTGGGGTTTTCCAAAAGTACAGGTGACTCCAACTTGTATTTTAAGGTTGGTCATAATCATATCTTGATCCTTGTTCTATATGTGGATGACTTGTTTCTTATAGGCGAGGAACAGTTGATAGAACAATGTAAGAGGGAGCTTACCTCTAAATTTGAAATGAAGGATCTCGGTTTGATGCATTATTTCCTTGGCTTAGAGGTCTGGTAAAAGACATGTGAGATATTCTTGACACAAGGGAAGTATGTAGTAGACATCTTGCAGAGATTTGGGATGCAAGACTGCAAGTCCATGAGTGTACTCATGACTACCAACTTGACAAAGTTGCATGACTTAGCCACCAGTTCACAAAGTGTGAACTCTACTCTGTACAGACAACTTATTAGATCTTTGATGTATCTTGTACATATGAGACCAGATATTTGTTACAAAGTGAATGCTCTGAGTCAGTTCATGTCCGATCCGAAGCACATACACTGGGTAGCTGCTAAACACGTACTCAGATATGTGCGAGGTACTATCACTTACAGGATCAGGTATACTTCCAGTAGTGGAGTATTATAAGCAGGATATGCTGATTCAGATTGGGCTGGCAGTGCAGTAGATCGGAAAAGCACCTCTGGTTATTGCTTCAGTATGGGATTTGTAATGATCTCTTGGTCCGGCAGGAAACATGGTTCCATAGCTCAGAGTACAGCAGAGGCAGATTATATTGCTGCAAGTGATGCCTGCAAGGAAGCAGTTTGGCTCAAAAAACTTTTATTTGATTTGTTCGGTGGAAAGCTTGACTCAACGATCATCCATTATGATAATCAGAGTTGCATTAAGCTTTCAGAGAACCTGATGTTTCATGACAGATCGAAACACATTGAAATGAAGTATCATTTCATCAGAGACCTAGTACAAATAGGTGCTCTGAAGTTGCAGTACATTCGTACAGATGAATAGATCGCAGATATCCTGACCAAGCCTCTGACAACAACAAAGTTTGTGTACTTTCATGACAAGCTTGGCATGGCAGAGAATTCCTCTCTTGTGAGAGGGAGTGTTGATTTTTCTGAGCAGCATTGAGAGCCATTGTCTTAGGAGAATGGAGACATCTGGTCTGGGACCAGGATGTGGAACTAGTCTAGTACCGGGGAACTCAACCTTTAGTTGAGTGACCATTATGTTGAGTGGTGATATCTGGTCCAGGACCAGGATATGGAACCAGTCCAGCACTAGGGGACTCAAACTTGAGTTGAGTGACCATTATGTTGAATGGAGACATCTGGTCCGGGACCAAGATGTGGAACTAGTCGAGCACTGGGGGACTCAACCTAGAGATGAGTGTCCATTCTTTGAATGGAGGCACCTAGTCAGTTACCAGGAACTTAACCTAGTCCGGGACTAGGGACTCATCCCAAGGCTGAGGGCCATTCTGTGGGAGAATGGAGGCGCTTGGTTTGTTACCAAGTATTTGACCTTGTGTCAAATTATGCAGCCTATGGTTGAGGCACCTGGTCTGTTACCGGGATAACACTATAAGCCCTAGACCAGTTTTGGGCATGTGTGACACTGCGAGCCTCGATCAGTGGGCTTTGTGATCTTCTCCAAGGCTTAGCTACCCTTGGTTAAGGCACCTTAGTATCTGATCTTGGTGTCACACAGAGTGTGAGATAAAACATTAGTAATTCTCTCTGTTTATGATGATGTACTTTGATTGGGGATGAATGACCACCTTAACCACTTGTTTTGACGACAGGGCACTTGAAGAAGTCTAAAGTAAAAGTAAAAAATACATGAGGACCCTTAAAGGCTAAAGTGAAAGTGCAAAAAGACCTTTAGTACTACTAAAGGTAAAATTCAAAGTAATAAAAGAATAAAAGAATATTATTTTTTCTTTTAAATTTTGGTCCACTGACAGGTGAATTCAAAGGCTATAAAAGAAGATCAATCCATTTCATTATTACACACACTTGCTCTTGCACTTGCAGCTGATCCAACAAAAGAATTCGTTGGTTATTGAAGAGAAGGAAGATTTGTGTTTATGCCCTAGCATGGATGAGTCTAGCTAGGGAATTCACACTTGTCTTTTGATCAAACCCTATACTAGGGTTTCACCATTTTTGTAGCATCTTCATGTCTTAGGGATTTACACTAACTCCATCAGCAACAACTATCTTCCATGGGCAGCTTTCATTCTTCACTCGACAACTTCCATACTATCTCAGGTAGATCCATATTGGCTCGGCCAGGGTATCATTCTTCACAGATAGGCTGCAACACCTCACGACTGCCCCTCTCTCACACGGGCAGCCTCCTCTAGGGCTCGACCCCTTTTCTAACACCTTGGGCAGGACCTAGCACCCTCGGGGATGCTTGCTAGGGCTTACGGGTACATATAGCAGGCCCCAACAATTTCTGGGCATCCTGCTAGTACCCATAGTAGGCCTTAACAGGCCTTGGGCTAACCTCCGGGCAGTAGCAACGGATCAACTTGGAAGGGATTAGGCAGAGCTGCAGCACATCTAGCTAGGCCTCTGGGCAACATAACAAGTCACAGGAAGACAAGCAGGGTCTGGGAAGCAAGGCAGACAACTCATGCAAGTTATCTCGGGCACCTTGGGCAGTTTTTCGGGCAGCTAGACAGGTCACATGTAGCTTATTTAGACAGTCTGAGTTTTCTGGGCAGGAGAGAGAAAATTAGGGCAGAAAGCCCTAATTTGGCATTTTTTGTAAAAATTATCTTCTGGATCTGTGGTACAAACCCATTAGGATTTGAGAATTTTTGAAGAACTCAGTCATTTCATTTACGATATGAATTACTAATGCTTTTGGAGTTTTTTTCCTTCAAAGGTTTCCCCAGTGAAAAACTCTTGTGTTCATTGTTTGATGTGTTGATGTTTTACTGCACTTGTCAATTGTTATCTGTTAGTTTGCAAATTTTAAAGTATTCATGCTAATGATAAAAATCAAGAGTTGAACCCCCCTCCCAATATACCTCCCCAATTAAGAAAATCCTTAGTTTTATTAGATATTGTAGGTATCAATTTTTATCAACCCTTTTTAACACCCCATTTATATGATATTATCAAGTTGTAACAAACATGAGCCCTAGCGCATCTTAGTGTAAGAAAACACGATGCTAAATAAAATAATAACATAGTGCTAATAATGATACCAACGGGATTGTAGGGGCAACTAATCAATTTGTAGCATTGGATAGTGGAAGACCCAACAAAATAATAACGGGAAGGAAAAATGTGTAAAAGAAAATCAAGCCAAGAGATCAATGTCATAAAGAATGTAAAAGACCGATAATCCAATAATCAGTGCAATGCTTATAAAACAAGAGAATTTGTAGATGTTTCACGCCACAATTGGTCGATCTACCAATTTTATATCATGTAAATACAAATGTAGCCACAGAGAGCTCATGTTTTCTACAATCTTAATAAATTAAGCTCTATAAAAATGTAAAATTGAAACCCTTTCGTGGATGGACCTCTGTACATTTCATTGTATTTTATTTATTGAGACAAGATGTGAACAAACACTTGATTTTCGCTAAGAACAAACTACAACAAAGAAATAGTATTGATTCATGGGAAAATTGTATTAATTTTTTTTAAACATGTTTAAAAAAATTGAAACAATCCATCGACAAAAATTTAAGTCCTAATTAAATATTTCTTGTCCATTGTACTAACTTTCCTCTACCTTAATTAACCATCTTGTATATAGTCACTCTCTAACTTAAAATTTACTTAACATTACATAAAATTATATTCAACATAAATATTAAATATTTTAAAAACAATATCATAAAACAATTATAAAAAACATTATATTTCACACACACACACACATATACCAAGCTAATATTTTAAAAATCAGTAATCGAGGCTCCAGTCGATGCATGTAAGCCACATTAGGGGATCACGAATATTAGTAGACCAATCCAAAACATTTCATAGTTCCTCCTTGTTCTCTAGGAATATGTCGCTGAGAGGAATTAATGGGGGATTCAATAAGGCAAAACCTTGTGTGAGATATAAGAGGATTTGGTGGGAAGACGGGTTTCTGCAGGAGGTCTCCAAATATATGAAGAAGAAACTATATATATGAATCCATCCCACAATTTGAATATTATTCCTCAGCCCACCCAAATAAAATAACCCCCAATATTTATATTACTATGTCAAATTAAAAACCACCCTTGACCCCTTAATATGAGGCAATATATTTTTATATTTTTAGGAGTATTCAAACCCCCAATATGAATGGACGTGATATGATATTGCTTGGCTTGTGAATCACCCATGCTATTGTATTTGGTCATCATAGAGTCATGAGGTATAACCTCAATCGTAAGTCGGATCAATAGTACCCTAATGAATATAATATAATATTGTTTTGAGTCTTCCTAGGTGAAGTCGAACCAATCAGTTTAGTGGAGCTGTCTTGTTAGGTTAAAAGTCAACTGACAGAAAGAGTATACATAGAGGAGTTGTGTTCCTCATTGAAACATAAACACTCACTTGTGTATAGCGCATAGGAGAGAGAGAGAGAGAGAGAGAGAGAGAGAGAAACATACCAGCAAGGAGGAGGATTACTTGTTTTGGGGTTTTATCTTATGCATCTATATAGAGGAAGTTTTGTTGGGTTTTCTTCCCCTTGAGGGTTTCCCATGATAAATATGTGTCTATCTTGTGATTGTGTTTCTTTCGGTGATTCTGCATATGCTACTGTTATGAATTTGGATTAACACTAATGATATCTAGCTAAGCACATGGAATCTTAACATCGTATCAGAGGTAGCCTAAATAGAATAGATTTCACAAGGTGAAACTCTCTCTCCTCTCCCTCCCACAAGAAATTAGGATTTCTACAAAATTTGGGATTTTGAAGATCTGTTTGTATAGAAATTTGTGCCTCCCTAGAGTGCATCTATTGAGCCCTAAATCGAATTTTTTGAGTGGGTGAATCTCCAGGAAATCCAAAACCTAGTTTGGCCCTGAACTAGAAAACTGAACAAAGCCAGAACGAGAAATATGCAGAAACTGAAATCTTGCAAGCATGTTTTAAAGGGTGAAGATTTGGAATATCTAGAAACCAAGCGGACCAACCGACTCGCCTCAGTCAAGCGCATCTCCTAGTAAGGTCATCTTTTTATTTTGAGAAATTTCAATTTCTAGTGACCTCTTGGATAATATGGCCCCAAGCATTAAGGTTGAGGACAAGCTATAAGGCATATAAAACTTCCGTGCATGGAAGTATAGGATTGGTATCATTCTTAGAGAGAATGATCTTGACAAATACATCAAATATGAAGTTGCAGAACTGGAACAAGCTGAAGCTAAGGAGAAGCACCAGAAGGACCTAATCAGGGCAATGAGGATCATTGTTGATTCTATCAAAGATCACTTGATCCCTTAAGTGTCATCTAAAGAGACACCAAAGAAAATGTATGATGCCCTTTCCAGAATGTATGAGGGGGAACATCAACAAAAAGATGAATTTGAGAGCTCAACTGAAGAGCACCAAGATGAGTAAAGGAGAATCCATTCAGGATTACTTCACAAGGGTTGTAATATCCCGAATACTGATATTTTCTAATTCTATGCAAAATTACTGAAATAGCCGGGCATGCAAACTGCCATGCAAAACTTCCCTATATTATAGTTGAATTTAGGGTTAGGGTTTGTAGGATAGAATGTAACACTTACCACTGATAAGATGATTGAAATGCTCCTGAGATAATATGCATGCATCAAGAGCCGATCTGGTGATGAACTAGTGCTTTTTGCCTCCAGTGATACCCTAGCAGCACGAACCAAAAATCAGCTAAGGGTGACGTTTTCAGTGAAGGAGGTGTCTGTTGAAGCTGAGAATTTGCAAGAGTGGTAGTCTTCCCGTGCCGGAGAGGATTCCTGACACATGCGGAAGTTATGAAACCTCTAAGCAGGCTAGCGAATTGATCTGGAGGATTAGCTGCTCATGCCCCCCTGATCCCCAAATTGCTGAGAACTGCTACGGATGAGCAAGACATGATCTGATAATCACCGGGTGCTGGAGGATGATACTGATGTTGAGAATGGTGCCAGTATTTTGAAGATAAACTGATATCTGAGGACCCAACGAATGATTTGGGATTTTCTAGCTAAAAACCCCCCTACAGTTGCAAACGTGTCCTTGCAAACAATCTCTGATGGATACTGGATAATTGCAATTGGAAAAATAAGTAGAAGAGTGGATGGTGAACTTGGATGGTTTGCCCTGGATGAGACTAGGGCAGATATCTCATTGTCGAAACCCCGTTAGCTAAAGACGTTGTCTTCAACCCCAACTGTTGTGGCCGCACATTGTGCCGCTACTCAAGAGCTCCAAAATTAATAATAATAAAAAATTATCTCTTTAGGCTCCCTCATCCTTCTTAAATAGATCCTTATGCGGTTTTAGGGTTCGCATGTCATTTTCAGGGTTTATGCTTTTACTTTTGCATGCATGTGATTCTAATTTGACGTTGACTTTTAAGCCTAAAGAGAAAAGGCTTCTTTTAGCCTACTGCTGACTTTAGTACTGAATGTGTTTCCCAAGTTGTTCTAAGTACCAAATTTCCTCAGTCAATCCCCTCTTATGCAGTACCCGCTCGAACCTATGGGGATTAAGTAGGTTAGCGAGTGTTTTGTTGCCTAATCGGACGAGTACATTACAGTCATGCCCGCTTGGATTGCTTGTCCTTAAGCAACTGCAAACTGGGATGCTGCAATATCTGTTCTCCTTCCCATGTGGCATCCTTTGGAGTTAATTCTTTCCATTGGACCAAGTATTCTCTAATCACTCGGTTCTGGAGTCTTCTTTCTCGAATTTGTACAATTCGTTCTGGTATTAGTACCAATAGTCCCTCATCATCTAAGGGAGGTAACTCTGTTAATGGATCAATGTGTTGTCCAATGGTCTTTTTTAGGTTGGACACATGGAATACATTGTGAATTTTTCTCTCCTGTGGTAGTTCTAGTTCATACGCCACCTCTCCCACCTTTCTGATAACTCTATAGGGTCCGTAGAAGCGAGGTTTTAACTTTTCCGCTCCTTTCTTCTTAAGTGAAGACTGTCTGTAGGGTTGGAGCCGTAAGTATACCAGATCTCCTACCTCAAAGCTCCGCTCAACCCTGTGCATGTCTGCATACAACTTCTGCTGATTCTGGGATGTCTGTAAGTTCTCTTTCAGGATTTTAAGGATATCTTGACTGTCTTGTATCCAATCCTTTGCCTTAGGAGTCTTGCTGTCTCCAAATGCTACATCTGCAAAGTCCAAGGCCTCATAGCCATATAATTCCTTAAAAGGTGTCATCCTAATAGACATGTGGTAAGTAGTATTGTAGCAGTATTCCCCTAAGTGTGGCCATTTAATCCCGGTTTGCTGCTTTCCTCCTACATAGTTCCTCAGATACCCTTCAATCCACTTGTTGACAATCTCGGTCTGTCCACCACTCTGGGGATGATAACTCGTGCTGGTATAAAGCTCGGTTCCGACTAACCTGAATAGCTCCTGCCAGAAGGCACCTGTGAATCTACTGTCCCGATCACTGACAATGGTCTTGGGTAACCTGTGTAACTTGAAGACCTCTCTGAAAAATAATTCGACTACCTGGGTCGCGGAGTAATAGGATGATATAGAAAATAAATGTGTGAATTTGGTCAGTCGATCAACCACGACATATAAGAAATCTCGCCCTTTGACCTTGGGCAATCCTGTATTTTCCCACTTCTGTTCTGGAATTGGTAGTGGCTGAAGCAACCCTATTGGATGGATGTGCTCAATCTTGTTCTACTGACAAATGCTACATTCCCACACGTGTTGCACAACCTCCCCCTTAAGGCCCTTCTATGAGAACCTCTCTCAGATCTACCTGTAGGTCTTCAAGAAACCCTGATGTCCTGATAGTGGAGGGTCATGTGCCACCTGTATGATTTTCTTTCTTAAAGATGATTATGGGATGAGGTATATCCTGCTCTTGTAATAGATGATGTCATTGATAATTTTGTACCTGTCATCCTGAACCTGCGCATCCAATAATTCGCAAGCGAATTTATTTTTGGAGTACTCTACTAAGAGAAGAGCCCTCCAATCTGTAGATACACTCATGAGAGATAAAGAAGCAGGTTGTCTGGATAATGCATCAGCTACTATATTGTTCTTACCCTTCACATACTCTATCTCGAAATCGTAGGCTTGTAATTTGATGACCCATTTCTGTTGGTTCTCATTCAACTCCTTCTGCTCCAAGAAGTACTTGAGGCTGTTATGATCTGTCTTGATTTTGAACTTGCTACCCACCAGGTACTGTCTGAATTTTTTGAGAGCATGTAAGATGGCTAGCATCTCCTTGTCATATATGGAGTAGTGGCACTCAAAGTTATTCAATTTCCTGATCCCAAATGCAATAGGGTGATGGTTTTGCATCAATACTGCTCCTAGACCTTCCCATGAGGCATCACATTCTACTACAAATGGCTGTAAAAAGTCTGGTAATGCTAAGACTAGGCAAGAACTCATGATGAAAGTTCATCTCCTTAAAATTTTTATGTGCTAATTTTGTTTAGGTGAAGGATCCCTTCTTTGTGAGATCTGTGAGGGGTGCAGTGAATTGGGAGAACCCCTTAACATACCTCCGGTAATATGTGCAAAGGCCTAAGAAGCTTCTCAATTATGTGACTATTTTTGGCGTGGGCCAATCCCTGATAGCTTGGATTTTCTTCATATCAACCTGTACCCCTTCTGCACTGATTATGTGCCCTAGATACAACATTTCCTTCATGCCAAATTCACACTTGGACATCTTCGCGTAAAGCGAGTGTTCTTCTAGAAAGCTCAATACTTCGTCTAGATGTTTCAGATGTTCCTCCCATGTTTTTCTATAAATCAAGATGTCATCAAAGAATACTAGCAAAAACTTACGTAACTGAGCTCTAAAAGTATGGTTCATGCATGACTGAAAAGTGGCTGGAGCATTGGTAAGTCCAAAAGGAATGACCAGGAATTCATAGTGACCATTGTGACAATGAAAAGATGTTTTAGAAATGTCTTGATCCCTTACTCAGATCTGATGGTACCTCGAGCGAAGATCAATCTTTGAAAAGTATTTGGTGCCCCGCAGCTCGTCCATGAGTTCATCAATCCTAGGGACGGGATACCTGTTTTTGATGGTCTTCTTGTTGAGTGCTCTGTAATCGATGCACATTGGCAGTGTGCCATCCTTTTTCTTAACTAAGACCACTGATGATGCAAAGGGGCTAGAGCTGGGATGAATGTATCCAAGCTGCAGTAATTCCTTGATTTTCTTCTCGATCACATCCTTATATCTTTTAGGATGCCGATAAGGAGTGGTGATGAATGCTTGTGTCTCCTCCTCTAGCTCAATGATGTGCTCAAAGCCCTTGTCTGGCGATCTACTAGCGGGAAGGTCCCGAAATACCTTTTCGTGTTTCTGTAATACAGTCTGAATGTCGTCTGGGTGTTGTGTGTTATTCTCTGGAGGTTTTCTAAAGGTGACGAAACATTCTGCAGCCCATTCTATGTCATCCTGTTTGAGTACTGCCTCCATTCTCTGTGAAGAGACCGTTTTTTGGGGATAAGTGTTCATGCCCCTCAAAACTACCCGTTTTCCATCTCGCCCCTGGAATTCCATTTCCATTGATCAGTAGTATGTAGTATATTTCCCTATTGAATAAAGCCATTGAACGCCCAATACTACATGTGTATCTGCCACATCCACTACATAAAATGAATATGTCATCTGATAGTTTCCTAATGTGACATTCAGTTTTGGAATCCAATAGTTTCACTCCATGCTAGAGTTTCCAGCTACTGCTACAGTAAATCCCTCAAACTTCTCTGTCGGAATACCTCTCTTGGCTACCCAAGTTGCATCAATGAAATTGTGGGTTGCTCCCCCATCAACCAATACTCCCACTCTGTGGCCCTGTACTACTCCTCTGACCCTGAGAGTATGGAATCTATGTACTCTAGATAACGTAGCAATAACTCCCTCTGGTGTATCATCCTGGAGTGACTCTTCCTTTACTACCCATAATTCTTTTGTCGCCTCCAGCTCATAGTCCTCCCCGTCACTGTCTAAATATACCTCGATGTAGTGAGCCTTGGCCTTTCTTGTGCACCTGTGTCCTGGAACCCATGGTTCATGACAAGTAAAACATAATTGCTTACACCTCAAGTATTTCCTAATGTCCTCGTCTAACCATGTTTTTTTTGGAAAATCCTGCTGGAAAGGTTTCTTGTCCTTGTCCCCAACTGGAAAGTTGGTTTTGAGAGGGAATCTATTTTTTGGCACTGAGTCTTGTATATCTCTGGCTCGGCTAATGGCATCCTGTAGAGTGGGGGGTTTGTAGGCTTTCACCCATCCCCATAGTGGCTCTGTTAGGGCCTCAGTAAACAACATCGTCAACCTGCTCTCTGACACATCTGTTACCATGACTGCTATCGTTTGGAATTCAGAGATGAAGGCCTAGGCGCTATTTGTCTGTTTGAGTTGAGCCAAATCTCTGAAATGTATTTCAAGATCTTTCCTGTCGAACCGCTCCATGAGTTTCTGAGTGAACTCACTATAGGAATGGATGGTGTTGTGACCCAATGTTACCAATCTGTGGTACCACCACTCATGAGCCTCTCCATCCAGGTGGAGTGTAGCCAATTTAATGGCATCTATCTCTATCATGGGATTGAGTTGGAAATAGGTATCCAACTTCTGAACTCATATCCTCTCTGAACCTCCGCGAGTCCCATCAAAGTTTGGGATGGTCAACCTGCCCAAGGTTTTCTGCAACTCATAGTTATGATTGAATCCCTTGTTGAAATTCTTGGTCCTATTCCTACTCTTCATGTTGAAAAAATCCGAAAAAGACATGGCTGCATGAAACTCATCCCCTAAGTCCCTATATTCCTGCAAATAAGCCCGAAAGGGTTCGCTGGGTTCTACCTGCATGACTGGACCTCCTACTGCATCTGCTAAGAAGTGAGGCATAGTAGGCCTGTTGGAAGGTCTGGTATATATGTGGGGTGTATTATGTATATTGGTGTATGCAATCTTCCCACTGCTGCTTGTAGACCCTCTATCTACCGGTGAAGGAGGTGTACTGTTGTTACCTGGTTTTGGTTTTGCCGATAATCTGTTGATTTCATTAAGTACATATTTTTTCCCTTTGGCTAAGTCTTGCAATGTAGATACTATGTTGCGAAACTCCATCCTGTACTCATCTTCTCCCATTCCTTTTCCCCTGTTAGAGTGTATACCTGTTGGGTCTATGTCTGAGTTGGTATCTTCTAGTTGGATATCCTCAAAGTCCTCCGTGTACCTACTCCTTCTTTTCCTATAGGTTACAAAAGTGTCATCTTCTGTATTCATCTACTTCTCATGTTCAATCCCACAACTGACAAGGAACATACTCTGATACCATTTTAATATCCTGAATATTGATATTTTATAATTCGATGCAAAATTACTGAAATAGTCGGGCATGCAAACTGCCCTATATTATAGCTGAATTTAGGGTTAGGGTTTGCAGGATAGAATGTAAAACTTATCACTGATAAGTCGTCTGAAATGCTCATGAGATAATATGCATGCATCAAGAGCCGATCTGGTGATGAATTGGTGCTTTCTGCCTCCTGTGATACCACAGCAGCACGAACCCAAAATCAACTAAGGGTGACGTTTTCAGTGAAGGAGGTGTCTGTTGAAGCTAAAAATTTGCAGGAGTGGTAGTCTTCCCGTGTCAGAGAGGATGCTTGACACACGTGAAAGTTCTGAAACCTATAAGCAGGATAGCGAATTGATCTAGAGGTTTAGCTGCTCACGCCCCCCTGATCCCCAAATTGTTGAGAACTGCTCTGGATGAGCAAGACATGATCTGATAATCATCGAGTGTTGGAGGATGGAGCTGATGCTAATAATGGTGTCGGTATTTTGAAGATAAACTAAGATCTAAGGACCCAGTGAATGATTTGGGGTTTTCCAGCTAAAAACCCCCCTACGGCTGCAAACGTAACCCTGCAAACAATCTCTGATGGATACTGGAAAACTGCAATTGGACAAATAATTTGAAGAGAAGATGGTGAACCTGGATGGTTTACCCTGGATGAGACTAGGGCAGATATCTCACTACCGAAACCCCGTTAGCTGAAGACGTCGTCTTCAACCCCAACTGCTATGGTCACACGGCGTGCTGCTACTCAAGAGATCCAAAATCAATAATAATAATAAAGTAGCTCTTTAGGGTCCCTCATCCTTCTTAAATAGATCCTTATGTGATTTTAGGGCTCGCATGTCACTTTTAGGTTTTATGCTTTTACTTTTGCATGCATGCGATTCTAATTTGACATTAACTTTTCAGCCTAAAGAGAAAAGGCTTATTTTAGCCTACTGCTGACTTTAGTAGTGAATGTGTGTCCCAAGTTGTTCTTAGTACCAAATGTCCTCAGTCAATCCCCTCTTATGCAGTACCCTCTCGAACCTATGGGGATTATGTAGGTTAGTGGGTGTTTTGTTTCGTAATCAGATGAGGACATTACAAGGGTCCCTGAGTTCAAGGAACACCTAGATCCCATTGGAGATTCCTTTGATGAAGATGAACTAGTTATGACTTCTCTCAATGGTCTCACTAGACCCTGGGAGTCATCACATAGACTATGTGTTCCAGAAAAGAAAGTATGAAGTTTGACATTATACGAGAAGATTGCATCCAAGAAGAAGCTAGAGTAGCTAATAGAGAAGCTCTACTTAAAGAATATGATCAAGCTCTAGCCACCCATACCAGAAGAAGAAGACAATCAAACTTCAAGAAGGATAGTCACAAGGAGTATATACCTCCAAAGAAGTTTCAAAGGAAAAGAGAAAACAGTCAAAAGAAAGACTACTCCAAATATTAATGTTACAACTGTAATAAGATAGGACACCTTGCCAAAGAGTGTCCATTGAAGAAGAAGAACAACAAAAGACATCATGCTCATCTAGCTGAAGATGAGGAAGAAGAAGAAGAAGAAATACCTCAAAAGAGACACACAAAAGAAGAAGATGTAGAATAATATGTACTATTCTTTGCACTCTTTGGGTTTGTAATACCTGGAGAAGATACATGGCTTATTGATACTGGTGCTTCAAAGCACATGACAGGGAAGAAGCAAACTCTGTCAAGACTTGAAGAAATAACTCTCCCTGTAAAGTATCATTAGGAGATTACTATCAATATCCCATCAAAGGCATTGGTGAATCAAGCTACAAGCTTGACTCTAGAATCTCCATGAAGATGAAGGAAGTACCAGGTTTGAAAAAGAACTTACTTTCCATCTCAGCATTAGATAAGAAAGGATATAGAGTTGTTTTTATAAATGGACAAGTACTAATGTGGACCAAAGGAAATACAATTGAAGATGTTGTGGTCATTGGTGAAGAAGAAGGAGGATTGTACAAACTCAAGGGACATCCAGGAACAACCCTTATCCATGAGATCACTAGCCCAAGTGAACTATGGAATAGAAGGCTTTCTCACATCAACTACAAAGTAGTACCCTATGTGAGCAAGGTGGTAACATGTTTACCTGATTGGAATAATAATCACGAAGGTACTTGAAAACGATGTGCAAGAGGAAAGAACATCAAGAACCATTCTAGAAGCAGTGAAGACAATGCTTCATGATCAAGAACTTCCCATGCACCTATGGGCTGAAGCAGCAAGAACAACTGTGTATGTGCAGAATAGATTATCTCATAGTGCTCTTGGATTTAAGAATCCTGAAGAAATGTATACATGAAAGAAACTTGAAGTGAGCCATCTCAAGATATTTGGTTGTCTAGTATATGTTCACATTCCAAAAGAAACGAGAACCAAGTTGTATCCTTCCGGAAAGAAGGGAATATTTGTTGGATACTGTGAAGTATCCAAGGCCTTCAGGATATTCATTTTAGGATTCCATCATATAGAGATTAGTAGGGATGTGACATTTGATGTAGAAACAACTCTTAAGAAATCCAGAAGGTGTCATCTTGAACAAGTACATGAAGAGGATGTACCTCCCAGAAAGGTAGAAGCTAAAACCTCTTCTAAAATAGTAGCATAAGAAGATCATGATATGCTAGAACCTTAGGAACCCCCTACTATGGATATATATCAAAAGATAAAAACTTCTTGGGTAAGAAAAATCATAAAAGAAGCATAAAAGAATGGAGCTCCAGAAGGCTCCACAAGAACAAACAAGAGATCAAGTCCAGTCTCCAACTATATAGCTTTGATGTGTGATATTGTAGATCAAGAACCCACCAGTTACGAGGAAGCTGTACAAAAAAAAGAATGGGTAGAAGCAACGACGGAAGAATACCAGTCAATAATAAAGAATGATGTTTGGGATATAGTACCCAAACCAGAAAACAAGAGTGTGTTATCTTCCAAGTGGATCTACAAGATAAAACATGCAGCTTATAGAAGTATAAAAAAATACAAGGAAATATTTGTGGCTAGAGGATTCTCTCAGAAAGAAGGAATTGACTATGAAGAGACATTTGCACCAGTAGCAAGGTACACTTCCATCAGAACCATCATGGAACTTGCTTCCATGATGAAGTGGAATCTACACTAGATGGATGTAAATGAAACCCTCCTTAATGGTGTGATTGAGGAAGAAGTATACATCGAAAAACCACAAGGATTTGAAGTCGAAGAGATAGTGACTCATGTATGTAAGTTGAATAAGGTTGTGTATGGACTGAAGCAAACTCCTAGATCTTGGTATGGAAGAATAGATGGATTCTTGATAAGCTTGGGGTTTACCAAAAGTAAATTTGATCCTAACATTTAGTTTAAGGTTATGGATGATGAACTTGTCATACTATTACTGTATGTGGATGATCTATTTCTGACAATAAATGAGAAACAGATTGCAGAAAGCAAGAAGACGCTAGCTGAAGAATTTGAGATGAAAGATCTAGGATTGATGCACTATGTTCTCGGGTTGGAAGTGCAGTAGAGCCCAGAAGGAATATTTTTGAACCAGGAAAAGTATGCAGTGGAAATCTTAAAAAGATTTCATTTGTTGGATTGTAAAGCTGTGGTCACACCCATGGATACCAACCTGAAGTTGTTATCTGATGAATCATTAGAGTTAGTGGATATGACTCAGTACAGACATATTATTGGGTCATTGATGTATCTAACAAATACTAGGCCAGATATATGTTTTGCTGTGAACACCCTAAGTCAGTATCTATTTAAACCTAGACGAGTTCACCTGATAGCTGCAAAGAATGTGATGATGTATCTAAAAGGTACAATATAATTTGGACTATACTATGATAGAGATCATGAATACATAATCTATGGATAGACACATTCAGATTGGGTAGGAAGTGCCGCATATAGAAAGAGAATCTAAGGTGGATGTTATTGTCCAGGATCCATCATGATCTCATGGTTTAGCAAGAAATAGTCCAGTGTTTCTCTCAGCACGGCTGAAGTAGAGTGCATAGTAGCTTTCTCTACTAGTTGTGAAGCGATATGGCTTCGGCAGCTGATTTCAGTTCTATTTAACATGGAGTTGGATACCACAGTGATTCTATGTGACAACCAAAGTTGTGTAAAGATGACAGAGAATCCTGTGTTCCATGATAAATCAAAGCACATAGAAATATGATATTTTTACATAAGGGATATGGCATAGAAGGAAGCTATAAAACTCCAGTATGTGAGTAGCGATGAACAAGTTGCTAATGTGCTGACCAAGCCTCTATATCGAGTAAAGTTTGAATACTTTTGTGACAAGCTTGGTGTAGTTCGAAGATACTTTTCTCGCACAATGATGATGATATAGATCCTTCCTCGTAAGGAGGAACAATGATGATGATGCTGAAGACTTTCCTCGCAAGAAGAAACAATGATAATATGTTGCAGAACTTCCTTACATGAAGGAATGATGATGATACGAACCCTCCTCGGAAAGGGGGAGCGGGTTGATGACACAAACCTCCCTAGAAAGGGGGAGTGATGATGAGACTGTCATTGATGATATGATGGAAGTGATGTTCAAGTACAAAAGAGGCCAAGTGCGTCTGCAGATGCTGATGAGGTCCGACATTCACTTGTGGATGATAGTATCCGCTTTTGAGGATGGTCTTGCGAAAAATAACTCTCTCTTAATGAGAGTGGTCCTAGCCCTTACTAGCTGAGGATGGTCCTTCAGACAGTACTCTTGCATGGAGAGTGTTCCTACATTCAGTTGTAGATTCCATAAAAAATAAGACTCAATTGGAGTGGTCCTAGCTCTAACAGGCTGAGAATGGTCCACGATGAGTCCTTACAGACGACAGGTCCTGCATTCAATTGCGGAAGAGATCTGCACTTAATTGGAGACGACACTCTCGCATGGAGAGTGTGCCTACATTCACTTGTAGATGTTGTAGAAAATAACACTCGCTTGGAGTGGTCCTAGATCTAACAGGATGAAGATGGTCTACGGTGAGTCCTTACGAATGACAGGTCTTGCATTCAGTTGCAAACGAGATCTACATTCAATTACAGATGACACTCTCACATGGAGAGTGTGCCTACATTCACTTGTAGATGCTGTATAAAATAACACTCGCTTGGGGTGGTCCTAGCTCTAACAGGATGAGGATGGTCTACGATGAGTCCTTGTGGATGACAAGCCCTGCATTCATTTGCGGATGAAATTTGAATTCAGTTGCAAACGACACTCTCACATGGAGAGTGTGCCTACATTCACTTGTAGATGCTGTAGAAAATAAAACTCGCTTGGAGTGGTCCTATCTCTAACAGGATGAGGATGGTCTACGATGAGTCCTTGCAGATGATAGGTCCTGCATTCATTTGCAGACGATATCTACATTCAGTTGTAGACGATGTGGTCATGCATTCATTTGTGGACGATCCATCTGGTTGATACTATGGACCCTCCTCGTTAAGGGGGAGTAGGATGATGAGGGTTGCATCATCCTTGGACCTATGTCCTAAAGTGATAGGGATTGATCATACCGCAAAGAGATTATGTGTACTGTAGGTAGTGCTGCTGCAAAGGATCAAGAAGATCTAAGTGTTGTTGCAAAGGATTGAAAAGATTGAAGTGTTGCTGCAAGGGATAGAGAAGATCGAAGTGTTGCTGCAAAGGATAAAGAATATCGAAGTGCTGCTACAAGGGATCGAGAAGATCGAAGTGTTGCTTCAAAAGGATCAAGTGATCGAGTGTTGCAGAAGATGAAGACTCAGGGCTCTAGAATATGATGTTCTAGTACTGAAGATATTCCAAGAACTATTCCAGTTGTTGATGATTGTTGAAACCTTCCTATGAAGTATAGATGTATTACCTTGATATTGCTGAATATGCTCTCTCTCGTTACCCTTATAGTTGATGATGTTGTTGTCAATAGAATACCCTTCTCGTTAAGGGGGAGTGTTGAAATATTGTAACTTCGAAGAATATTCTAAATGTATTTTACTGATGTAACCCAAAGGAGATGTCCTATTCCTCCGTCGGGATGTTACTATTGTATTTGGTCATCATAAAGTCATGAGGTATTACCTACATTGTAAGTTGGGTCAATAGTACCCTAATGAATATAATATAAAAATGTTTTGAGTATTCCTAGGTGAAGTCGGCCTAGTTAGTTTAGTGGGGCCGAATTGTTAGGCTAAAAGTCAAGTGACAAAAATAATATAAATAGAGGAGTTTTGTTCCTCATTGAAACACATACACTTACTTGTGTATAGTGCATAGGAGAGAGAAAAAGAGACATACCAATAAGGAAGATCATTATTTGTTTTGGGTTTTTATCTTATACATCTATATATAGGAAGTTTTGTTGGGTTTTCTTCCCCTTGAGGGTTTCTCAGGATAAATATGTGTCTATATTGTGATTGTGTTTCTTTCAGTGATTTTTCAGATACTACTATTGTGAATTTGGATTAAACACTAATGATATCTAGCTAAGCATATGAAATCTTAACACTTCCGAGCAAGTTCTAAACCTCTTCACCATCGATCACATATCCAAATCCTTGAGACCGTAATCTTTGTATTTCATTTAACCTCAATGGAATTATTTTACTCTAGTGACCATTTTCATATTCATTCATCAACTACTATGTACAAATATAAAAACATGACAAGGAGCCTGCGTTTTCAAAAAAAATACTAGAGTTCCTCTTATGCAAATAATGATGCATTTTTAGAGATGGAGCACAAGGATATATTTGCAATTTCAGGATAGGAGTTCCATGCATTGCTTGAGAAAATCCAGTCAAATAACAATACTATTTGTCAAAACAGCATACAAGACTCATATTTGTTTCCCGATGCTTGTGACAATTACAAATTGTTCAATGCAAATCTTGATAGGAGGTTTGGAGGTGTATAGTTTTAACATGGAAATTTGGATATTAGTCTCCAGGTTCTGGATTATAAAACATAATCTATTTCAATTTTTAAAAGAATCAACAACAACATATGTATTAGTGGATGCACTTATTTGCCAAGTTTCCAGTGTCATATTTCCACTTATGTTATTTGCAGGAGGTGGAATCTGAGGAGCATTTAAATATTTTTAAGGCATCCTGACTCCCAACAGTTATAATCCATCCATATTGTGAAATAATAATACTTATTCCCTGTTAGTGGCCACTCCTCCGATAATGTGAACGAATTTCAAACTCATCTCAATGCTTTAGGACTAGCACTCTTCTCGGTTCTGTTTTTTGCTTGACAATGATCTCAACCAAGGCAGAGCAAAGAGAGTGAAAGGAAAAACTAGAACTGTATATACAATCAAACTTCAATGCAGATAGATTCCAGAATGACGGTGGGAGGCATGCAACATGCTTCCTTCCACAATACTCAATCTTCAATAAATTCAACATTTAGATCCTTGACTTGCCACCCACCTTCATTAATAGATCCACACATTACGAATTGCACTAGGAAACAGTTAGCAATGTATAGAGTTCGAAGACAAATGGCAAATCGTTTCTGCTGAAACCGTTGTGCGAAACAATCCGTTTCGTAAAAAATGGTTTCTTCATTATAGAAATGAGAACGACCATAGAAAACGACAGTTTTTGTCCCATTCCCGTTTCTACTCTATTTTCTCAGAAAAACACAGAGCCCTGTCACGTTTCTGGTAACACATGTCAAAAGTAGTTCAATTAATTTCTATTTTGTAATTCACTTTAGGAATAAGGTGAAAGTAATATATTTACTTGTTGAGTCTAATAATGTGTTTTAATAAATTATTGATTTATATTAATCTCAATCATACATCTCATGAGGAGATTAGGGTTTCACTTTCAACTCAAGTATAAAGGCACAATAAGTTAGAACGTTTAGACACAGTTTTTATAGACAGGAACAATGATCGGAAGAGATGAGAGAAAGCATATTTGCAGAAAGAGGACTGACCATCAATGCTTGCAAGTTGAAGAAAGTGTAGTAGTTTGTATAGTCACACATAAATATCCGTACATATTCATACAATCCTTACAGTCATATGGACATAACCATATAATACAGTCCCAATAATCATATAGGTAAGGCTATACAGGATGTACAAATATTCATTGGTGTCCATGCAGGCATACTTCTCTTTAGCAGGTCGTACACCTTACGTTGGGGTGATTTTTGTTTACCATGCATATGTTCATTTTAAGCAGTTGTGGAGGTTGCCTTGTAAGCTTTTATTAGATAAATAATAAGTTGAATTGAAGGAGAAATTCCCTGTGTACGTGTTTAATTATTTTATGCTTCCACTATTTACTTTCTAGCTATTTGTGTGATTGTTGTTATATGAAGAAGTTAATTTTACGGAATTAAATAATATACTTGTTTAGTTAGAGGATAAGGACAACAGTCACCTAAGGTTTGGAATTTTCACATCTATGACAACAATATTATTTATGCTGCAAAGATGGACGGTGTGTATTTAGAATAACTCTTACCAAAAACAAATAAATGCTTTTCCTTCAGCAATGGCAACACTTCTCCAAACCCTCACATTTTTTTGGTTCTTGTATATTGTTTTGCATTCCCCTTTGTCACAATCCATGAAGACACAATGTAGAATTTTATAGATCAAGAATTGAAACTGTTATAGACCATTTAATTACAGAGCTTGAAACCCTCCTAGTAGAATTTGTGAAAAACTGAAACAAACATGCTTGCACAACCTCCTAAATCCATTGTAGTGGCCTTAAGTTATGATGCTCTTTGAAGTATTCCTCTTTCACGATCGAAGAGGAAAACCAATGATTAAGAAACTACGATCGAAGAGGAAAACTTACACAAAAAAGAGCTTTAGTCAAAACTATAAAGTCACTTACTTATTAACAATGTGCCATATAAATTCATGCAAGTACGTTTAGGTGAAGTTTCCTCTTATTGCAATGCAACAAGCATGCCTGTCCCCAATTTGGGTGTATTACAATGAATGTAGTAACCTTACAACACTCGAGCAATATTCCTTAGGCTAAAGATGTTGTTGGTGGGAGTATCTGTTCTGCAAACGTCACCCAGGACTTATATGCAATATTCCTTAGGCTAAAGATGTTGTTGGTGGGAGTATATATTGTGAAAAAGTCATCCAGGACTTGTACCTGGCCCAAATTATGTGAACAACCTGCTTACACAAGTAGGATGGCCCACAAGAGGTGATATTTGGGGGGTTTGAACCTTGGTGGGAGGATATCACCATCTTAGCTTAACCATCAGACCAAGACCCCATTGACTACAAATGTATTTTTAGAAGTCAAACTTACTATATAATGAACAGACTTGGGCCAATAATATTTGTTTTTACATTTGTAATAAAGTCATTGTTTTGAATACAAAAATATCAGCATGTCCTCCCTCAACACGTAAAATCATTAAACACCTAACAAAACCCACCTAAAATATTTTGCGTAGATTTTAATGAAGAACATCGTGGAACCAACTATAGTTTTTCTCTTGCGTATACTGGAACTCCATGGTGTTACCTCAACTAGTTTACTGTCACTCTCTTATTGAAAGTGGAACTTGCAGCTGGGTCAAGACTGTGAACTCACTGAGGAAACCACCTTTGAACAACACTAGCTCTCTCAGTTAGAAAGTCTTCCATTCATTTGTTCTCTATGATGTTTTTGAAGTAATCACAACCCTATTTTCTCCTCTACATTTGATATAATTCGCTACTCATCAGAGTCATTTGTACCAATTGCTTGAAATTAAATAGTGTCTTTAGTGATGATACCACATTTTTCTCAATGAAAGTGTTTTTTTATTAAGAAGAATTCCATTAAAATGACCTTATCTCATTGAGCACCCATTTGTTAAGAAATCAACTATGCTAATATGAACAAGGGATTATCTTCAAGTGGGTTAGACTTTAAAACATAAATTAATTTGTTGAAATTTTTTACATTGTCCATCTAACTTGTGGTTGTCTTCTATGTTTCTTTTATGCCTCACATTTTTTCTATTGGTGTTTTGCTTTGCAAGTTGTGTGCTCCTCATCCACATTTTTCATGATTTGCGTTGAGAGGCACTTTTTCTTTATAGTTCCTCTACAAGGGGGTTTCAATTTTATTTTTTCTTGAAGTCCTTCACATCACTGATCAATATTTTGACTTCAACTCGTTATGTCCACTCCTCATGTTTGTTTTCTGATCAATTGTTTGTTTTCCTATAAGTTGTCTCCTTTCTTTGTTGCTTTCTTCCCTGTTATTGTTAATTCACACTTAATTTGTTTTCTTATTCTACTCCTCACATACAACATCTTATCATTTTCTTTTATCAAATTAATTTGCCAATTTTAATTATTTTTTTTAAAATTAAATATTTTATACTATCAAGTGATTGCTTATTATTTGTTGTGTTGTTCATCTAACTTATGGTTGTATTTTATGTTTCTTCTATGTGTCAACTTTCTTCAACTAGTGTTTTTCCAAGTGAGTTACTCTACACCCACAATTTCCAAGCTTTATATAGAGAGACATTTTTTTTCTATATAGTTCTTCTAATAAAGTATTTTAGTTTTTTTTAAGTAAGAATTCTAGGAATTATTGATCACTATTTACACTTTGACCACTCCTTTGGTTTTGTTTTCTGAAGTTATCCCCTTTCTTTATTACTATTTTCCCCATTATGGTTTGTTCACTTACTATGTTTGCTTACTTTGCTAGTCCTCACATTCAACATATTATCAATCACTCCTTTCCTTGGACCCACATCCAAAGCATTGCATTTCATTTTGGTTGTGTGCTAATATAACTTAGATCTTATATATTAGTTTTTATTCTTGCTTTGATAGCAGTGACCTTTTCATTGCTACTGTACTAATAAATTTATTTTATTTTACCTTATATTATCTATTCTCATTTCTTGTTTTACTTCCTTGTTATGTTAATCTTTGTTTTTTAATGTTCTCTATGACAATGAGATTCTTTGTTATGACTTTGGGCAAGCGTTCTTGAGTTAAGACTTATATATTGAGTTATTGTATTTCTATAGTTATCTCAATGTTTTCCTTATTGGTTAGCTAGACCCTTTAATTGTAGTTGTACCAATTGTCTCTCATATATACTAAGGAGACCTAGGTTTAAAAATCAACTCATCTTATGCTTTTAATATATTGTAAATAGAGGTTTCCCCCTCAAAAAAACTTCTTATTCATTCTAATCTGTATTTCAATCTCAAGGCATGGAATTACTCCCTCTCCCTAATTTAAGTTTTTTTGGGGAATTTGGTCCATAATATTTGGTAGCAGAGCATACGATCCTTGGTTTAGCTCCTTCAAAATGAGTCATATTTCCATTTTAGCTATATATATATTTTTAAGAAGCTTCAAATAATGAAATTTTTGGTAGCCTCATGGGACATAACGAAGTACCTATGGTAAATATTTCATGTTTTGGTTTGTTATAAGATCGGAGATTGAATTTTTGGAAGATAGGGTTTTGACTAGTGCAAAAACTAATCTCAAACAAGTGTACTAGGTAAAACTATTTTGGTTGAAGCTTGCAAGCTCCAAATTGAGTGCCACTAGTTGCATAAAAATGGACCATAGTCTTTTTTAGGCATATGTGAAAAATAGAACACGTGGCAGGTTGTACAAGTTCACTCTTTTGAAAGGGACAAAACAAGTAGTTTTAGAAAGTTATCATAACTTTATCTTGGCATATCAAAATTTGGTCAATTTTGTGGCATTGCATAGAAGACATATCATGAAACTATGGGTGAAATTGTAAACTTAGAGGGGTCAAAATTTCAAGCATAATTCAATAGAAAGATTGGTCAAGAAAATAGTATATAAACATTAGACCAAATTTGGGGTCTAAAATGAGCCTCATAAGAAAAAGAGCCACCATTGTAAGAAAAAGAGCCATTGATGAGTTGGAATTCAAGAACCAATAGAATTCCAAGAAAAAAAATCAACCATATTGGTTGTCTTGACATATTTGTCATTAAAAAAACTTTTTTTTTTTGTATTTTCAACATATCTCCCTATGGTTTTACTCAAATTTCGAGCAAGAGCACTTATTAGATGTAGAATTAATTTTAACATCCAACAAGTTCCCACACTACATACTTTTGATGGAACCCCCCCATGAAAAACGAGAAATACATTAAAAAAGTGTTATTTTGGTGGGCACTTGTTGGATGTGGAATATAATTATGCATCCAATGAGTGGTTTCACTCCAAATTTGAGTAAAACTACAAGAAGATATGTTGAAAATACCAATAAAAAATGGTTTTTCCTCTATTTCTCTAAAATACATAAATATTATTTTATTATTTTCCTTAGGAGGTCCATTTTAGACCCCAAATTTGCTCTAAAGGTTTTTAAATGTACGCTAACTTGAATTCGCATAACTTTTTATTGGAATATTTATTTTGGGTGATTTAAAAAGTGTTATAAAGATATAAAAGAGAAGAATTATAGATAAATATTATTTTTGGCTCACATGGCAAAGGGTTATGTAAAAAATTCTAGATCCAAAAATCCTCCTAGGAGTTCATCATTGAACTTAGAGGAAAATCAAGAGATGGATTTTAGGATGTCCAAGATAGAGGAGAAAACAAAAATATTTAAAAGAAACATGGTACAAAAAATGACATAATAGATATGGTAAGACACAGACATCTGAAAGATTTTAAAAAGGATCTCAGAGAAAACATAAAAAATAATTTCAAAGATATGAAGGGGGGATTTTGAATGCACTGACTCATTTTTACCCCTAATTCATCTTCTCAAGAAGAGGATAAAGAGAATAAGAAATTTGATTCTTAGTGAACCTTTCATTGAACCCAAATCTTTTCAAGGCCCTATAGAGAAAACTATGACTCACTCTGTCAAAGGAATTTGCTAAATCTAGCTTGATAGCCATACCTCTTTATGTTCTTTCACAGCTAAAGTGAATTGTTTCTTGTACAATGATGATATTATCTATGATTTGTATACCCATAAGAAACACACTTTGATTTTCAAAGATGATTCTTGGGAGGAACTTCTTCATTTGGGGCGCAATGATTTTTTTAAAGATCTTGTAGGAATCATTGCAAAGGGAGATTAGATGAAATCAAATTAGAGAAGTGGGGTTTTTGTCCTTTGGGATGAGGGTGATAAAGGAAGAATTAGTTGCACCCCCAATCTTATCCCTTCCCAGAGTGCAGTTAATCATTCTGTAGAGTTCCTTTTTATAATGCCCCAAAAGTGTCTATAAAAAAGAAAAAGGGAATCCATCAGGCCGATGGGCCTCATCAAGGTGAAGGTACCAAATTGTTGCTTTAACTTCATCCTCTGAAATGTTGGAAAGCATCCTTTAATTATCCTCGTTTGAGATTAAATGGGGGAAGCAATGACAAAGAGAGGAGGCAACATTTTCATCTTCTTCTTCTTCAGCTTGATATAGATTTCAATAGAAATCTAAGGATGCGTCCTTAATTAGTTGATAGGTTTTTAATTGATCCCAACTACCATATTTGATGTCTAATATGGTGTTTCTTCTGATTCTTTCTTTATGTTGATTGTGGAAATATTTTGTTTTTTTATCTCCTACGTTAAGCCACAAGATTCGAATCTAATTTTTACTCCTCCTCCTCTTTCCTTTCTTAAGTTTGTATTTTTTCTTCCAGTTTCTTCTCCCTTTTGAGAATATTATCTAATATATCTATGATGTCCATTTCTTCTTGAAGGGTTTTGAGAGATTATTTGTTACTACTTATTTCTTTACCAATATTTGGATTCTTCTTTGTTCAATCCTTTAATGCATGCTTGACTGCTCTAAGTTTGTCCTCCCAAATGAAGTTGGAAGTGCCTTCAACAAAATTACCCCACACTATGTGAACCAATTGGATAGCTTCCTCATCCATAGCCCAGGTAGAGAGAAATTTGAAGGGTAAAGGTCCAATGTTTTCAGGAATAACAAAATCCAGTAAAATGGGTTTGTGATATGAAATGGCATAAGGGACAATAGAGGAGACCAAAATGATTTTACTTTGTAGAGAGGAAGAGCTTACCAGGAAGCGATCCAAACGAGTCATAATGTGCCATGGTCCAATTATGTTATTGCTCCAAGTGAACGATCCCCTCCTAGGTTTTATGTAAACCAAGTCTCAGAGAGATAGAAGGTCCTCACATTGTTCACCAAAGGGATATCTAACCCTCGATCCACCACATAATTACAAAGAGGAAATGGTAGTGTTGAATTCCACTGCTATGATGCTCCTTATATGAAGGTTATTTTCCGTAATCTCCCCTAGGGAATTCCAAAATTGTTTCTTTTTATGATACAAGACAGGGCCATATACATTACAAATGCGATAGTGTTGGTTCTCCTCCATATCAACCAAATCAACCATAATCTAGCTGGTGTTTTTCCATACATATACTAAGACAAATTTTCTCTTGTCCCACCAGGTGCATAGGCCCCGTGATGAACCCAAATATCCTATCGAAATACCTTCTCCATTTTTCCATATCTTCTTAAAAAATTCTTTACAGTCTTCTTCCCTCATTTTCGTCTCTTGCATTGGGAGTATAGAGATTTTGTCCCTTCTTACCATTTATTTTATAGCTTCCACCTTCGGCTTTCCTCCTAAATCCCTACAGCTCCAAGAGACAAGATTCATGATTTTTTATGGTTTTGTGAGGAGAACCTAGTCTTACAGTTCTCATTGTCTCCCATAGTCTGATTTCCTGGAGTACTTATCACTTTAATGTGTTTGTATAAGCTAGATTTCTTCTCTTCTGCTTTTTATTTTTCCGCCTACTCTTCTCTATGTGTTATGTTTAGCTTTCTTCCTTTTCTCCCCATGATTTCCTTACTAGGGTATTTATATTTTGAAGTTTCCTCTTGAGAGGATTTTGTTTTTGACTTGGTTGAGCCTAAGGCTCCTGAGATTACTTCTTCATAGGGATTTTTTGGTAGTATCAGAGCATAGTTTCCTTATTCCTCTATTTCTACCATGACCAGATGCTCCTTTTCTGTTTCAAATTTGCAACTCTTTCCTTATTTCTCCTTCTTCAACTTGTTCCTCCTCTTGGTTGCTCAACGCTTGGAATTTGTTACATATTTCAACTTCCTTTACCTCTTATGTGATAGGTTGTTTTGATAACCCTCTTCGTCCCTTTTTTGAAGCCGCATTCCATTCTCCGTGCTTCTCCATCTATACTTATTGAGATTTTATTTTTTCACATCCTTTAGCAAAATGTATGCATTCATGAAAATATTTACATTTCAAGGGAATTTTCTCGTAATTGACCTGTTGCAGATGGTTCCACCCCTCCATAGACAAATTTATTTCTTCCAGAAGCCATTTTTCCAAGTCTACTTCAACACAAACCTTGGCACAAGAAAAAATAGGGGGTTTGGGTTCGACCCGATCTATAAACTTACCCAAATTGTTCCTGATAGCCTTCAAATCCTCATCTCCCTAAAAGTGTAGGGGGGAGGTGAGGGAGTTTAACCCAGACAAGAACCACTTTTGGAATATTTTTTCTAGGTCAAAGGAAGTGTTCCATTGAGTGAGGTACATTCCCCTTGGGACTAGGAAATACGACCCATTCCTGAAGATGAGGTATCTATCCTCTTTGAGCTCAAATAGGAAAATGAAGAAATATTTCTTGTAGAAGTTTTGAACCATTTCTCCCTTTATCAGGGGTATCCATTTCTTGTTTAACCATATTTTGATGGATTTTGAGGATATCCACAAGACCCTTCTCCATTAAAGCGACGATCTTGCTTTTTGAGGAGGTAGAGGAAAGCTTGACTTCAGGGGCCACCAAAAGCTTGAAAAATCAAGAGTTAGAGTTTGTACAGGTCTTAGGAGAAGCTTCGACCATTGTAGCAATGACACGTTTGAGGTGCGCATTGAGAGAGAGCTCCCCCCTTCCGTCTCGCATGCTGAAGGGGAAGCCATGGAAGTGCGAGGAGCATAAAGGAGAAAACCTAGTTGCAGAGATATCAGAAGAGTATCAACAGTTTCTTGCAACATCATTGAATTTAACATATTTTAGAGTTTCATCCTGGCTTCTTTTTTTTCAAACTTTGGTATCATTGTTTAGCATATTCTCATACCAACTAGGAAAGTAACTATGGTAAAAGTGATTCCTATCTTGCTTATCTCTTGCAACATTATTGAATTTAACATACTTTGGAGTTTCATCTTTGCTTCTTTTTTTTTCAAACTTTAACATCAATTACCTAGCATATTCAGATACCAATAATAATGGTTTAACATTTTTTTATTGACTCACCATCCTAAACCTTTATCATTGAGAAAGAAAGAAAGTGCATATAATTTACACACAATGAATGATTTGTTGTTCTCACCTTTCAGGCTTGATTCATTAATGAAATTTCATATGATGAAAGTATATCCCTCTCAAATAAATGCATTGAATCACCACCCATGAGGTCATATATTTGGAAACATTTTGTTTATGGCTATTAATTCACACTTATACAAAGATCTTATTTTCCTCTTTATTTGCATCTATGGAATCATCATCATTTTATTTTGTAGTTAAAGACTTCAAATTATAGGATATATCTTCTTAAATAAAGCTTGAAATGGTTACAAAATCCAAGTTCAAGTATAACTTTGTTGAGATGAGAAAAACCTAATAACTTATGTTTTTTTGCCAAGCATATAGAAATGACTAAAGTTATAAATTTGATTCTAAGGAAAAAAATTGAGACTCAAAATTGTAGTTGCAAAGAGCTTGACTCGTGAATCACGCGATTCAAATTTGGAAATTTCTTCCATAGAAAATTAATGGATAAAACTTGTGTGGGAAAACTCAGTTGCATATTATAATCAATGTAGAACTTTCAAGCACTATGTGAAAAAATCCTTGTAAATAAATGTTATATCTAAGGCACCCTATCTGCAATAATGTTGATATTTATGCCTTGTGAAATGAGGATCAACTCAAATAAATGATTTTATGCGTGTACAAATTATAGCCCATTGTGTTTCCAATCCAAGCGAGGGTAGAATTTGTTAAAATCAAAATTAACTCCAAACAAAATAAACACTTGTAAATCAAAGGTATTAAAAGATGAAACTTAGTTGATTTAGACTATTATATATACGTGAAAATTGTACATTGCTACAAACTTCTTTGTCTTTTGTTCATTGCCCAAGAGAGGCTTTAGTTTTGGAATAGTAACATTAATTATTGTTACAAGCCGTGGAATCTCCATGACTTCAACATTTTTTCTAAATACTTTTGTTGGTATGCTTGAGTAGGAAGTGTGGTTAAGTATGTCTAAGGTGTCATTGAACACCTTTTGATGAAAACATCTTATAGCAAAATGTTGAGCACTCTCCCACACACTCCAACTTCCATTTGACACAAAGGCACTACTTTGAGGTGTTCTGATATCATCAAAAGTGGTTAACATCAACACATCATATGGTAGTGAGCCCCTAGAGTACTTTCCATGAATATTCTGAAGTTGTGGAAACAAGGTTATTGATGGTGTTACTTTTACATTACTTTGAGGTGTTCTGATATCATCAAAAGTGGTTAACATCAACACATCATATGGTAGTGAGCCCCTAGAGTACTTTCCATGAATATTCTGAAGTTGTGGAAACAAGGTTATTGATGGTGTTACTTTTACATTAAAATGTGGCAAAGTCGATATTGTAACACAAGACAATGTACAACACAATTTTATTATGAAAACCTACAAGCCAAATATTTTGTTTTTTTATAAAACTACTACTATATGAATAACTACTTAACATTGCACATACATATCATTGGAGTAGTACATAAACTCAGCACTTAATTAAACCATTTTTTTTAATTGAGTCATAACTTAAGCCTCTTTTATTACTTTGATTATATTTGTATTACTTAACTTTGATCTATATGTTTAATTTTAATTTTAATAAAACAAAATTTACAATCATAAGACATACGTTTATGTAACAAATCTCCAAGATGACAATAATAAACCTTTCCTTTTCCTACATATTATAGATTATGAATTTCCTTTTCCCTTTCAATAAAGTATATTTATATACTATTAATATTATTTTTAAAATAATCATATTTCTTTATTAATGCAATTGACTACTAATATAATAATGTTTTTAAATTAAATACATTAATATCATTAACTATTAATTTTTATTTTTAAATATTTATATTTAAATTTTTACAATTCCTCTTATACAAAATATTCAAAATTTTAAAACAATATCTTTAAAAATTTTCATAAAATTGAACATACTCCAAAAGCATGTCCATACAATCTTTATGATAAGATTTCCATAACTACAATCTCCATCAATGAGGGATAGTAAGAGCTCTACCTTTCCTATTATAACTTCTTTGTAATTTAAGAAAGGCTACCACTTGACTCAAGTACAAACTCAATTAAATTTTAAGGTAAAAAATCATTTTGAATAATGTGAAAGTTCATAGTGTTTATATTCAACAATAACCCATCTCAAAGTAAACAAAGAAAAACATAATCCACCCTTAAACGCACTTAGATATATATAGTTAAAGTAACCAAAAGTACTATTAAATTGGGTAAGAAAGACATCCATCATTCAATCTCTATCAATGAGGGATAATAAGAAATGAGGAATAATAAGTGCTCTACCTTTCCTATACTCAAGTACAAACTCAATTAAATTTTAAAGTAAAAATCATTTTGAATAATGTGAAAGTTCATAGTGTAAGTTTGGCATGTGGACTTTAACCATCATCATCATCATTCAACAATAATCCAAAGAAAAACATAATCCACCCTTAAACGCACTTAGATATATAGTTAAAGTAACCAAAAGTACTGTTAAATTGAGTAAGAAAAACATAATCCACTCTAAAGTGCAAGTAGTTCGACATATAATTTTGGCAGTTAGTTAGACAAAATGTTTACTTACAGTTAATATTCTCATTTAGATTTTACATATAATTTAAATGGTTTTCACATAGATGTAAATGTAATAATATTTCAAAGTTTTTTTTTATTATATTATTATTATTATATAACTTATAATACTTTTAAAAAATCATTAAGTTTTTTTGAGTTCAAAGGTTTTTTATTATATTATTATTATTATATAATTTATAATATTTTAAAATAAATTAATAAGTTTTTTTTGAGTTCAGAGGTTTTTTATTATATTATTATTATATAATTTATAATATTTTAAAATAAATTAAGTAAAACTAAAATCAACTTAAATTTATTTTAAACGATTAAAATTTTATAACTTAAGGGATTAAATTCTTTTGATGATTGATATTTATAGGATTAATATGGATACACATTTGTGTAGATTTATGCTAATGCCCATATTCAATATGGAGTAACTTATTAAGTGGATACATTCATTTTTCTTTTCTTCATTAAATTGGGTAGAAATTTTTGGGAAGTCACACTTCTACCTAATTTGTAGGAACTTGAAGTATGGAACTTTGCTTTTGTTGAAGTGAATAACTACTAATTTGATTTATTTCATGGTAAAAGCATTTATTTATACATGGAATACGGTAGTTGATTTTTCATCTTCCAACCAACTGTTTCATCGACTTCCTACGTGACTATTCACATTCATAAATTATTTACAATACTTACATAGACTATGGAACCATAATCCGAGGATTAGGTTTCCAACATTCCCCCTCTTAATCTGAAGGGATCTTTGTGAGTATGAGCATGGTTCTAAATCTTTCAAACGTTTCTCGTCCAAGTGCTTTGCTGAAGATGTCGACAATTTTTCTCATTTATGGAACAATGTCGTAGATGAACTGTCTTGGCCTCTACATGACGTTGAATCAAATTGTACTTTGTGTTGATGTGCTTGGTTCGATCATGGAATCTGGGGTTCTTGGCCAACTTGATTGCATAAGTGTTGTCAGTCAATAAGGGAGTAGAATCTTCTTGCTTCTCTTGAAAATCTTCAAGTTGTTTCTTCATGGGCCACACAATTTCCTTTGTTGCTTCTACAGTCGCATATTATGCTTATGTTGTCGAATCTACTGAAATTGTTTGTTTGCATGATCTCTAGAAAATAGTTGTTGATCTAAGAGTCATTGTGTATCCAGAAGTGGACACCCTTGTCTCTTTGTTGTCATCAAAGTCTGAAACATTGTACCCAATAAGTTTGAAGTATTCCACCTTA
This sequence comes from Pseudotsuga menziesii, assembly GCA_001517045.1. Lineage (NCBI taxonomy): Eukaryota > Viridiplantae > Streptophyta > Pinopsida > Pinales > Pinaceae > Pseudotsuga > Pseudotsuga menziesii. The sequence continues at coordinate 168,365 of LPNX010456360.1, read as the reverse complement.
GTGTACTTGAGTCCAAAGTCTTGAGTCCCCTTCAAGTACCTTATAACTCTTTTTGCGATCGACCAATGTCCTTCACAAGGTTTGTGCATGTATATGAAAATAATTCCAACAAATTAAGAAATATATGGTCTGGTAGTGGTAAGGTAGATAAGGCTTCCTACAAGTTGTCGGTACTTTGTTGCATCCTCAAATTATTTTCCTTCACTTGATGTAAGCTTCAATTTTTGTTCCATTGGAGTTGATAGAGAGTTGCACTCTATCGTGCAAAATATGTTCAATAATTATCCAACATACTTTTTCTGAGATATGAATATGTACTTAGGATGTTGAGTCACTTCAATTCCTAAGTAATAATGAAGATGTCCCAAATCAATCATTTCAAAACATTTATTTAAATATTTCTTTATGGATGCTATGTAATCTCCATTGTTCCCTGTCATCAAGAGGTCATCTACATATACTACAAGAAATACAATAGATCTTCCAACTTTCTTCACAAACAATGTTGCAGCATTAAGAATATAATTATGGAAATTTAGCTTTAGAAGACTCTCGGTTAGCTTTTCATACCATGCTCACGGTGCTTATTTTAGGCCATACAAGTATTTGACAAGCTTGTATACCTTGTTTTCTTGTCCCTTCCCAACAAAACCTTCTAGTTGAGACATGAATACATTTTCCTTCAAGTCTCAATTCAAGAAAGCGGTTTCTACTTCCATTTGATAGAATTTCCACCCATTTTGTGCTTCCATGGATAGTAAAAAGCAGATGGTACCCCATTTTGTCGTGGGGGAGAGTGTTTCTTCATAGTCATTTCATTCTTTTTGTGCATAGCCTTCACCACAATCCTTGCTTTGCGTTTGTCACATGATCCATCTTATTTGTATTTCTTCTTATATACCCACTTGCAACCAATTGGTTTGGTTCCATTTGGAGGGTCAAACAACTTCCAGGTTCCATTATTTATGAGTGCATCATATTCGTTTTGCATAGATTCTTTCCATCCATCACATTTAGCAGCTTCTATAAAGGAAGTTGGTTCAAAGTTAGTAGATAATTTTAATTCACAATCAAATGAGACATCCATGTCATCACCTGAGTTATATGTGTCTCCTCCACCATCTTATCTTGTTGAGTTTCTCGTTCTTGTCTTTCCAACTTCATCTGGATGGACACTTTCAAGTGTCTTTATGGCCCATTTTGGAATATTCAGTGATGGTCTAGGTTGATCAGATGGAGGTGCTTTATTCTATTCAAGGTTCATTCTTCCATTTCTCTCAATAACATTATACAATTCAGGTGAAGTGGTGGGAACTTATTCTTCATGAGTTTCTTCATGAGGGGTTTCAGTTCTTCAAAAGGAAATTCCAAAGATTGATCTTGATTCAATATCGGGATTCCCCCTTCTAGGTTTGGAATTTCATTATCAAATTCATAATATGTCTTTATATGGGAAAACATATCTAGACGATCAAGCTTCCTTTCAATAGACTTGTCATTTTTATTAGTTTTAAGAAAAACAACATCTCTAGAAACAACAAATTTCTTGTTTACCTCATCATAAAGATGATATGCCTTGGAACTAACTGAATACCCCAAGAAAATACATCTGAGTCTACTTCTAGCACCAAGTTTGTTTCTTTGCTCCTTAGGTATCAAGGCATAACATGTGGAACTAAAAAATATGAGATGCCTAACCAAAGGAAGGTGGCCAAACCACATTTCATGTGGAGTCTTGTCTTCAATAGCATGGGATGGACTTATATTTCTCAAGTATGTTGCACATATTACTGCATCACCCCAAAACATTAGTTTTACATTCTTGAAAAACATCACTGATCTCGTCGTATTCATTAATGTTCTATTCATCCTTTTTGCTGCACCATTTTGCTGAGGATTATAAGGAACTGAAGTTTGATGTGTAGTACCATGTTTAGATAGATAATATTCAAATTCATTAGAGGTGTATTCTTTACCATTATTCGATCGAAATGTACCAATATGTGATTGTGCTTGATTCTCTATCCATGCATGGAAGTTCTTGAATGTTTGAAAAGCTTCAGACTTTGTCTTCAATAAATATACCCAACACATTCTTGAATAATCATCAACAAAAGTCATGAGGTACTTATTACCATTTGCAAAAGGAATTGTCATGGGGCCACATAAGTCAGAATGAATCAGTTCTAACATTTTACATGCTCTGAATTTAGACTCCTAAAAAGGTTGCTTACTATGTTTTCCTAAAATGCATGCATCACATTTGCTTTTGTATTTGGGAATAGTAGGCAAACCATATACACCATTATTTCTTAACAAATGAAGACTGTTATAATTCAAGTGACTAAATCTTGTAAGCCACAATAAACTAGATGACAGATTGAGATTACCTTCTTCATGCTGGGACATATAGGCAAAGTTTTGAACTGTTGCAGAACATCCCTTCAACTTTAGCAACTTTCCATCTTCATACTCGTTCATGATGACCTTGTTATTAGAGGACTTACTTATCTCTACAATTCCATCAAATATGTGGATGGAATGGCCTTACTGTCGAATATGCACCAAGGAGATCAAGCTTCTCTGCAACTTTGGAAGATAGAGAACATTTTTTAACACAAAATTAGAGAAATGAAGCAACTTGAGCCTCATTGAACCAATCCCCTTTGGTATGAGGCTAGATTTGTCTTCAAAGTATACTATGCCATTTTCACTATCATTCAGTTCATCAAACCGGTCTCTTCTAAAATTCATATGAGAAGTTGCACCAGTATGAAGCAACAAAAAAAAATTCACTTTATCAACTAATTAGCTCTCTCCTATTTAATACATCCATATATTGTGAATATTTGATGTTTAATAATTGATTTTTGAATACTAAACTAAAATATATTCTACCTATTAAAAGTAAATGTTAATTGGGTCTAGCCCAAGTAGCTGCGAGAATGAGTGGTATCCCTCCTACGTAGGTTGAATTCCCACAAGTGACATGTTTGAGCTCTTAAATATGTATGTTGTTGACAAAGAATCAAGCTTTTGCATAATCCAATTTACCAAGGTACCATCTTTGAAATGAGGGGAAGGTACATGTCACGTCCCCACCCCTCATCTCGACGATGGAGAGGACGCGACCAAAGCTGCTGCTGCTATCAAACATGCAATCTAGCCCCATGAACATAAACATAAAATGCATTGAATTAAAACATACACAGATGCATAACAAAAGTAATTATACAACGGAAGCAAAAACATTCAAGCATTCACCATGTTCAAATCAATTCATAAACAAATTCATTGTAGAGATTAAATACACAAGAATACTTATATGGAGAAGAAGTTGGCTTGCAACTAGCTACATCGCTGCAACATTCCACCCAACCATAGGCCAATGTGTTCATCAATTTCTCAGCATCACTGCCACCCCCGAGCTAGGCATGATTCGACAAGGAACTAGGGAACAACAGGTTCACACATAGCCAAAAACCATACGTTCACAGTCAAGCCAACACATCGTTGGGTTTCACATACTGTTAAGGAAATAAGCCAATAACATGGAGGGGTCCTTGGACTTACTCAGCCAAGCCAAACCATACATCAACACACAGTCATCCCATTAACAGATGGTTCCTTGGACTTACTCAGCCAATCTAAACCATACATCAACACACAGTCATCACATTAACAGATGGTTCCTTGGACTTACTTTTCCAAGCCATCACAAGGATGCACCCAATAACAAAATACTGTTGCTGGGTAAGTGCCAAATGTCCTGGGAACCCAAAAATAGAAATGGCGAATTGGGGAAAAACACCCTGAGTGAACAATACGATTCCATAAAACGTTCAATGGCTCTACTAAGGAAAAAAAACCTATACACACCCTCATATTGTAGATCTAAATTCAGGAAAACGTCCATGGCACCATGTGAGCAAAAACGACCGCCCCAAACCCACGGATCGTGAATCTCCTCAGGACATTCACACAACAACAACAAAACGGGTTTCCAGCTTGGAGAAAGTGAGGAAGATACATAAAAACGTGAGGGAAGTTCCCAACTTTCTCAGAAAGGAAAAACGGTCACCCCAAACCCCAAATTTGTGGCCATTCCTTCCCATTCGCCCAGCAAGACAAAATAATTCTGAGCATGGGAAAATAAAGAAAACGGCCCAAATCGCGAGGGAAACAAAAACGACCCCCCCAACAAACACTGAAACGTGAATCTCTACTGCATAGGCACTCAACATCGCAAAAATGACTTCCCCAACCATGGAGAAACATGGGAAAACTGCAAAATCGTGAAGGGGAGAGCTCAACCCCCTTCCTGCTGCGTGAGAGAGCCCTTGTGAGTGAGAATAGGTGAGAAAATGAAAGGCATGGGTGCATAATGGATTGAGCATGCCTTCCCAAGATTTTACTTGCCCCACAAGTCAAAAACACACTTTCCAAAAATGGGTGACATCCCAAATTCGAATTTGACCTCCATACCTTTCCCACCCCAAGGCAATAACTTCCTTTTACCAACTTTAAATGACTGGGCATAAAAGACAAAAAGGGCAGTTGACCACTTTGTGGGTTTTCCCCTTGAAATTTGGCTTTCCCCCATTGGCCCAAGGGTCGATTATTTCCCCCTCCCTATTCCTTGTGAAATCATGCTCCCATCTCTTTAACGTTGTGGCGCATAGCTAGTTGTGGTATTTTTATTAATTTGCATTTTACATGATGTCTCAAGCATATCGTGCCTGGATAGCACATAAACCATCGACATCGATTTTAATCGCCGATACATAAAATACTAGATCCATGGTGGGGAATTTTCCTTTAGCTCCTCGCCATGATCAAATAAAAATATTTACATCAGATGCAATTCAATACCACAAGGTCAAAACCGGGGCGTTACAGTACACTAAAGTATGGCATCTTTGTTTGTTTTATGGTGACCTTGAGCAAGCAATTGTTGGATGCTTGTTGTGTGAGTTCAACACTAAAAACGTGAAATCACTTTCATATGTAGTAGAACTCATTTGTCTCTCATGCGACAATATCAGTTTAGGAAGTATGGCACTTGTTATGGTTATAGAGATGACTCGTGGACTTAAGGGGTGGCTATAGCCAGAGTGAGGAAGGATATACTAGCTTATGTATATAGGAAGTACACACACATCCTAGGAAGATCAAAATGCATGAAAATGGACAAGTTATGTTGTTGTAAGAGTAAGAACATTTCACTTATCTGGAAGTTGAAGGTGATGCCTAGGCTCATGCTCAAAGTTATTCGATCGACTGCAAAGTGATGGATGAAAAGAATGAACAACACTTCTGTGGATATGATGGCATGCTTTGCCCAATTCTTCGTGATTAGTATCAACAACGATGGTTGTCCAAGACTTCAATACAAAGATATTTGTTGAGTTCTACAAGTCTTTGGGCATCCAAGTTCCCTATTATGATGGAAATGTTTACCAAGTATTTGACGAAAGGCCTACACAATGCTAGTATTTATTGGTCTATGTGTGCCAAGGGTTTATTACATAGTAAGTGTGTGACAAAATAATTGTATACCAAGTGTTTGAAGAAATCCCCAATGAACAATTATTTGATGCAAATCCTAATACAAAAACATGATTTCAAAGTATGATAATGTCTATCTTTGGGACATCCTTGTGCATGCAGGTGAATTCTAACATATACATTGTAGATTTAAAACAAAAATTGGAGCGTAGTTTGGGGATTCATATTGACATGCAATGTCTTCTTTATGCGAGTAACCAAATGGAGGATCTATCCTCAGTGTTTAATTATCATCCTAGTAAAAATCCTAGGTTCACTTTTAAGGATGCATTAAAAAAATATTTTACTACTCTTAATGTTTTGAAGTCTTCATCTATTTATAGTGCCTATTTTGTGGAGCATGCTAAGGAGGTGTCGATAGTGGAGATTCCAATCATGGAGGTCAACAATCTACATTCTCTATATGAAAATGATGAAGATTCAAATAAGAAATCATTTCCCTCTATAAATTATGATATACCGCCTTCAAACTTACACTTGGTTAATAGGGATAATTTTTCCGGGGTGGCAAAAGGTAACAAAGAAAAAGAGGAAGATGGAAGAATTAATGATTATCTTTTAAAGGTCAAGAAATTATGTCTATTTTATTATAATTTTATTCATGTATTACAGTAAGTTGTTTGCATCTATAGTTTTGTGAGTGGTTTTAGTGCTTTCTCTTTTGTATAGTTTAAGAATTTGCTTTGTTCAAATATACATTTCAATGATTTAGGTTAATTTGGATAAACATAAATTTTGACTAGATTTTTTATAATCAAAATCAACAAAGTAAATTGCGAGCATTGTCAATTGTGCCACCTGGATGCCAAATTCACGAGATGGGGCCAACCTAAATGTTGGACATGACGTAATCAACGGGGTACGACCACCAACGCAGTCGTACAAGAATTTTCTAGGGTACAACCTGCATATACCACACCTCCCCCACAGAAATCAAAACTGAACTTCCATCGAGGCAACTGTCAAACCCCACCACGGGCTCCTAACCTGATCATCTATAATTTAACTTTATCTCAAAAACCGATATCTACAATTCCAACAACTTCAACCAAATTTCCTCATAGTGCCCAATGAGATATGTATGCCATCATGGATGGATTCGACAATAAATATGTGGAGTCCACAACGATGTGATTACTTCATGTCTCACTTTGTGAGGTGACCAGCTGTCTGCAATCTCTACTAGTACACTACGTCATCTTCCATGGAATCTTTGAAGCGTGATTCTAATGCAACTAAAGTATAATTGTAAAACAGATAAAGAATATATGACGATATCCACAACGGATTGGTAATGACCAGCTTTACAAGTTCAGCACATGAGGTGACGTATATACAGAATTATATTGATCATAGTTTATTATTAGAGATGACATATATTTATTTGCTTAAGCAAAATTTCAAACTAATATTTATGTACTTGTGATTATGGTATATAAATGTAAATTAGGTTTGAGTGATTAAAAATATAAATGTTAATAGTGATTAAAAACTCCACCATCAACGATGCATCATTATACTTTGATGTGATCATTATAGTTTTTATGTGATGGGCACCATGTTATTTTTTTTCAAGTTCATCGTGGAAATGATACAAAGACTATTTTAAATACAATAATTGTACATAATTTTTTTTAATAATGATTCTTTGTTTTTTTAGTTTTTTCATGATTATCTTTGCAAGATGCAATAATTTACTATATCATGTATAATGATACAAAAATTATTTTTAAATATAATAATTGTAAATAAATATTTTTAATAAGATTTTTTGTTTTTTAGGGTTCTTGTGATCATTTAGCAAGATATAATATTTTACTAAATCATTACATGGTACATATTAGAGATACACAAGATGATAACATATTATGGTACATATTAGAGATACACAAGATGATAACATATTAGGTTAAAAAAGATGACAACTCAATCAAAACCCACATGATAACCACAAATAAGCAACACTTATTCCAACATTGATACTTTTGTGAATTCTTCATCCCACACTACATTGATGGGCTTCTCAATACTTATACATTTCATTATTGTCAATGACTACTTCCCCAAAAGTGGTATACACTTCAACCGTCATGGCCACCACACTGCAACCATCATTGCCACCACATCAATGCACTTAGAGCTCACAACGAAGATAAGTATCTAAGGATATGTGCTCCATTGACATATACATCGTCATCAATATGCCTACTTCTTTCCTTCTACAACAAGGATGCAAATGCCTACAAGACCAAAACCGCAAGGGGATATACATGCAACATAGTGTTTTAAAGTGATACATTTTACATCATGCAAAGACACTTCATTATTAGATTAAACCTAGAGTTACACAAGTACAAGAAACATATGTCATCCCAAACTTGTCATGCTTGTATTTCCTCTCAAGACCAATGCTATGTATATTATCTTAAACAACATGAATCATCCAACAAAGTTTCCAAATGCATCCTTGTAAATCATTCTATTGTCATTACACAATTGTATTCTTGCAAGTTATCCCTAACAACCTTTGTCTTCATCAAACGAGACCCATTTGGAAAGAAACGTACAAACGCTCATCATGATAATCACTCCCAACATGTTTTTGCATGTGCTATCTTCAACTACCAACCATGATCTTTTCCCATTCTCTTAGTAACACGTACCCACCCTCTTAACAATAGTTCTTGGATTATGTGTTATTACATGTTTCTCATCGTGTTTCGGGTCAAGTACCATTATGAACACCAATTGGGACTTCTATGGGAAAAAGTATAACCCTCAATCACAAACCACATACCTTTTATAAGATTTGAACATGTATAGATCTAGGACATAATCTAACTAGATATGTAATGAGAGACAAATCAACCATCAAATCGTAATGTAATAGATGGATAACATTGATTACTACATAAGAAACTCATAATGGAAGATAAAAGAATGATCAAGTTCATTAATTAGAAAGAGAGGTGGAGTACAGTATTTAAAGGCAAACAATTTGAATTAGAGTTGAAGGAAATTTGAATTTCCCATGCTTGCATGAGGTGTGTTAGGCTTAACAAGAGATAAAATTAACCTTAGTTATCCATGATAACTCTACTAGACTAAGCTAGCCTTAGTCTAGACTAGTTCACTGATGGAGTGACTAGTTAATTGATGGAGTGCTATGTTAACTGAGTGAAATCTCAGCTAATTGAATGAATGTTGATTTAACTGAAAAAAAAAAACCTCTAATTAGGTCCATGAAGGAAAATATGGGCATGAATGGTCTCATTTAGATATGTTAACTATCCTAAAATGAGTTATACTAGCTTTAGACTTCACAACAACTAGTTAGCTAACTAATTGTTTAGTTAACTAATTGAATATTTAGTTAGTTGACTAAGGAATGCAAAAATCTGAATTAGGTCCATGAAGTTTAATTAGGGTATGTAAGGTCAGTTAGGAGTGAAGTTGCAAGGGATCACCTAGTTACCAATTGAGACTAGATACTAGTCATGCCATCTAATTGAGAAATGTGCCCTCAAATTGAGGAAAAAGCACCCTCATATTGAGGAAATAGTCCATAGTAAACTTAGTTGGTGATTAGGGTTTGTGATGAGTGGTGTTTATATTCCCTAGGATGAATCAAGTGGCCAAAATGAGTATGGTTTGACACCCTAGAGTTACGAAGTCAAGGTCTAGGGTCCCGTGAGAGGCTTTTAGTTCTAACACCCCCCATAAGCCTAACTAGATTAAATAAGAAAAGAAACGAGTCCTAGAATTTTGCAGCCATACTAGGTACTCATGGACCAAAACGAATTCTCTATAAATTGGGAAAGATAAAAAAAACACATGGGAAACCACCTCCCTATATAGAGAATGTTAAAACAAGACTTTAAGGGGCCTCCTCAGAAAATGTCTTTACTCTCAAAGAAGCTCTTAACTAAGTGAATTGTTGCTTGCCAAAGGGATTTGTGAAGATCCCTGCAAAACTTTGTGGACTCGTCCTTCTTTTGAAGTGCATGTGAGCCCATTCACAAGATCCAAACACTTTGAAGTGCTTGAATGGTGGTTCTTGACCATTCCTTGCTTTGAATGGAGGAAATCCCTGGAAGCTTTTGTGCGGAACTTGGTGAACTTTAGGAGCAAAGGCTATAGACATGGAGAATGAGAATATATTTTGGAGGTCTTCTTCTGGAAAGAACTTGATTTGGGACAAGTTCTCCAATGGCCTCTCTCATATTTTAAATGTATGTGAATATTTCCTCGTAGGACATGAGTTGTGAAGCTTTTGGGGCCTCCATCAACAAAATTGGATTGAGCATAACAATTTTGTAGCAATTGAGTTGGGGGGATAGGATATCCATGGCTAAAAATGAGCTATCTAATGACTCCATATGAGCTCTTTGATGGTTTAAAAATCACTCACTGATGTCTGCAAATGAGATCTTCAGTGGATGCAAGTACAGTTCTTTGATGATTGTAAATGAGCACTCCCTCGATGGTTGCAATTGTAATTTTTTGATGGATGCAAATGAGAACTATAAATGGGCTCTTTGGTTGTTGAAAAATCCTAATTTGGTGGTTGTAAAATCCTTATTTGGTGTTTGAAAAAATCCTTCTTTGATGGCTGCAAAAATCCTTCTTTGTTGGATTGCAAAAAGTCTTCTTCAATCTGCAACAGTAGTGGCTACAAAATCCTTCTTTGGTGGCTGCAAAATATTTCATTAGTAGCTGAAAAACCCTTCTTGGGTGGCTTAAAAATCCCTTCTCAACCTACAAGAGTACATAGATGACAATACATCATTGATAACACTAACTAGTTTAGTACCCCCTATTCTCTGATACCATATAAGATTTGAACATGTATAGATATAGGTACATAAAATAACTAGATATGCAATGAGAAACAAATCAGCAATCAAATCATAATGTAATAAATCGATAACATTGATTACTATATAAGAAACTCAGAATGGAAGATAGAAGAATGACCAAGTTCATTAAATTGAAAGATAGGTGGAGTACAATATTTAAAGGCAAGCATTTTGAATTAGGGTTGAAGGGAATTCAAATTTCCCATGCTTGCATGAGGTGTGTTAGGATTAACAAGAGATAAAAAAACTCTTAGTCAGCCATGATACTCTACTAGACTAAGTCTAGGCTAGTTAATTGATGGAGTGTTCAGTTAACTGAGTGAAAGCTCAGTTAATCGAGTGAAAGATCAGTTAACCAAGTGAAAGATCAGTTAACCGAATGAATGTTGATTTAATTGACCAAAAACCACTAATTAGTTCCATGAAGGTGAATTTGGGCATGAATGATCTCAGTTAGCCATGTTAACTATCCTAAACTAAGTTACACTAGCTTTGGACTTCACAACAACTAGTTATCTGACTAATTGTTTAGTTAATTGATTGAATATTTAGTCAAATAAATAAGAAGGAGAGAAAAACTCCTAATTAGGTCCATGAAGTTGATTTAGGGTATGTAAGGTCATTTAGGATTTAAGTTGCATTGGATCACCCAATCACCAATTGAGACTAGCTACTAGTCATGCCCTCTGATTTAGGAATGTGCCCTCAGGTTGACGAAACAATCCAATTTAGCTCAATTGGTGATTAGGATTTGTTACGAGTAGTGGTTATATTCCCTAGCATGACTCAAGTGGAAAAAATGAGTTTGGTTTGGCCCCCATAAGTCACAAAGTTAAGGTCTAGGAGCCTATGAGAGATTTTAGTAATAATACCTTTCACATGTGAAAGACGAGGCTCATGCTCCCCAAACATCTTAATCCATTTCATTATCTGAGTGCAAAAGAAGGATATGTATGTCGTAATGTCATCACTAGTTAACTCGTCACCTAGAGTATCTATACATTTTGTTAGCTTTGTGGATTACAAGGATATAAAATGAGTTAATGTTATCAATCACTAATGAAATTATAAATCCTCCTTAACTAGTGAAGCAAGAAAATCCATTAGAGGAAGAATTAATGAGAGATAACAATTGTTAAATATATAACATTAATAACAATAAACTTGCAAAAATAAAACCAATCCTTAAAGAAACCGAGAATAAATGCATAGGATCAAAACCAACAACTCAACATTCGGACATCGGGTTTATATAAGTGGAGAAACCCTTGAATACAACTCTACTCTTTACAATGCATCATTATATTCCCATGTACATTAGATAATGGTACAAAAGATCATTGTTGGCATACTTTTGGTCGACCCAGGTTTAGATCCCTAATTCATCAACAAAGCCCAAGATATCGACCCGACAGAGCAAGACTCCGTTGGCAACACCTATGACGCAGATGCCATCTCACTCGATATATCTTATGGGAACTGCCATAACCAAGTTTATGTAGTTATATGGGTATTTTCACCCTTACAATACTTTATCCAATCACTCAACCGAAACCAAGACTTATACTTCTTATTCTTGTTTATTCATTCAATATAAAAATCTACTTATCCATCGACATATATCGCAGTATTTAACATAAATCATTATCACAAATTCAATCTATTATAGATGTGACACACACACACACACAAACACACACACATGAGTTATTGAGAACAAATACCATGCAACATATTCAGATCCACTTCATTTACAATATACACGCACTCGACATAAACATAAATATCACATACACACGTAGACAATATTTAACGTGGAAACCCATCTGGGAAAAACCACAAATGTGCTCTTATCTAGCATGAGAAATACGTTAGCACCTTTGGTCTGCGTAGGATGCTTGTAGACTCTTGTTTAGATATTCTTTAGAATTCAAACACATTTATGTCCTCTCATTCTCTCTGGTTTTGGGTCTATATACTTCTTCTCTTCTTCTCTCAACTATCAATCCACACACAACTTGGATTGATCCTCTTTCTAAGCACCGACTCTCTTCTCTCTCAACCTAGACCAACCTGCAAACAACTTGGGTTCATGCTTTTATAATCCTTATTGCTTTTACAATTCTTGATCCAACCGTCAACTTATTCACAACTGTCAATTGACAAGCTGTATTTCTATTTCGATACATTCCGAAGTTACATATCAAAATAGACACTACCAGACCAAAAATACAATTATGTTTTATTACTAAAAGCAAGCTTTTAGTATGACTAACTCTTTCCAAAACTAGTTGAACTTTGCTTTTCCACTGCTTTATTATTCTTCTGTTGCGATTCTTTTCATCGCGTTTGCTTCCATCACAACTCCTTCTTGTCTTGCAACCGTGACCTTTATTCTCCTGACCATAATTCTAGAAGAATTTTTCTAACTTTTCTTAGGCTCAACAGTCACCTGTGGCTCGTATCGAGCCACATCAGTTTGAAAGTTCAATAAGTGCGACCTTGCTTTGAAAATATTGGAACATTTTCACTACTTGTTCAGTCTCCTTTCACACTTCTGGTTATGTATTCTTCAAGTTTTCCACAAGTTTGGAACTAAGGTGTTCCGAAGTTGTAAGTCCTTCCAACCCCAAAACTTGTCACACCTTCTCATGTATAGGATGAATAATTCCTCTAACTTTCTCTTCTTCCACTTGTAACACTACAAACCTATCAGTTGTCTTTTGTTGTTGTGTTCACAATTTTGGGACCTGCTGTTATATTATCTTCATGTTGTTAGTAATGAACATCTTCTCTGCTTCGACAACTTCTTTACTTAATCTTTCATCTGGATAACCCCTATCTTGGAAGTGTGCAACTGCTATGTTACTTTTTCTAACTCTTCATGATCGATCAAAGCTTCCCATGACTAAGAAACTTGCTCGACCGCCTTGGCGCAAAGTTCCTCTGCCTCTTCTATTCTCGTTGCAGCTTTAGTTTCTTCTTTTCTTCTTTCTTCCAGTATGTCTGGAGGTGTACTAGGTTTTACTTGTAATTCGAACTCCATGACCCTCTTGCGGAGGTTCTCTGCAACTTCACCAAGTTGAAATACTTTGGGTTCTAAAAACATATAAGGCATGATTCCTTCATTTGTAAATTGATACAAGCCAGTGTAACAATTGTATCCAATCAATGCATATCATCTTGCGACATATTTGCTTTATGTTCTTCTTACTGGGTTGTTTTATTCATTTTATTAACAAATTTGTGCAAGGACTTTACCCGATTTACCAACACATCTCTTTATCGCTCATTTTTGCGACTGTAGCATTCTGAATATCATGTACTATGATACATCGCTGGTGCAAAAAAAATCCATGGTGACATGGCCCAGATCTTTGACCATGGTATTCATCTCTACCGTTCCTAAGGTAATTGCTTGACCCATGATTGGAACCTTTATTGGTGGATTTGATGTCACTGTGTTGCTAGGTCGCTCTTCAGATAAGCCATCCATGTGTTGTGACTCAAGAAATTGTGGCATGTAGTCAACCACCACTCGAACTTATTTTACTTCCTTACAAAGTGTTTGTAGTAAATATACAATGTTTCCTGTTAACTCGGTTTGCATTTCATCTATTTTTCTACAGTTTTGACTGGAAAATTCTACCATTGCTTCTATCAACATAGTGCAATCATCATTGGTGAAGCCGACAACTCCATATTATTTATCATCCTTCCTCTTCTTTCGACTCTTCTCAGACTTCTCAGATTTATTTCTCTTCTCTCCCAACATTGGATCTATTGGAGTTATGCTAGAGTCATTAAGACGGTGATAGCTTCTTGGGATTTCTTCAATTGGTGGATCCCCCCTTGATCTCCATTCTTCTTTGTGGATGGGTCATCCTATCGTGGCTCTTCTTTGACAAAGAGTTGGTCCTCTGCGATAGGGAATCTCCATTCTGTCTGCTAATCTTGAACGATGTCCTCGACTTCGATAACAAATAGTTGAAACTATGTCACCAAACATTGATTTTGCGGATCCCGTTGAGGCTCCAAAAAAATATGATGGGCCCTGACTGAAAATGTGATAATGTTGCTAAACCGCTTAACGATCATCATGGTGAGACCAGCCTTCTTCCTAATAAAATGCCAAAGGGTCTCAACCTATAAAAAAAAATCTACATTATTGTATTTCTGTCACTTAGGTTTCTCCTTGTCAAACTAGAGATTTTGGTATTGAGTTCCTTGGAATAGGACATGCACATATACACCTTGGTAGTTTGTTGGTTTTTCCCATGCGAGAAAAGAAATAAAAATTAGTATCCAAGAATAATCAAGTGGGATACTTTTTTCCTATACCTCTTCTGCATTTGCTAACATTTCATTTAGTAGATAGTGTGGACAGTTGGGCTGGACTCCTACTACACACAACTCTTTTGCAACAATTGTCCATGTGGTACATTGGTTCGGTCACATCTTGCACAAAAAATTTCTAGATAAAAATTTCGTTGTGAAACAAACATTGATATCATTGATGGAGGTGATAACAAAGCCTCGTGTATCCATTGTTAGTTTATACTTCTCTTTCAAATTATTTGTTAATGTTGTGTCCTAGTCTTTCCCAAAAAACGGTGTTGGGTCAATGCTTGGAAGGGGAAACCTTGTGTTTTTTGTTATCGGCTCAAAATCTACTGAAATCTTCCAGTCGAGCCATAGAAATCCGCCATGGAAACATACTAGCAACTATTTAACACAGGAATTTACTTCTGTTGTGCGGTCAAAATATGGCATGTGCATCGACGAGAAAAATCTATCTTTGTCCAATCATCTAGACCATTCCATTAGATCCATGTGGATAGGGACATTCTCTGTATCACAGACAATCGTCATATATATATTAATTTCTAGTTATGGGAAACTGCAAAAGTTGTGGTCGACAAAGCTCACTTCTGTAAGTTTGGAACTATATTCATTTTTACCTGAACTCATTTCAATACGGCTGGTGCTATCAATTGATACTTTTCATTGTTTCCAATTCTAACCTTAGGCACATCGACTGGTCTGGGCGGGACATATTTTGGCAGCATGGATGCAAAACTTGTTGGTTCGTCCTCTGATGGAGGTGATTATTTCTTCTTCTGATACTAGATGGTTTCCTTCTTGACTATCTAGGTGGGTTTGGTCATAAAGTAACTCATGGAATCACCGGTGTATGTGCAATCTCTTCTTCAACAGTGGGTGATGGTGGAACAAATGTTTCCATGTCTTCCATAATGGGCGTAGATGAAGGAGTATCCACCTGATTCTTGAATGGTGCTCGCATTGGAAATAGAAATGACTATACTATGAAAAAAAATTGCCTCAGCTCTTTGCAATTGCAGACAAATAGCTCAGCATACTTATTCGAATGCAATAGAAATGAATGAAGCTTCAACGCAAAGAAGATATATGTTTATTCATTCAATCATTCTTTCCTTCCCACGGACGAGAAATAAATGGAAAGGCGGCAACAATTTCTGTCACATGGAGCAATCTTTGTAATCATTACAAGGAAACCACCAATAAAACCGTTACTTTTCCTATCAATTCAATGGTATTTATTATGCATTAATGGCGGAAGTGACCAAAAATCATTCCAGGGAAATCTCCTGTGTTCTCAAACTAACTACTATACTACTACCATTTGCGACCAAAATTCATTATGCGACAACAATTCTCTTGCTACGACAAACATATGGCATGCGACACATTTATTTTCTTGTGACAAGCTGAGAGTCTTCACCAATATTTTTATTATGCAAATTTTGTTTTTCCTTGACATACATATCATTTGCGACATAAAACTCATAAATTTGAAGCAAAACACTTAGAATTTTGATATAAATAACATGCATAAAAAACACTTATAAATATTCGACTTTTTGTCCTTTTCTTTTTCTCTTTTCTCTTTTATCATCATCATTTTCTTAACTCTTTTTGAATTGTTTAAATATGTGGAACCTTGTGGTAATTTTTTCCAATTCTTGACGTTTCGGGCAGACTAGTTCAACCCATCATCAGGAGATACAATGAAGGTGCTCGCCTTGTCTGATTGACTTGAGTTTTCCATTAATTAATAGATATGAGGTAAGAAAATTTTCTCAATTATACAATTGGTCAGTTTTATTAAGTTAAAGGTCGGTAAATTTAATTAATTTTTGGTTTAAAGGTAGTGTAATATTAATTAATGCAAGTATAAATATATATTTTTAAGGATTTCAAGAGTTTTTTAATTATTTTAGTTTAAGCATTATATATATTTCACGGTGGTTCACCACAGAAGCCTTGTTTACACCATGGCTACATCCACCTTGGAAAATATATCTGATACTCGCTTGGCAAGTATACATGAACTTGGGAAACTACCCTCGAGAGGGTTCATGATCAATGACTCACCAGCCTAATATTTCATTACATGCAAGGGCTCCTAAGGAGCAAACGTCCGCGACGAGATTCGAACCCGGGTGGGGAGTGCAACAACCAAATCTCCCAACCACCCGAGCTACGCCCCATGGAGGATATATATATATATATATTATTTAAAGTGTATAATTTATATGATTTTAGGGTTTATATTAATTGAAATTTGTTTACTATTAAATTTTAGAATTTAATAATTTTAATAATTATATTAAATTTAAGAAATTTTATTTAATTTTATCAAAAATGTATAATTTATATGATTATAGGGTTTATATTAATTGAAACTTGTATATTATTAACGTTTAGAATTTAATAATTTTTAATATTTAATATAGATTTTATTGATTTTTATTTAGGATTTTTTAATTAAAGTGATGATTGGTGTCCATGATTTACTTAAATTCCACCCATCATCCCTATTAATGTTTTGTGGGAGCTTCTCGATTTCGATGGCTTCTCTGGCACATATTTTTGTGTAGTGATCAGTGTCGACAATAACTTTTGCATCTTCTATGCATATATGGTGTTTGGAAGTTACAAAGTGCTCAATTGGTGCAAATTTCTTAGTTCGTTCATGGATAATGTTGACACTGTGCTCTTTTAGTCTTAATTGGATTGAGCGACCTGTTTCACCAATATAAACCTTACCACAAGTGCAAGGGATAGAGTAGAATCCTTTGTTTCTCTTGGGGTCGGCTTGATCTTTTGCGTGGTCAAGAAAGTTTCGTAAAGTGTTAATAGGGGAGAAAGCGACCCTAATCTGCTTCTTCCGTAAGATATTAGCAATTTTATCAGTAGTCCCTTATATGTAAGGGTGTTTAATAGTTTTAGTGACTTCACCTTTCTTAAATTTTTGTTTTCTTATTTGTGAATTTCCTATAGTTTCTTTAATTTGCTTAGTATTAGAACCATTATTAATGAAAACATTTGTCAAATGTTGTAGCTCTTGGTCTAGGTGAGCAGGATCAGAAATCTGTTTGGCCTTGGTGGCTAAGGTATTAATAAGACCAATCTTTTGAGCGGGGTGATGGTGAGAATCTGCATGGATATATTTTTTTGTGTGTGTTTTCTTGCAATACACCTGATGTGCTAGTGATCCATCCTCCTTTCTGGTGATAAGAACATCTAGAAATGGGAGTCTCCTATTTCCCTCATTTTCCAGTGTGAATTTAATATGTTCATATTGGTTATTCACGTGTACAAGGAAATCATCAAGCTTATCCTTTCGATGAGACCAAATGAAATTTGTGTCATCAATGTATCGTCGATTTTTGAATTATCTGTCGACCAAGTCACAACTTTCCTGGTAAGGATTTAGCCAACTTCAATTCACCAATCCTTTGAAAGGTGTTATCATTCACTGCACCTCCTTCAATGATCTGAATGATAACATACAGTCTGAACCAATGTGTACTAAGATTTCTAGGATGCTTCAAAAAATTACTATAGTATAGAGAACAAGATCTCCGAACAGAGTACAAGTGAAATACAAGTGAAATACATTTCGAAGTTACATATACATCAACACTCCCTCTTAACTAGGAAGGTATTCTTTCGACACAATTTTCAGCACAAATCTTCTTCTCTGTATCTTTTGGATCATCCTCGAGTCCTCTTCATATTCGAGTCTTCTTCATCTTCAAGTCATCTTCATCTTCAAGTCATCTTCATCATCAGATCTGGATCATCACTTGATTTGGATCATCATTGGACATCATCACTGGATTTGGATCATCACTCAACCTGGATCATCACTGGATCTGGATCATTACTCGATCTGGATCATCATTGCTGGATCATCATCATTGGATTTGGATCATCACTGGATCTGGATCATCACTGGGTCATCATCAGAGGTGCTATCTCTTGATTCTTCTCATCATAGGAACCTCTACAAAGCCAGTCCTTTTTCATACTGAATGTATCATCACAGAGCTAGTCCTTTTTCATACTAGATGTGGAATCACAGAGCTGGTCCTTTTTCATACCAGATGAGGCATCATAGAGCTGGTCCTTTTTCATACCAGATGTGGCAGTTACTCAGAGCTAGTCCTTTTTCCTACTAGATGAGTCTTCACAGAGATAATCCTTTTTCATACTAGATGAGGCATCACAGAGCTGGTCCTTTTTCATACCAGATGAGGCATCACATAGCTGGTCCTTTTTCATACCATATGTGGCAGCTACTCAGAGCTAGTCCTTTTTCATACCATATGTGGCAGCTACTCAGAGCTAGTCCTTTTTCATACTAGATGAGTCTTCATAGAGCTAGTCCTTTTTCATACTAGAAGAGGCATCACAGAGCTGGTCCTTTTTCATACCAGATGTGGTAGCTACTCAGAGCTATCCCTTTTTCATACTAGATGAGTCTTCACAGAGCCAGCCCTTTTTCATGCTGGATGTGCCATCTACACAGAGCTAGTCCTTTTTCATACTAGATGTTATTAATTCTTGCACATGATCTAGGAACTAGGAATCAAAATCATCAAAGAATTATTAACAAATACTCATGAATTGGAAAATAACTGGAACCAGAATAGGTTTCCTCTCTGTATATTTTATAAACAATAATGGGTTACAATTTCCTGTTGGCTATCTTGGGCAGACTCGGGTTTACTATAATCAACCAACAACACCCCTAGCTCACTGGCCCTTTCGGCGACAGACTGTGGAGCAGCCTGAAGTCTCACCCGAAGTGATTCTAATGGGTTGGCCAAGGACTCAAGCGTCTTGGAACAGGTTCTGTGGCGATCCTACTTGCAGCTTGCAGCTCTTCTAGCTGCGAGGTCTCTTTCTTTGCGCGCCGCGTGACCTTCTGCTCGCGTCGCGCGATCTCCTCATCTGGCAGCTCTTCTAGCCACGAGATATCCCTTTATACTGTCGTGCGGTCCCTTCCTACGTCGCGCACTTTCACTGACTCACGATAACTCCAGCCTTATCGCATCGCCGCGCACCAGGAGACACGTAACTTCCTCCCAATGCTAAGCCCTTAACCTACGGTATCGCGCACCGCAGCTCCTGTGCCGGTGTGGTATCACCTTCTTGCGATAACCCACTCCCGCGACTCAGCGCACTAGCGTTGTTCGTGTCGACTTGCAAGACTCAACATGACAGGCTGTTTAAAACTGCGACTAGTGACTATTCAAGCAAAGCATAAATGAACCCACATACAACATGCCAAAGTCTTCAACTCATGTTTATCCTTCTATATTGCTGTAAACTGATTAACACATTCATTCATTAAATTGTACACAAATTCCTTGCGCAAAATAGTAAATAACAATAATCAAATACAATCACATGCATTCAACACATAACACGCAGGTTTTACGTGGTTCGCCCCCAGGATGGGAGTTACGTCCATAGAACTGTGTTTCTCTATTATAGCTCAGGGGAAGGTAAACACAGTTCTTCTGTACCGCATATGCAGCTAGAGATCTTCTGGGTAACTCCGCACACAGCCTGGAGCCCTTCTCTCTTAGATCTCTTCTCTCTTTCTATCTCTATATTGTCTCTCTTACAATATACTCTTCCCTCTTTGTCGATCCATGCGGATCGTTACATGCATGTTCTATAAGCCAGCTACTGGTTACAGTAAGATTGCTACCGCTAATAAAAGAACCAGATCTAGGCTTTTACAACAGTCTAATAATCTACAAACAACTAACAACTGAACGAACTGTCTAACCGACCAACCAACCAACCAACCCTTTTACAATACAAAATATATCCCTTTATAGGCAGCCCGAAGGTCTTGCCATTACAACACTGTGGGCCTGTCCCAACAGTAACCCAAACCATAATTAGTGACAGTTGGCCATATCTGTACTTGAGGTAGCCGCTTTCCATCACACCACAGCTCTCTACAGTCTTCCATTCTTCCCGGCGCTGATCATGGGTACTGTGCACCGCTTCGCTCTCCTGTCCTTTGTCTTCAATGCCTTGGCCTTGTTGCTTCTTTTTCCTTTATGAGGGTAGCTGAGCCCTCCTGTCTTCATCGCTGCCTTCAATGCAGTGGGTGAGCTCTCTCTTCTCAGCCGCTCAGGTACAGTCGTCTTCCTTGAATTCTCCGTCTTCTTTGTCATGGTTTTCGGCTCTGCTCTGTAGCTGGAAACGTGCTACGGTGTCGTAGCTCTATCTTATCTTCTCTCCACTTATCTATCCGCTAAACTAGCAGCTTCTCCTGTAGCTGCGGGACCCTGCTCCAACATTTCCATGCTGAGCAATGGCTTAACTCCATGA
Organism: Pseudotsuga menziesii; assembly: GCA_001517045.1. Lineage (NCBI taxonomy): Eukaryota > Viridiplantae > Streptophyta > Pinopsida > Pinales > Pinaceae > Pseudotsuga > Pseudotsuga menziesii. The sequence continues at coordinate 147,252 of LPNX010456360.1, read as the reverse complement.
AGAATTCGAATACCTAAGGGACAATTCGAATTCAATGAGTGAGTCTAGCTTAACTGACTCTTTGCCATGCAATATCACTCAGTTAACCACTTGACCAAAACCCTAATTGACTCACCAAACCCAAACTAAAGTCGGAGTGCAATAAATGATTGAATCTCAACTGAAGGAGATCAAACACATGTCATAGAAATCCAACCATCAAGTGCTAGTGCTGCATGACTCCAATGAACCCTGATGAGGTTAAATGAAGCTGAACTGACCATCAGAAGTTGGTGGAGGTGCCTTGTTGACTCCAGTTCATTAAATAATAATAAATAATCATTAAATAATATATTTAATGAATGGACGCACCTTAACTGACTGTAACTGACTGGTTGAACTGATTGTAACCACCAGTTAGCAATTAGGTGCATTAATGTCACACAGATCACCCCTGGAGTGCTCCAGTTAGCCTCCTTGACTGTAGGAGAAGGCTAAGTTAGCCTCCTTGACTGTAGGTAGGCATGGGGGTGACTGGGTGATGGCAATTAATGCTCCACTGATGTCAATTAAACTTAGGATAGTGGTTTAACTAGGCCAATTTGACCAAAAGAGTGTGTATGATGGTAAATGTCTCCAACACCCCCCCTTAAGCTATACTCAGGAAGAGTTAGAAAACATATATGCATAAAAATGATAGGGCCCTGGCAACTAAGGCCATAGGTCACCCTGTACAATAAAGTAACTGCTTAATATAACCAAGGAAACGGAGAAAACCTCATGGGAAAAATACCCCCCCTCAAACTAAGCAGTAAATCAAGAATTGGTTCTTCTATGCAGCAGCATCCTGAGACTGTGCATGTGAACCTCTGAATCCAAACTAAATGAATATGTCTGGAGGAATATTCCACTTTGGAAGAAGAACAATGCACTAAACTGAATCAGAAATATAAACAGCTGCACGGTGAAAAATGGACCCATGTAGAGTAGCTGAAATCATTTGAAGAGAGAGCAAAGGTTCTTGAGGATTCGAACCATGTGTGGAACACTCAATAAACTGATATGTTGCAGCCTTGAACAGCAAACCATGAGTGGTAAAATCATCCCCAATGTTTAGGAGCAAGTGTCCATGCGGATGCAGAATGTCTTCTTCTTTACTTGTTCTGTGCAGAGATGAGCATGTGACCAAAGGTAGAGAATCCCTGGGACTCTGGAGAGCGAATGCTTGAGCTCCATAATCTGATATAGCTTCAGAAATATCTAATGATTCACAAAATAAAATATCAGCAACCTCATAATAGGAAACTAACACCAAATCCCCAGCAACAAAATTGAAGAAGAACTGCGGTACTTGATTTTTCACACCGAAATTGGTGAGAGCAGCTACAAGCATGGTTGAAAGCTCTTGAATTTTAAAATATGAACAAAATAATATCAGATTAGAATGTAAATCAGATCTAAATATGTTCACAACAGATCCAAAACTGTGAAATGAAATCAAATCCCCAGCAGCAGTTTCGAAGGAGACTTGTGGTACTTGTTTCTTCACACTGTTGATGAGAATAGCTACAAGCAGTACTGAAGGTTTATGAACCTGAAATTTTGAACCAATAAATATCAGATCAGATCCAAATAATATCATATCAGATCCAATAAGGTTCATATCAGATCCAAAATTATGGTCAACCAAGACAGTAGATGCACAGTTTTCTTCTTCTTCAAAATTCTGAATTTTGGTGCATGCAATCCTGCAAGAATTTGCTGGAACATCTAGATCATGGGGAGCGAATGGATCACTCTGGTAATCTGATATTTCTTCCAAAATATCCAAGGTATCACATATTTTCACACCAGCAGCAACATTAGAGGAATAAAATTCAAATTTCTCCTCACTTTCGAAAGCAATTACCGGTAAATTTTGCACAGAATTCAAAGGAAAATCACCGATGAATGTTTGCATGGAAGTGCAGCAGTATTTTTCTTCAATATCAGAGATTCGAATGTCTTCTTCTGTTTCATCAATATGAGAATATGAGATATCAGAGATCTCATGAACTTCCGAAGCATCAGGAGAAGGAGTCACTTCATGGATACTTTCTTCAATTCGAATTGAATGTGTAGAAGATTCTGCTTCATCTTCATCTTGAACAACTTCATCAGAGAGAGTAGAGGCTGAGAATTTTGAGTGAAGAACTCTTGTGGTGCTAGCCGTGATCTCCAAAGTACTATTATGATCCTCATTGTGCTTGCCAAAGGTTCTGTCCAATTTTGTCCAGAGATCCTTTGGGTGGTCAGCAAAATCAATAGGGTAGTACAAGCTATCATCAAGGGCCAGACCTATTGTTCCAAAAGCTCTATCACAGTCATTTAGCCAGTCATTCTCATTCTCATAAGACTCTTTTCCAAGTCCAATAGACACCTCATAGAGACCTCGTCTCTTCAGAGATGCAATCATTTTCAACTTCCATTCCGAATAGCTTGTGAATGGGGTGAGAAGAGGGATTGATGAGTCCATTCGAAGTTGTACCTAATAAAACCTGCAAATCAAAATAAAAGGGGCATCATAAAGTCGGAAAACCTGCACATTTAGGCTTTCATCACACCCAGCATAGTCAATCAAGCAAGCTTGATGAACAAATTCTTTACTTGGGGTATTAAGTGGTAAGCCTTAGCTTCTGGTGCAGGGCTGGATTTTTGAGCTATTGCTCAAATTTCATGGAGAAATATGTCAAAAATCTTGTTCTTGAGAGATTGATCTTCATTCCGCTGTATGATCTGATACCATATTAATTCTTGCACATGATCTAGGAACTAGGAATCAAAATCATCAAAGAATTATTAACAAATACTCATGAATTGGAAAATAACTGGAACCAGAATAGGTTTCCTCTCTGTATATTTTATAAACAATATTGGGTTACAATTTCCATGCTGAGCAATGGCTTAACTCCATGAAGAATTTGAATACCTAAGGGACAATTCAAATTCAATGAGTGATTCTAGCTTAACTAACTCTTTTCCATGCAATCTCACTCAGTTAACCACTTGACCAAAACCCTAATTGACTCACCAAACCTTAACTAAAGTCGGAGTGCAATAAATGACTGAATCTCAACTGAAGGAGATCAAACACATGTCATAGCAATCCAACCATCAAGTTCTAGTGCTGCATGACTCCAATGAACCCTGATGAGGTTAACTGAAGCTGAAATGACCATCAAAAGTTGGTGGAGGCGCCTTGTTGACTCCAGTTCATTAAATAATAATAAATAATCATTAAATAATATATTTAATGAATGGAGGCGCCTTAACTGACTGTAACTAACTGGTTGAACTGATTGTAACCACCAGTTAGTAATTAGGTGCATTAATGTCACACAGATCACCCCTGGAGTGCTCCAGTTAGCCTCCTTGACTGTAGGAGAAGGCTAAGTTAGCCTCCTTAACTGTAGGTAGGTGTGGGTGTGACTGGATGATGGCAATTAATGCTCCACTGATGTCAATTAAACTTAGGATAGTGGTTTAACTAGGCCAATTTTACCAAAAGAGTGTGTATGATGGTAAATGTCTCCAACAGATGTGTCTTCATAGAGCCAGCCCTTTTTCATGCTGGATCTGGCATCTACACAGATACCTGACAATGGAAGGAACCAATCCTCTCACCATGTCACAGCTCTTACATTCGACCATGGAAGGAACCAATCCTCTCGCCATGTAGGAAGGGCACAACACTTATATTTGACCATGGAAGGATCCAATCCTCTCACCATATCAGAAAGGCTCAGCATGGACACATCACTTCCTCTTGGGAGGAATCTCGATCTGGAGAACACCAAGATTCTCCCTGAAGTACTCAAACTTCATCCTAGCCAATGGCTTAGTCAACACATCAGCTATCTGTTCATCCGTCGCAACATACTGGAGCTTCACTGCTCCTCTCTACACCATATCCCTGATATAGTGATACTTGATCTCGATCTGCTTTGATTTGTCATGAAATACTGGATTCTGTGACAACTTTACACAACTCTGGTTGTCACAGTATATACAAGTAGCATCTAACTGGAGATCAAATAAATTAGACAATAGCTTCCTTATCCATATTGCCTCACAACTAGCTAAACAGGCTGCAACATATTCTGCTTCAGCTGTACTCAGTGCCACACAGGATTGCTTCCTACTAAACCACGAGATCACACCTGATCCCATACTGAAGCAACACCCTAAAGTGCTCTTCCTATTGATGGCACTGCATTCCCAATCTGAATCAACATAACCCTCTAGGTTAATCTTCTGATCAGCCTTATACTTGAGCCCATAATCAACCGTACCCTTCAGGTACCTCAGAATATGCTTTGCAGCAGTCAAGTGAACATGTCTCGGATCTGTCAAGTATTGGCTCAAGGTGTTCACAGCAAAGCAGATATCTGGTCTCATGTTCATTAGGTACATCAAGGACCCAATCATCTGATGATACATCATGGCATCAACTGTCTCTGATGAAGCATCACTCAATAGCTTCAGGTTTGATGCCATAGGTGTGGTTAATGTCTTGCAGTCCATCATCCATACTTCCCTTGTCCAAGGAAGATTCCATCTGCAGTCTGCCACACCTCCATACCTAGGAAATAATGCATCATTCCTAAGTCCTTCATCTCGAACTCAGTAGCAAGATTTCTCTTCATATCAGCAATCAACCCATCCATACCTGTCATAAACAGATCATCTACATATAGTAGAAGCATCATCGGGTTTCCATATTCCACCTTGTAGTAAAGGTTGGAATCTGCTTTACTCTTGGTAAATCCCAAACTAGATAGAAATCTATCAATTCTACCGTACCATGTCTTGGGTGCCTGTTTCAAACCATACAGGGCTTTATTCAATCTACACACATGAGACTTCCTGTCATGTGTCTCAAAACCGAGTGGCTGCTCCACATACACTTCCTCTTCTACTACACCATTCAAGAAGGCAGTCTTGACATATATTTGGTGTATCTTCCATTTCATCACTGCAACCAAAGCAAGTACCGATCTGATGGAAGTGTATTTGGCTATAGGTGCAAAGGTTTCTTCATAGTCTATTCCTTCTTTCTGAGAGAAACCCTGAGCCACAAATCTTGCCTTATACTTTTCAATGCTACCGTCTGCAGCATGCTTGATCTTCTAGATCCACTTGGAAGTTACAACTGATTTCCCTTCTGGTCTTGGGACAACATCCCAAACATCATTCTTCATGATCGATTGATACTCTTCGATCATTGCATCCTTCCATTCTTTCCGTTCTGCCGCTTCTTCATACTCGGAAGGTTCTTTATCAATAAAGTCACATAGTAAAGCTACATAACTGGAACAGGATCTGGTTCTCTTTCTTTCTCTGAGATTCTCTTCTGGAACCCCATATCTTTCCGCACCTTGGATAATATCTCGTACCCAAGTAGGTTTCCTCTTGTGAGGATTATTCTCCTGTGGTGGATCTACAGGTCTTTGTGGTTCTTCAAATTCTTGATCTTCTTCTTGAGTTTCTTCGTTCATGATTGTATCATGAATTCTGGGAGCTTCTGCTTCTTCAGGTTCTTTAGCAGGTTCCTTTCTGGATTTGATGTAGGCTGAATCTTCATCAAATGTTATATCCCTGCTGATGTTAATCTTCTTGAACCCTGGGAAGTATATTCTGTAAGCCTTCAAGCCTTCAGAGTATCCCATAAATATACCCTTCTTTCCTGAAGGATCTAATTTTGTTCTCTTCTCTTTTGGAATGTGTATATACACAGGACAACCGAATATTTTGAGATGGCTGACTTCTAGTTTCTTGCCGGAGAAGACTTCTTCAGGAGTCTTGTTCTAGAGTACTCTATGTGGAGTACGGTTCTGTACATACACTGTTGTTCTGGTTGCTTTTGCCCAAAGATGCATAGGAAGATCTTGATCATGAAGCATAGCTCTTGCAACTTCCATGATAGTTCTATTCTTCCTCTCTACAATCCCATTATGTTGTGGATTATAAGGAGTAGACAATTCCCTCTTAATCCTTGAGTCTTTACATAGTTCCTTGAACTCATTTGAAGTGAATTCTCCACCATTGTCTGATCGAAAAGTCTTGATCTTATTTTTAGTATGGTTCTCGATCAAGGCTTTGAATTCCTTGAACTTGCTGAACACTTCATCTTTATTCTTCATGAAGTAAATCCATGTCTTTCTAGAAAAGTCATCAATAAAAGCGACATAGTACACATACCTGCTTAGTGGACTTGATGACATTGGTCCGCATACATTGGAGTGGATAATTTCCAATATTCCTTTTGCTTTGCTTTAGTTACTTGGAAATGTCTTCTTTGTGTTCTTTCCTTTCGCACATCCTTTACATACCCCTTCATGTTTTGCTTGAATTTCTGGAAGACCTTCAACAACTTTGCTTGCAAGTGGTAGTGCTCTGTAATGCACATGTGTAAGCCTTCTATGCCAAAGTTCATTTGGTTCTACTGTGTCATGAACCAAAGCTTGATCTAGTTGGCCCTTCAACTTATATAGACCTCCTTCTTGTTCTCCAATCACTATTGCATCGTCAAAAGTCTTTCCCTTTGGCCACATAAGAACTTGGCCATCTACAAAAGCAACCCTCATTCCTTTTGCATCCAATGCAGATATGGAGAGAAGGTTCTTCTTTAGTCCCGGAACAAATAATACATTCTTCATCTTCAAAGAATTTCCTGAGTCTAGTTTATAGGAGGATTCACCACTACCTTTTATTGGATATTAGTAGTCATCCCCAAGTTTCACCTTGTGAGGTGACTCATGTTCAGATAGCTTCACAAATGATTCTTTGAATCCTGTCATGTGCTTGGAAGCACCATTGTCTATGAGCCAATCATTGCTTCCATGTGAAACAGTTCCCGTGGGAGCGGAGATCAGTACATATTCTTCCTCACTTGAAGAATCATCACTTTCTTGTCTAATTCTCTTTGTGGAAGGTTCATCATCCTCTGCAGCATGGGAAAGATGTCTTCTCTAGTTTCCCTTCTTCTTTAGGTTTCTTTTTTTAGGGCAGAATATGGATATGTGACCTTTCTCATCACATGTGTAACATCTAATAGTATTCAGATCTTTTCTTGAGTGTGAGATCTTACCTTTGGAGTGATAATGGCTCCTTTTGTTTTTCTTAGAGTGAACTGTGAGAGCTTGATCTTCACTTCCCATCTTATATTCTCGAGATGCTATTTGAGCTTCTTCTTGAGAGCACTCTTTCCATAGTCTGCTAAACTTGACTAACTTCTTTTTGGCACAAATTCCTTGAATGAAAGAGTCCCATGATCTAGGGAGACCATTCAAGGTGGTCATCACAATCTCTGCATTTTCCACTTCTTCATATACTGCTTTCAGCTGCCCCTTGATCTGAGAAACTCTTCTAAAGTAATACTGAATAGTCTTAGCATTCTGAATCTTCACATTCTTCAATTGGTTTCTCAGAGTCATCTTCCTGTTTATGTTCTTCCCTTCAAACAATTTGGTTAGGGCATCAAACATAGCTTTAGGTGTCTTGAGGGAGGACACCTGTGGTATGAGATGATCCTTGATAGAATCAACAATGATTCTCTTTGCCATAACCAAATTCTTCTTATGCAAGGCCTTAGCCTCATCTCCCTCTGGAACTGGAACCTCCTCATTAATATAGGAGTCCAACTCATTTTCTTCCAGGACCAAGGAGATCTTATACTTCTAGGCTCAGAAGTTATTATCTCCCTCAAGCTTTTCATCAAGCTTGGTATGATGAGACATCTTAAACGGAGAACTTGAAATGGAAATACAAAAGATTCAGATCTTACCATGTCAAGATGTTGGATCTGGATTTGGATCTGAAATTCTGCAGTGCTCGTTCAGTAGCAAATTAGGGTTTTGCTTTTCCGGAGTTCTGTCCACCCAAATGCCTTGAAATTTATCCCTAACTTTGATTTTGGGGAGGAGATCAATCTAGGCCTGGGCCCACTGAAAAATTCATCTTCTGTGAAAAGCCCTAATTTTCGGTAGTAGTGTTGGGTCCAAAATTGAAAAACCTCAGAATTGGATTCTGCTTCGACAGAAAGATATGCCCTAAGGAGGAGAGTTATTCCACCTTACTTTTGCTAAAAATATATGGAGGAAGATCCACAAACTAGGAATCCCTAGTTCCCGCAACTGCATAGTGTCTTCTTCTCAGGTTAGCTCTGATACCATGTTAGAATTTCATCGTTAAGCTAACATTATATTAGGATCTTTACTGAGAGAATAACAATCACAACAATCAAACACAAGAGACAATGAACATAGTGTTTATCCTCGGGGAAACCATAAATGGTGAAAACCCCGCAATTTCCTCAGAGATAGAATCAACACCAAAAGTAGAACCCAAAACAGTAAGTGATCTCCCGACAGTAGTAACCTTCTTCTTGTCTAGCCCTAATGTCTTCTCCTTCCTCAACTATGCACTACACTTGAGTGTGTATGAGTTGTGTGTTAAATAGAGAGTCCAGCTCTCTATTTATACTAATCCCGACATGACAAAAACCCTACTAGGGCCAACCTCACTAGGAGAGTCTAATAACCCTAGTGCCCCGAAACTGTGGGGACTTTAACCCTTAGACATTGGGAGGGTTACCCACAATAACTTGACATGACTTGTTTACATGATAAACCTTCCCAATAGGAACATTGGGGCATGACATAACTCAAGTACATCCCGGAATAAACATTGGGTTACAATATATAATAAATACAAGTGAAATACATTCCGTTGTTACATATACATCAACACCTCACTTCAATTCACCAATCATTTGAAAGGTGTTACATCTAATTTATGCAATTTCATTGCACCTCCTTCAATGATCTAAATGATAACATACGGTCTGAACCAATGTGTACTAAGCTTTCTAGGATGCTTCAAAAAATTACTATAGTATAGAGAACAAGATCTCCAAACTGAAACTGCTTGTTCTTCATATGTCGGTTATGCCATGCTTTATGTCACAAATTCTCAACATTCTAATGATAGCCTGCAAAAAACTTGTCTTATTCCAATTGTACAATTTTCAACAGTCTTTCTTCGACAACGCCAACATCATTCATTTTAGTAATCGCAGCTATCCTCAGACTGGGTACAATATATTCCATTGGCATGACAACCTCTTGTCCATAAACTAGTCAAAATGGAGTTTGGCATGTCAACTTCTTATGGTCATGCGATATTCCCATATTACCACAGATACCTTCTTGTCCCATTCATCTATTTAAATATCACAGATCTTTGTCAATTTGTTCTCCAGGATCTTGTTGAATGCCTCAACAACACCAATATCTTGTGGGTGATATGGTGTCGTCTTTCTGTGCTAGATATGGAAATATTTAGTTAATTCATTGATCAACTGATTGACCAAATGTGTTCCCTAGTCACTTATCAAAATATTCAGGAATCCAAATCTAGTTAAAACATTGTAGAACAAAAATTTTGCAGTAGTCATAGCAGTACAATCCTTGACTGGTGCTGCTTCATCCCATCTAGTTAATTAATTCGTCGTAGTGATAATGTATTGTGCACTGGTTATCTTTCCTAGTGGATTAATAGGTCCAAAAAAATGAATAACCCATTTGTCGAATGACTATAAAGTTACCTAAGGTGCTATCATCATTTCATCTCATCACAATGGCTTTCCTTTTCTTTGGCAGTTATCACAACTACGACAATATTCTCTAGCATCTGCATGCAGAGTAGGCCACCACAATATTTCTTGTAAAATATTGCGCACAATATTTTTTCTAGCATAATGGCCTCTTGCGACACCAGCATGCCTCATTCAATATCATTGGTCACTCATTCTCCAAAACACAACGATGAAGAATTTCATCTGGTCCCATTTTGTATAACTATCCAACTATCAACTAGAAATGTGCAACTCTAACGACTAACTGTTTCTTCTGCGCTGTAGTGAATCTGGATGGTTCATATTCCGTGCTTAAGAAGGGTATAATATATCTATAATGGTCATCGAATATTTTGACAGCAAATAATTGTGCATCTATAATACCATCGTCGAGATAATCGGGTTCTTTGCCACTTTCTAGAATCAACACATGGTCATGTCCTGAATTCGAACATGTTTAACAATGATCTCGAAATCAAATCCATGGAAGAGGAGAATCCATTGACATATATTTCCCCACAACAGTAGCTAGTTGACCAGATATTTCAAAGAAGAATGGTATATGAACATCTTGAAATGTCCACCCATGAGATAGTTTTAGAATTTTTGAAGTGCATACACCGTAGCTAAGCCTTCTCTTTCGGTCGTGGTGTAATTATTCTATGTTGTTGACAATTTACGACTAACAAAGGTAATAGGATGATCAATAGCCATGCTTCTTGGTTGCATGAGTACAACATCGAGCACGATATACAACACATCGACATGTACATGAAATGCTTTCTTCCAGTCTGGAAAAACTAATATGGGTGTTGTAACCATCTTATTCTTCAGGAGATCCAGACTCTCTTGGCATTGTTCCGTCCACTAAAACTTAACATCCTTCTTTAGAAATTTATCCATGGGAGCAGTCACTTCTGCATATCCTTTGATAAACTTCTGGTAATACCCTGTATGTCCTATATTTGTTCTCAATAGCTTTATTGTCGTGGGAGGTGGTAGATAATGGTACATGGATATCTATTTAATTTATGTTTAAGTAAATGATTATGACACCAGATACATAGTGAAAATTATTATGTTTTTGTTGTTAGTATTAACATATTATGTGTGTTCATGTCGACGATTGCGCAACATTTTTTTATGAGACTGATCAACATATTTAAAAGAGCTAAGGGACAGCTGAGTCCCACAATGTGGAAGTACCTTGACAGAATGATTTAGAAAAGAGATGTGGTATGTGAATGAATTATTATGGTAATGTATGATTACTATATTATTATCATGATGTGTGGACAGGTGCAAGGTTTTGGGAAAACCAAACTTCCCAAATGGTTATTCAAAGACAAAATATGAGTACGACAGTCACAACGCAGCCACTATGTCGATGTAAACATAGTCCCTTTTTCCATTAGGGGGGTGGAGGCATTACCCACCATTTATTATTGAAATTCAGAGTCATGGAAGGGTTGTGTTGTGGAACACTCCCCAAGGTCTGTGATGATGACTAGTGGGTGCCTACTGGGGAAGCTTGGTCGATGGAGTCGACACTTTCGCTTATAGGTTCTAACTGGAGTTAGGTCATGTAGTTGACGCTCCAGGGTAGTACAACAGAGGAAGGACAAGATGTGAAAGTTAGTTGTGAAATAGATAGAATAAAGTAGGTAGATAGGAATGGTGTGGAAGTTTTGGAAGGGAAACTGATTAACGATGTCTCGAAACATTTTTTTTGATTCTTGTGTTGTGTTTTAGTATATTATGTTGTTGTTATAGCTTGTTATGATACGAGTTAGAGAATAAGCATTGCAAATTCAGTTTAAGTACGTGTCGACTATTAGTATCTTATGTGATTATGGGTGATGTGTGGTTTTAGTACTATTAGTGTACCTACACGATGTATGTAAGAATTAGCTACGTTTACATAACTCGCCTATGTGTGTGTGCGCGCGCGCTTGTATAATTGTGTGTCATGATGTTATTATTGGGCCTTGATGTTTTGAAATTGTAACTAGTTACATCCTACTTATTACTTATTAAGTTGTGAACTAATACAATTGCATCTAATCATTAGTAACGATGTATAATTATGATTAAGGTAAATTAATATTGATTAATAAACGCTTATTATGTATTAAGGGTGTGATTACTAATAAAAGAGTATTATTAGTTTGATTAATAAATATTAATTAAAGTTTAATTCATGAATATGATGCAATTGTTAAGCATTACAATTAGATCCATGGATGAAGATTATGATTAACTATAAAATTTGTATTAATTGAGATGTTTATAATTAATTAAATTTAATTATAAATGATTAGAAATTGAAGACAAATTAGTATTAGTTATGATTAATTATAGTTAAGGCTCCATTACATCAGGTAATTATGATAAACAATTATTAAATATTAATTGTAATAAACAATTATTAATTGAAATTGTAATAATATTAGTTATGATAAACAATGATTAAATATTAATTAAATATTAGTTGTAATAAACAATTATTAATTGCAATTGTAATATAATTATTAGTTATGATAAACAATTATTAAATATTAATTGTAATAAACAATTATTAAAATAGTCTTAATAGTAATATGATTTAATAGTGAAGAAATAACATTGTTTACTTTGTTATATTATTTAAAAAAAGGGAAACAAAATGTGAATTAATGATTTCAATTAAACAAGTGGGTAAGTTCAAAAGTGTTAAGCCGAGACTGTTGTCAGTGGATCGCATAAAGAGCGGTGAATAATCAATTAAATTAAAAGTTAGAAGTAATATTAATAGTATTGACTTGATGGATCCTAACATGGTAGGAGAGAAGATGGTTGGGACCTCATGAGTGGGGGATAAGGTTATTAATGGAGGCAGGGAGGCAGTGAAGAGGGGGATAAAAAGGAAGGGATATGAAGGTGATGGGGGTCGTAGATATTTTGGGAGGAAGACAATAGAACATGTTGGTTTTCATGAAATTGGGAAGGGAAGTTATAGCACTGGTTGGACTATGAGTACTCGGGTTTTGGGCTTGAGGGATTCAAGGAACATCATTCCTTGAAGCTAGGGATCCGACAAGGCTGTTCCTAGCAAGAAGGGTGGAAGACCCGTTTGGGCAGTTGGTTTTTCTTTCAAGCCGAGAGAGGAAGCCGATAAATGGAAATATCCAAGAAAATATATAGGCAACTACTTATACTCAGGTAATTTCCTAAGCATTTACCAGTTTTCCCTTTATACTTGTTGCATTAAACTACGTAATTATTTACTAGCTTTGAGATATATGCTATTAGAGATTAACAGAAAGGTATTTACTAGTTTCTTAGATATATTCCCTGATATGTATTAAATTTGTAATTTGTCACAGAGTATAAATATATATATTATTTCCTTACACCTACACTTAGATACATAGAACCTATACTTGAACTCCAGTTAAGACAACAAACAAATAGTCAAAAGAAAGACAATCAAATAGTTAAAAGAAAGACTCAACAAGTTCACAATTTTAAGAAATAGGGACTAGGAGATTGAGTCCCTACAATCATTAAAATAGAACTCAAGAAACTTATGAATAAAATCCTTGAAAGCATCCACTAATATCCTGGAAAAAATAGTAGGAGCGCTCTTGACTCCAAAGGGCATGAGCGTATACTAGAAACACCCCCACTCTGTCGCAAGGATGGTCTTGTGTCGATATTCCTTCACGATTTTGATCTAGACATATATAGAGAACCCATCAATAAATGAACAAAATTATTGACCCCCGACACTCATATGTAAATGGAGTTGGAAATGGGTCATGCAAGAAGCCATCATTCAGTTTCCTTAGGTCTACATAGATACACACTTCACTAGAAATCTTCTTATCTTGAAATACCATCAAACTGATCCACTCAGATTCTTCGACAGGTTCTATGATACCCACATGCAAAATTCTATCTAAGTTTGTCTTAACTTTTTATTTATACCTTGGGTTCAAGCGGTACGGTCAATTCTTAAGAGGATTTGCATTGAGCTTCATTGGCATCTTCATTTCTCCAAGATCTCCGACAATGCATTTCATCTATGAAAATTTCATGGGAAATAGATCCTGAAATTCATGTAGTAAATTCGTGATCTTCCCAACAGTATCATCATCCCAATAATATTTAATATTGGCGAACTTTGGATTTTCTGGAGACCCAATATTTACCTTCTTGATCTTAAAGAATTCAGAAATTTGTATTTCGACACACCTGATCCTTCCACCATGTGAGTACCATCAGATTCAAGAAAGTTTATGTTGCAAGGATCATCATCATCGATTTCGCTTATTACATTATATCACTCCATCCAGTGTTGGACCGTTGCGCTGCTCTGATTAAAATTTGTCATTGATACAGGAATATCCTCAAATATCTTACTCTTAATTATTTGTAGAGAAACATCAATCGATGGATGATCATCAACAAATTCAAATGCCTCGGTAAAACTGGTAACTAAATATTCCCATTCTATTGTCCCTCGACGCATCTCGATGGATGTATACCGGTTTCGTGGTATCATGTCTATTGTGTGTATAAGCTGATGGACACATTCCTATTGTGGACATGCCGCCCATGTCACACAACAACACTCAATGTGCTCGAAAAGACTTGTCAATCATGTGTATTTCTGGCTAGTGTACATCACTTTTTATCAAAATCGAACTTCCATTTATCTCTATCATCGGGTCCATTCTGAGATATATTTCTTATGTGTGACCCACCATCTGGTAGGAATAGCCTTTAATGCAAAGTCCAAAGTTGACAGTCGCTGAGGTTCTATCACGTTTTCTTCAAATTCTATCAGAAAAGAGTTCAGGTTAGGAAACCCCTCATAAGTAGGTAGAAGATGTTATCCATAAAGTTGAACCTAGACTACAGAGGTTCAAGCTTAAAGAAATATTTTTCAAAAATATAATTCAATGAAATCAAGATAAAAATTGGGCTGGTCTATAATCAAAGATATAAGGAAATCATATAACCATTAAAGAACTGTACAACATAAAACAGAATACAAAATTCAATATCAAAGGAACTACGAGCACGAATTTATGAAATGAGACTGACTCTGTAATTAAAAGTTTAAAAGATAACTGTATTTCACCATAAGAATCATGTAATGGGATTCAATTGACCATATACAGGATAAATTACAAAAAATACAATTCATAAAATACAAAGTCAACTCATAATCATAATCATATCAAAGCAGAACCTGTATTGAAGATGCAGAGCATTTCATGTCATACAGAATATCATCAAAATTGGATTTCCATCACTCCAATTGCCACCAATCTCATCAGGGGTTGTGTCCCGCATACATCAATTAATTGCAGGATCCAACAGCTTACAACCATGCTGGATTCTTCAAAGGACAGACAACGGCTTTAACATGTATGTAATTTTTGTAGACTATATATACCCTTCTCTCTTCCAGTACCACTCATTTTATAGCCACAAAAGGTATACCAACATCAAAAATGTCAAAGCAATTAACCCAAATTGTTCCAACATGTAAGGCACGAGTAAGAGTGTTCACGGTTTCTATACTCTTTGTAAACACTCCTGTTGCCAAGCCATAACGACTAGCATTCGCCCACTTTATCACTTCGTTTAAATATTTGAATTTCATAATTGATTGTACAGGGCCAAATATTTCATCAGTAGCTATGGCCATGTTATCCCCTGAAATTTTATTCCCATACCTGAACTTCTGAGAAAATTGTAGGCATAATATAGAAGCCCTTGGTACCAATTTTCAAACAGATGTCTAGAGGAGAGCCTCGTGGATATGGCACACTTGTTATTGTCTTTGTAGGTTAGGAAATATTATCATATTTTCTCTTCACTCCAGACACGGTGCCAGAACCTCCAGAGTTGCAGTCTGTAACAAACAGACTATCTTCTTCATTAATGAACATCTGCTTGTCAAGTTCCCCTCTGTCATATATTGCATCTTCATAATCCTTTTCTAGGATTTCAATGCTTGATGAAACTGAGCTCTCTTCCATAAGATCACCAAAATAGGAGAAGGCATCTGTGTCAATATCCTTTAACTCTTCTACTTGGCATTCTAAAGCTGGACGTGGGCTTTTCTTCAAAATGTCAACAATTAAGTTATGGGCCATTTTAATTGTTTCTAGCAAATCAACTTCTGAGGCATGAAAGATATTGCATAATGATGATATAAGATCAACCCCCTATTACAAGTTTTGCACCACTCTCTTTCCCAGCCTTAATATAACGCATAATTTTGTTAAACTGCTTCTGGTCAATCTGAGGACCTTGCTTAACACCTTTTCTAAAGGGATCACCAACAACACGACTAAGGCACCGTGCTTTTTCCTTTTCTACAAATTCATCAAAACACACAAATTTTAAACTTTTCTTCCACATGAGTGCCATCATGATTGCTTTTCTATCTACTCTCAGTATTCAAATTGAAACTTGAGTGGTCACTTTGACATTTGGATGCTGCCAGAAACTTAAATTTTGTTGGAGCATATCTGATGATAACATCTGGATTTGTCTGGGGATGGCATGCTCCCTGTGAGATGCCAAGAACAAGTAGACCAAGTGCCTTTCCATTTCATTGGGCTGGAGTCTTCATCACAAATCTTTGCTACTTAAAAAAAAGCTTGAAAACAAACTACTGACTGAATCTTTAAACTACTCTGCAAATTGAAATAATCCTCTCACAACAATCTGATCATACTGTACAAACTTAAGGAAATGCTTGAAGCATCAAGCTTATTTATTTACAGCTCCCATTCTAATCATCTACTTTCTTTTGATTAGGAAAAATCATGCTTCCAATGAAGCCATACAAATATTTGACTAACTGGTAAAACTTCTGATATGGAGATGATGAATAAAGGAGCCCATGGAATATCAAAATTCATTTCAAAAGAAGGGAAAATCCAACCTTCATTTGAAAAAAACAAAATGACATTTGAGCTGCTCAAAGACTCCATATAATCAACAAATGGATAAATGAAGCTATAAAGAAATATCTCTTGTTGTTGTTTAAGTTGAAGATCAAAATATCTCTGTATATCCTCTTCCTCATAATGGATGCCACTTTCGCTACCTGCAAATTGAATTGCAAATATGGCTACTCAATGTCTTCTACAGATTCAGGATGGTTGATTTCCACACAATGTTGTTTCCCATCAAAATTTGAATCATAGTTGTCATACATCCGTTGGCTGCTCCTCAAATCAACAAAAGGTGACGTAGGGATCTGCTCTTTTTCATCTGAATACTCATCACAGATTGGCATATCTTTAGAGTGAATCGGTTGATGCTGATCCCAATCTAGAACTTCAATGTCTTCATCATAAAATGGGGCATTCTGATCAATTTCTAAAGATAATGATTTATGTTCTATGATCCTATCATCAACTTTAATATCAGAATTTTGAAAAAATTCTTGTTGTAAAACATAATTAGAGGAAGATAATAAATCTTCTTCCTTCTTCATAGCATAACCACCAGCTTCATCTTTACTACTGGAAGAATCTACTTCTAAACCCTGGATATATAATGCATATCCCCTATAGCAATGCTCAAAAAGACACTCAGCTGGGTAAATCCTCTTACAATATGAATAAAAGGCATCATGAAAATCTTTCAAAGAGGAAATAATAGAAGCAAGAAGAGTTCTGTACCATTGTCTCGCACAACCATCTAATGAATGCATAAACATTTTCATCAATACATCTTCATGATGTATGCTCAATTGATCCATGTATTGATGAAATTTAATTACATGGTGTGCTGGATTGTCTTCTTCCTTTTCTCAGAATCGTGGAAGAAAATCTCCCCATTCATCAATGATAGGTATTGTATTTGGAAAGCCAGGAACATTTGAGAAGTTGAGCGGAGCAAATCTTTGTGCCAACATAGTTTCAAAACGCTTTGACATCTTGTAAGATCGCCTTTGGATTATTCAAACATGGAGTCTCCTAGTGAATAAATCTGTAGTCAAATTAGTGTCCTGCTCCTGTCCCCCATCAAGAGCTGGATCTAATCGTTGTCATTCTTTCCCGGGGAAGATATCCTTTCATTTCTCCATCCCCGGCAACGGCGCCAGAAGATTTTATCCCTAAAGTTGAACCTAGACTAAAGGGTTTCAAGCTTTAAGAAATCTTTTTTCAAAAATATAATTCAATGAAATCAAGATAAAAATTGGGCTGGTATATAATCAAAGATATAAGGAAATCATATAACCATTAAAGAACTGTACAACATAAAACAAAATACAAAATTCAATATCAAAGGAACTACGAGCACGAATTTATGAAATGAGACTGAATCTGTCATTAAAAGTTTAAAAGATAATTGTATTTCACCATAAGAATCATGTAATGGGATTCAATTGACCATATACAGGATAAATTACAAAAAATACAATTCATAAAATACAAAGTCAACTCATAATCATAATCATATCAAAGTAGAACCTGTATTGAAGATGCAGAGCATTTCATGTTATACAGAATATAATTAAAATTGGATTTCCATCACTCCAATTGCCACCAATCTCATCAGGGGTTGTGTCCCGCATACATCAATTAATTGCAGGAACCAACAACTTACAACCATGCTGGATTCTTCAAAGGACAGACAACGACTTTAACCTGTATGTAATTTTTGGAGACTATATATACCCTTATCTCTTCCAGTGCCACTCATTTTATAGCCACAAAACGGTATACCAGCATAAAAAATGTCAAAGCAATTAACCCAAACTGTTCCTACACGTAAGGCACGAGTAAGAATGTTCGCGGTTTCTATACTCTTTGTAAACACTCCTGCTGCCAAGCCATAACGACTAGAATTCGCCCGCTTTAACACTTCGTTTAAATGTTTGAATTTCATAATTGATTGTACAGAGCCAAATATTTCATCAGTAGCTATGGCCATGTTATCCCCCAAAATGTGATTCCCATACCTGAACTTCTGAGAAATTTGTAGGCATAATATAGAATCCCTTGGTACCAATTTTCAAACAGATGTCTAGAGGAGAGCCTCGTGGAGATGGCGCACTTGTTATTGTCTTTGTAGGTTAGGAAATATTATCATATTTTCTCTTCACTCCAGATATGGTGCCAGAACCTCCAGAGTTGCAGTCTGTAACAAACAGACTATCTTCTTCATTGATGAAAATCCGCTCATCAAGTTCCCCTCTGTCATATATTGCATCTTCATAATCCTTTTCTAGGATTTCAGTGCTTGATGCAACTGAGCTATCTTCCATAAGACCATCAAAATAGGAGAAGGCATCTGTGTCAATATCCTTTAACTCTTCTACTTGGCATTCTAAAGATGGACGTGGGCTTTTCTTCAAAATGTCAACAATTAAGTTATTGGCCATTTTAATTGTTTCTAGCAAATCAACTTCTGAGGCATGAAAGATATTGCATATTGATGATATAAGATCAACCCCCTGTTACAAGTTTTTCACCACTCTCTTTCCCAGCCTTAATATAACGCATAATTTTGTTAAACTGCTCCTGGTCAATCTAAGGACCTTGTTCAACACCTTTTCTAAATGGATCACCAACAACACGACTAAGGCACCGTGCTTTTTCCTTTTCTACAAATTCATCAAAACACACAAATTGTAAACTTTTCTTCCACATGAGTGCCATCATGATTGCTTTTCTATCTACTCTCGATATTCAAATTGAAACCTGAGTGGTCACTTTGACATTTGGATGCTGCCAGAAACTGGAATTTTGTTGGAGCAGATCTGATGATAACATATGGCTTTGTCAGGGGATGGCATGCTCCCTGTGAGCTTCCAAGAACAAGTAGATCAAGTGCCTTTCCATTTCCTTGGGCCGGAGTCTTCATCACAAATCTCTGCTACTTTAAAAAAAGCTTGAAAACAAACTACTGACTGAATCTTTAAACTACTCTACAAATTGAAATAACCCTCTCACAACAATCTGATCATACTGTACAAACTTAAGGAAATGATTGAAGCATCAAGCTTATTTATTTACAGCTCCCATTCTAATCATCTGCTTTCTTTTGATTAGGTAAAATCATGCTTCCAATGAACCCATACAAATATTTGACTAACTGGTAAAACTTCTGATCTGGAGATGACAAATAAAGGAGCCCATGGAATATCAAAATTCATTTCAAAAGAAGGGAAAATCCAACCTTCATTTGACAAAAACAATCTGACATTTGAGCTGCTCAAAGACTTCATATAGTCAATGAAGCTATAAAGAAATACCTCTTGCTGCTATTTAAGTTGAAGATCAAAATATCTCTGTATATCCTCTTACTCATAATGGCTGCCACTTTCAGCTACCTGCAAATTGAATTGCAAATATGGCTACTCAATGTCTTCTATGGATTAGGGATGGTTGATTTCCACACAATGTTGTTTCTCATCAAAAATTGATTCATAGTTGTCATACATTCGTTGGCTGCTCCTCAAATCAACAAAAGGTGATGTAGGGATCTACTCTTTTTCATCTGAATACTCATCATAGATTGGCATATCTTCAGAGTGAATCAATTGATGCTGATCCCAATCTAGAACTTCAATGTCTTCATCATAAAATGGGGCATTCTGATCGATTTCTAAAGATAAATATTTCTGTTCTATGATGCTATCATCAACTTTAATATCAGAATTTTGAAAAATTTCTTGTTGTAAAACAGAATTAGAGGAAGATAATAAATCTTCTTCCTTCTTCATAGCATAACCACCGGCTTTGTCTTTACTACTCGAAGAATCTGCTTCTAAACCCTGGATATATAATGCATATCCCCTACAGCAATGCTCAAAAAGACACTCAGCTGGGTAAATCCTCTTACAATATGAATAAAAGGCATCATGAAAATATTTCAAAGAGGAAATACTAGAAGCAGGAAGACTTTTGTACGATTGTCTCACACAACCATCTAATGAATACATAAACATTTTCATCAATACATCTTCATGATGTATGCTCAACTGATCCATGTATTGATGAAATTTAATTACATGGTGTGCTAGATTGTCTTCTTCCTTTTCTCGGAATCGCAGAAGAAAATCTCCCCATTCATCAATGATAGGTATTGTATTTGGAAAGCCAGGAACATTTGAGAAATTGATTGGAGCAAATCTCTTTGCCAACATAGTTTCAAAACGCTTTGACATCTTGTAAAATCGCCTCTGGATTCTTCAAACATGGAGTTGCCCGGTGAATAAATCTGTAGTCAAATTAGTGTCCTGCTCCTATCCACCATCAAGAGCTGGATCTAATCCTTGTCATTCTTTCCCGGGGAAGATATCCTTTCATTTCTCCATCCCCGGCAACGGCGTCGGAAGATGTTATCCCTAAAGTTGAACCTAGACAACAGGGGTTCAAGCTTAAAGAAATATTTTTCAAAAATATAATTCAATGAAATCAAGAAAAAAATTGGGCTGGTATATAATCAAAGATATAAGGAAATCATATTACCATTAAAGAACTGTACAACATAAAACAGAATACAAAATTCAGTATCAAAGGAACTACGAGCACAAATTTATGAAATGAGACTAACTCTGTCATTAAAAGTTTGAAAGATAACTGTATTTCACCATAAGAATCATGTAATGGAATTCAATTGACCATATACATGATAAATTACAAAAAATACAATTCATAAAATACAAAGTCAACTCATAATCATAATCATATCAAAGCAGAACCTGTATTGAAGATGTAGAGCATTTCATGTCATACAGAATATCATCAAAATTGGATTTCCATCACTCCAATTGCCACCAATCTCATCAGGGGTTGTGTCCCGCATACATCAATTAATTGCAGGAACCAACAGCTTACAACCATGATGGATTCTTCAAAGGACAGACAACGGCTTTAACTTGTATGTAATTTTTGGAGACTATATATACCCTTCTCTCTTCTAGTGCCACTCATTTTATAGCCACAAAAAGGTATACCAGCATAAAAAATGTCAAATCAATTAACCCAAACTGTTCCTACACGTAAGGCATGAGTAAGAGTGTTCATGGTTTCTATACTTTTTGTAAACACTCCTGCTGCCAAGCCATAATGACTAGCATTCGCCCGCTTTATCACTTCGTTTAAATCTTTGAATTTCACAATTGATTGTACAGGGCCAAATATTTCATCAGTAGCTATGGCCATGTTATCCCCCAAAATGTTAGTCCCATACCTGAACTTCTGAGAAAATTGTAGGCATAATATAGAAGCCCTTGGTACCAATTTTCAAATAGATGTCCAGAGGAGAGGCTCGTGGAGATGTCACACTTGTTATTGTCTTTGTAGGTTAGGAAATATTATCATATTTTCTCTTCACTCCAGACACAGTGCCAGAACCTCCAGATTTGCAGTCTGTAACAAACAGACTATCTGCTTCATTGATGAACATCCGCTCGTCAAGTTCCCCTCTGTCATATATTGCATCTTCATAATCCTTTTCTAGGATTTCAATGCTTGATGCAACTGAGCTCTCTTCCATAAGACCATCAAAATAGGAGAAGGCATTTGTGTCAATATCCTTTAACTCTTCTACTTGGCATTCTAAAACTGGACGTGGGCTTTTCTTCAAAATGTCAACAATTAAGTTATTGGCCATTTTAATTGTTTATAGCAAATCAACTTCTGAGGCATGAAAGATATTGCATAATGATTATATAAAATCAACCCCATGTTACAAGTTTTGCACCACTCTCTTTCCCAGCCTTAATATAACGCAAAATTTTGTTAAACTGCTCCTGATCAATCTAAGGACCTTGCTCAACACCTTTTCTAAAGGGATCACCAACAATACGACTAAGGCACCGTGCTTTTGCCTTTTCTACAAATTCATCAAAACACACAAATTGTAAACTTTTCTTCCACATGAGTGCCATCATGATTGCTTTTTCTATCTACTCTCGGTATTCAAATTGAAAATTGAGTGGTCACTTTGACATTTGGATGCTGCCAGAAACTGAAATTTTGTTGGAGCAGATCTGATGATAACATCTGGCTTTGTTTGGGGATGGCATGCTCCTTGTGAGCTGCCAAGAACAAGTAGACCAAGTGCCTTTCCATTTCATTGGGCCGGAGTATTCATCACAAATCTTTGCTACTTAAAAAAAATGCTTGAAAACAAACTACTGACTGAATATTTAAACCACTCTGCAAATTGAAATAATCCTCTCACAACAATCTGTTCATACTGTACAAACTTAAGGAAATGCTTGAGCCATCAAGCTTATTTATTTACAGCTTCCATTCTAATCATCTACTTTCTTTTGATTAGGTAAAATCATGCTTCCAATGAAGCCATACAAATATTTGACTAACTGGTAAAACTTCTGATCTGGAGATGATGAATAAAGGAGCCCATGGAATATCAAAATTCATTTCAAAAGAAGGGAAAAGCCAACCTTCAGTTGACAAAAACAATCTGACATTTGAGCTGCTCAAAGACTCCATATAATCAATGAAGATATAAAGAAATACCTCTTGCTGATGTTTAAGTTGAATATCAAAATATCTATGTATATCCTCTTCCTCATAATGGCTGCCACTTTCGCTACCTGCAAATTGAATTGCAAATATGGCTACTCAATGTATTCTATGGATTCAGGATGGTTGATTTCCACACAATGTTGTTTCTCATCAAAATTTGATTCATAGTTGTCATACATCTGTTGGCTGCTCCTCAAATCAACAAAAGGTGATGTAGGGATCTGCTCTTTTTCATCTGAATACTCATCATAGATTGGCATATCTTCAGAGTGAATCGGTTGATGTTGATCCCAATCTAGAACTTCAATGTCTTCATCATAAAATGGGACATTCTAATCGATTTCTAAAGATAAATATTTCTGTTCTATGATGATATCATCAAATTTAATATCAAAATTTTGAAAAATTTCTTGTTGTAAAATAGAATTAGAGGAAGATAATAAATCTTCTTCCTTCTTCATAGCATAACTAGTGGCTTCATCTTTACTACTGGAAGAATATAATTCTAAACCCTGGATATATAATGCATATCCCCTACAGCAATGCTCAAAAAGACACTCAACTGGGTAAATCCTCTTACAATATGAATAAAAGGCATCATGAAAATATTTCAAAGAGGAAATACTAGAAGCAGGAAGAGTTCTATACCATTGTATCGCACAACCATCTAATGAATACATAAACATTTTCATCAATACATCTTCATGATGTATGCTCAACTGATCCATGTATTGATGAAATTTAATTACATGGTGTGCCGGATTTTCTTCTTCCTTTTCTCGGAATCGCGGAAGAAAATATCCCCATTCATCAATGATAGGTACTGTATTTGGAAAGCCAGGAACATTTGAGAAATTGAGCAGAGAAAATCTCTGTGCCAACATAGTTTCAAAACGCTTTGACATCTTGTAAAATCACCTCTGGATTCTTCAAACATGGAGTCTCCCGGTGAATAAATCTGTAGTCAAATAAGTGTCCTACTCCTATCCACCATCAAGAGCTGGATCTAATCATTGTCATTCTTTCTCGGGGAAGATATCCTTTCGTTTCTCCATCCTCGACAACAGCGCTAGAAGATGTTATCCATAAAGTTGAACCTAGACTACATGGGTTCAAGCTTAAAGAA
The DNA here is from genome assembly GCA_001517045.1 of Pseudotsuga menziesii. Classification (NCBI taxonomy): domain Eukaryota; kingdom Viridiplantae; phylum Streptophyta; class Pinopsida; order Pinales; family Pinaceae; genus Pseudotsuga; species Pseudotsuga menziesii. The sequence goes on along the minus strand of LPNX010456360.1, from coordinate 122,945 downwards.
ATCTTTTTTCAAAAGTATAATTCAATGAAATAAAGATAAAAATTGGGCTGGTATATAATCAAAGATATAAGGAAATCATATAACGATTAAAGAACTGTACAACATAAAACAGAATACAAAATTCAATATCAAAGGAACTACGAGCACGAATTTATGAAATGAGACTGACTCTGTAATTAAAAGTTTAAAAGATAACTGTATTTCACCATAAGAATCATGTAATGGGATTCAATTGACCATATACAGGATAAATTACAAAAAATACAATTCATAAAATACAAAGTCAACTCATAATCATAATCATATCAAAGCAGAACCTGTATTGAAGATGCAGAGCATTTCATGTCATACAGAATATCATCAAAATTGGATTTCCATCACTCCAATTGCCACCAATCTCATCAGGGGTTGTGTCCCACATACATCAATTAATTGCAGGAACCAACAGCTTACAACCATGCTGGATTCTTCAAAGGACAGATAACGGCTTTAACCTGTAAGTAATTTTTGGAGACTATATATACCCTTCTCTCTTATAGTGCCACTCATTTTATAGCCACAAAAAGGTATACCCACATAAAAAATGTCAAAGCAATTAACCCAAATTGTTCCTACACGTAAGGCACGAGTAAGAGTGTTCGTGGTTTCTACACTCTTTGTAAACACTCCTGCTGCCAAGCCATAACGACTAGAATTCGCCCGCTTTAACACTTCGTTTAAATGTTTGAATTTCATAATTGATTGTACAGAGCCAAATATTTCATCAGTAGCTATGGCCATGTTATCCCCCAAAATGTGATTCCCATACCTGAACTTCTGAGAAATTTGTAGGCATAATATAGAATCCCTTGGTACCAATTTTCAAACAGATGTCTAGAGGAGAGCCTCGTGGAGATGGCGCACTTGTTATTGTCTTTGTAGGTTAGGAAATATTATCATATTTTCTCTTCACTCCAGACACGGTGCAAGAACCTCCAGAGTTGCAGTATGTAACAAACATACTATCTTCTTCATTGATGAACATCTGCTTGTCAAGTTCCCCTCTGTCATATATTGCATCTTCATAATCCTTTTCTAGGATTTCAATTCTTGATGCAACTGAGCTCTCTTCCATAAGACCATCAAAATAGGAGAAGGAATCTGTGTCAATATCCTTTAACTCTTCTACTTGGCATTCTGAATCTGGACGTGGGCTTTTCTTCAAAATGTCAACAATTAATTTATTGGGCATTTTAATTGTTTCTAGCAAATCAACTTCTGAGGCATGAAAGATATTGCATAATGATGATATAAGATCAGCCCCCAGTTACAAGTTTTGCACCACTCTCTTTCTCAGCCTTTATATAACGCAAAATTTTGTTAAATTGCTCCTGGTCAATCTAAAGACCTTGCTCAACACCTTTTCTAAAGGGATCACCAACAACACGACTAAGGCACCGTGCTTTTGTCTTTTCTACAAATTCATCAAAACACACAAATTGTAAACTTTTCTTCCACATGAGTGCCATCATGATTGCTTTTCTATCTGCTCTCGGTATTCAAATTGAAACCCGAGTGGTCACTTTGACATTTGGATGCTTCCAGAAACTGTAATTTTGTTGGAGTAGATCTGATGATAACACCTAGATACCTACCAACCATGATCTTTTCCCATTCTCTTAGTAACATGTACCCACCCTCTTAACAATAGTTCTTGGATTATGTTCGATTAAATGTTTCTCATCGTGTTTCGGGTCAAGTACCATTATGAACACCAATTGGGACTTCTATGGGAAAAAGTATAACCCTCAATCACAAACCACATACCTTTTATAAGATTTGAACATGTATAGATCTAGGCATATAATCTAACTAGATATGTAATGAGAAACAAATCAACCATCAAATCATAATGTAATAGATGGATAACATTGATTACTACATAAGAAACTCATAATGGAATATAAAAGAATGATCAAGTTCATTAATTAGAAAGAGAGGTGGATTACAGTATTTAAAGGCAAACAATTTGAATTAGAGTTGAAGGAAATTTGAATTTCCCATGCTTGCATGAGGTGTGTTAGGCTTAACAAGAGATAAACTTAACCTTAGTTATCCATGATAACTCTACTAGATTAAGTTAGACTTAGTCTAGACTAGTTCACTGATGGAGTGACTAGTTAATTGATGGAGTGCTATGTTAACTGAGTGAAATCTCAGTTAATTGAATGAATGTTGATTTAACTGACAAAAAACATCTAATTAGGTCCATGAAGGAAAATATGGGCATGAATGGTCTCAGTTAGCCATGTTAACTATCCTAAAATGAGTTATACTAGCTTTAGACTTCACAACAACTAGTTAGCTAACTAATTGTTTAGTTAACTAATTGAATATTTAGTTAGTTGACTAAGGAATGCAAAAATATTAATTAGGTCCATGAACTTTAATTAGGGTATGTAAGATCAGTTAGGAGTGAAGTTGCAATGGATCACCTAGTTACCAATTGAGACTAGATACTAGTCATGCCATCTAATTGAGAAATGTGCCCTTAGATTGAGGAAAAAGCACCCTCATATTGAGGAAATAGTCCATAGTAAACTTTGTTGGTGATTAGGGTTTCTGATGAGTGGTGTTTATATTCCCTAGGATGAATCAAGTGGCCAAAATGAGTATGGTTTGACACCCTAGAGTTACGAAGTTAAGGTCTAGGGTCCCGTGAGAGGCTTTTAGTTCTAACACCCCCCATAAGCCTAACTAGATTAAATAAGAAAAGAAATGAGTCCTAGAATTTTGCAGCCATATTAGGTACTCATGGACCAAAACGAATTCTCTATAAATTGGGAAAGAGAAAAAAAACACATGGGAAACCACCTCCCCATATAGAGAATGTTAAAACAACACTTTAAGGGGCCTCCTCAGAAAATGTCTTTACGCTCAAAGAAGCTCTTAACTAAGTGAATTGTTGCTTGCCAAAGGGATTTGTGAAGATCCCTGCAAAAATTTGTGAACTCCTCCTTCTTTTGAAGTGCATGTGAACCCATTCACGAGATCCAAACACTTTGAAGTTCTTGAATGGTGGTTCTTGACCATTCCTTGCTTTGAATGGAGGAAATCCCTAGAATCTTTTGTGCGGAACTTGGTGAACTTTAGGAGCAAAGGCTATAGGCATGGAGAAAGAGAATATATTTTGGAGGTCTTCTTCTGGCAAGAACCTGATTTGGGACAATTTCTCCAATGGCCTCTCTCATATTTTGAATGTATGTGAATATTTCCTCGTAGGACATGAGTTGTGAAGCTTTCGAGGCCTCCATCAACAAAATTGGATCGAGCATAACAATTGTGTAGCAATTGAGTTGGGGGGATAGGAGATCCATGTCTAAAAATGAGCTATCTAATGACTCCATATGAGCTCTTTGATGGTTTCAAAATCACTCACTTATGGCTGCAAATGAGATCTTCAGTGGATGCAAGTACAGTTCTTTGATGATTGTAAATGAGCACTCCTTCGATGGTTGCAATTATACTTTTTTATGGATGAAAATGAGAACTATAAATGGGCTCTTTAGTTGTTGAAAAATCCTAATTTGGTGGCTGTAAAATACTTATTTGGTGTTTGAAAAAATCCTTCTTTGATGGCTGCAAAAATCCTTCTTTGTTGGATTGCAAAATGTCTTCTTCAATCTGCAAGACTAGTGACTACAAAATCCTTCTTTGGTGACTACAAAATATTTTATTAGTAGCTGAAAATGCCTTCTCGGGTGGCTTAAAAATCCCTTCTCAACCTGCAAGAGTACATAGATGACAATACATCATTGATAACTCTAACTAGTTTAGTACCCCCTATTCTCTGATACCATATAAGATTTGAACATGTATAGATATAGGTACATAAAATAACTAGATATGCAATGAGAAACAAATCAGCCATCAAATCATGATGTAATAAATGGATAACATTGATTACTATATAAAAAACTCATAATGGAAGATAAAAGAACGACCAAGTTCATTAAATTGAAAGATAGGTGGAGTACAATATTTAAAGGCAAGCATTTTGAATTAGGGTTGAAGGGAATTCAAATTTCCCATGCTTGCATGAGGTGTGTTAGGATTAACAGGAGATTAAAAAAACTCTTAGTTAGCCATGATACTCTACTAGACTAAGTCTAGGCTAGTTAATTGATGGAGTGTTGAGTTAACTAAGTGAAAGCTCAGTTAACCGAGTGAAAGATCAGTTAACTGAATGAATGTTGAGTTAATTGAACAAAAACCACTAATTAGTTCCATGAAGGTGAATTTGGGAATGAATGATCTCAGTTAGCCATGTTAACTATCCTAAACTAAGTTACACTAGCTTTGGACTTCACAACAACTAGTTATCTGACTAATTGTTTAGTTAATTGATTGAATATTTAGTCAACTAAATAAGAAGGAGTGAAAAACACCTAATTAGGTCCATGAATTCGATTTAGGGTATGCAAGGTCATTTAGGATTTAATTTGCATTGGATCACCCAATTACCAATTGAGACTAGCTACTAGTCATGCCCTCTGATTTAGGAATGTGCCCTCAGGTTGACGAAACAATCCAATTAAGCTCAATTGGTGATTAGGATTTGTTATGAGTGGTGGTTATATTCCCTAGCGTGACTCAAGTGGATAAAATGAGTGTGGTTTGGCTTCCATAAGTCACAAAGTTAAGTTCTAGGAGAATATGAGAGGTTTTTAGTAATAATACCTTTCATGTGTGAAAGATGAGGCTCATGCTCCCCAAACATCTTAATCCATTTCATTATCTGAGTGCAAAAGAAGGATATGTATGTCGTAATGTCATCACTAGTTAACTCGTCACCTAGAGTATCTATACATTTTGTTAGCTTCATGGATTACAAGGATATAAAATGAGTTAATGTTATCAATCACTAATGACATTATAAACCCTCCTTAACTAGTGAAGCAAGAAAATCCATTAGAGGAAAAATTAATGAGAGATACCAATTGTTAAATATATAACATTAATAACAATAAACTTGCAAAAATAAAACCAATCCTTAAAGAAACCCAGAATAAATGCATAGGATCAAAACCAACAACTCAACATTGGGACATCGGGTTTATATAAGTGGAGAAACCCTTGAATACAACTCTACTCTTTACAATGCATCATTATATTCCCATGTACATTAGATAATGGTACAAAATATCATTGTTGGCATACTTTCAGTCGACCTAGGTTTAGATCCCTAATTCATCAACAAAGCCCAAGATATCGACCCGACAGAGCAGGACTCCGTTGGCAACACCTACGATGTAGATGCCATCTCACTCGAGATATCTTATGGGAACTACTAGAACTAGGTTTCTGCAGTTATGTGGGTATTTTCACCCTTACAATAATTTATCCAATCACTCAACCGAAACCAAGACTTATACTTCTTATTCTTGTTTATTCATTCAATATAACAATCTACTTATCCATCAACATATATCAGAGTATTTAACATAAATCGTTATCACAAATTCAATCTATTAAAGATGTGACACACACACACACAGAGGAGTTATTGAGAACAAATAATGTGCAACATATTCAGATCCACTTCATTTACAATATGCATGCACTTGACATAAACATAAATATCACATACACACATAGACAATATTTAACATGGAAACCCATCTGGGAAAAATCACAAATGTGCTCTTCATCTAGCATGAGAAATACATTAGCACCTTTGGTATGCGCAAGATTCTTGTAGACTCTTCTTTATATATTCTTTAGAATTCAGACACATTTATCTCCTCTCATTCTCTCTGGTTTTGGGTCTATATACTTCTTCTCTTCTTCTCTCAACTTTCAATCCACACACAACTTGGATTGATCCTCTTTCTAAGCACCGACTCTCTTCTCTCTCAACCTAGACCAACCTACAAAGAACTTGGGTTCATGCTTTTATAATCCTTTCTGCTTTTACAATTCTTGATCCAACCATCAACTTATTCACAACTGTTAGATGACAATCTATATTTCTATTTTGATACATTCAGTTACATCTCAAAATAGACACTATCGGACCAAAAATACAATTATGTTTTATTACTAAAAGCAAGGTTTTAGTATAACTAACTCTTTCCAAAACTAGTTGAACTCTGCTTTTCGACTACTTTATTATTCTTTTGTTGTGATTATTTTCATCGTGGTTGCTTCCATCACAAGTCCTTCTTATCTTGCGACCGTGAACTTTATTCTCCCGACCATAATTCTGGAAGAATTTGTCTAACTTTTCTTAGGCCCAATAGTCACTTGTGGATCGTATCGAGCCACATCAGTCTAAAAGTTCAGTAAGTGTGATTTTGCTTTGAAAATATTGGAATATTTTCACTACTTGTTCAGTCTCCTTTCACACTTCTGCTTATGTATTCTTCAAGTTTTCCACAAGTTTGGAACTAAGGTGTTTCGAAGTTGTAAGTCCTTCCAACCCCAAAACTTATCGCACCTTCTCATGTATAGGATGAATAATTCCTCTAACTTTCTCTTCTTCCACTTGTAACACTATGAACCTATCAGTTGTATTTTGTTGTTTTGTTCACAATTTTGGGATCTGTTGTTATAGTATCTTCATGTCGTTAGTATTGGACATCTTCTCTGATTCGACAACTTATTTACTTCATCTTTCATCTGGATAACCCCTATCTTGGAAGTGCACAACTGCTCGGTTACTTTTTCTAACTCTTCATCATCGACCAAAGCTTCCCATGACTAAGAAACTTGCTCGACCGCCTTGGCGAAAAGTTCCTTTACCTCTTCTATTGTCATCGCAGCTTCAGTTTCTTCTTTTCTTCTTTCTTCCAGTATGTATGGAGGTATACTAGGTTTTGCTTGTAATTCCAACTCTAGGACCCTCTTGTGGAGGTTCTCTGCAACTTCACCAAGTCGGAATAGTTTGGGTTCTGAAAACATCTAAGGCATGATTCCTTCATTTGTAAAATTGATACAAGCCAATGTAACAATTGTATCCAATCGATGCATATCGTCCTGCGACATATTTGCTTTTTTTTCTTCTTATTGGGTTGTTTTATTCATTTTATTAACAAATTTGTGCAAGGACTTTACCTGATTTACCAACACATCTCTTTATTGTTCATTTTTTCCACTGTAGCATTCTGAATATCATGTACTATGATACATCGTTGGTGCAAAAAAATCCTTGGTGACATGGCCCAGATCTTTGACCATGGTATTCATCTCTAGCGTTCCTAATTTAATTGCTTGACCCATGATTGGAACCTTTATTGGTGGATTTGGCGTCACTCTCTCGCTAGGTCACTCTTTAGATAATCCATCGATGTGTTGTGACTCAATAAATTGTGGCGTGTAGTCGACCACCACTTGAATTTATTTTACTTACAAAGTGTTTGTAGTAAATATACAATGTTTCCTGTTAACTCGGTTTGTATTTCATATATTTTTATGCAGTTTTGATTGGAAAATTCCGCCATTGCTTCTATCAACATAGTGTAATCATCATTGGTGAAGCCAACAAATCCATATTATTTATCAGCCTTCCTCTTCTTAAGACTCTTCTCAAACTTCTCTGATTTATTTCTCCTCTCTCCCAACATTGCATCTATTGGAGTTATGCTAGATTCATCAGGACGATGAGAGATTCATGTGGTTTCTTCAATTGGTGGATCCCCCCCTTTATCTCCATTCTTCTTTGTGGATGGGTCATCCTGTCATGGCTCTTCTTCGACAAAGAGTTGGTCCTCTACGATAGGGAATCTCCATTGTGTCGGCTAATCTTGAACGATGTCCTCGAATTCGACAATAAATAGTTGAAACTGCGTCACCAAACATTGATTTTGCGGATCCCGTTGAGGCTCCAAAAAAATATGATGGGCCCTGACTGAAAATGTGATAATGTTCCTAAACCGCTTAACGATCATCATGGTGAAACTGGCCTTCTTCCTAACAAAATGCCAAAGGGCCTCAGCCTGTAAAAAAAATTCTACATTATTGTATTTCTATCACTTAGGTTTCTCCTTGTCGAACCAGAGATTCTGGTATCGAGTTCCTTGGAATAGGACATGCACCTATACACCTTGGTATTTTGTTGGTTTTTCCCATGCGAGAAAAGGAATAAAAATTAATAGCCAAGAATAATTAAATGGGATACCTTTTTTCTATACCTCTTCTACATCTGCTAACATTTCATTTAGTAGATAGTGTGGACAGTTGGGTTGGACTCCTACTACACACAACTCTTCTGCAACAACTGTCCACGTGGTACATTGGTTCGGTCACATCTTGCGCAAAAAAATTCTAGATAAAACATTCATTGCGATACAAACATCGATATCATTGATGGAGGTGATAACAAAGCCTCATGTATCCATTGTTAGTTTATATGTCTCGAAACATTTTTCTCGATTCTTGTGTTGTGTTTTAGTATATTATGTTGTTGTTATAGCTTGTTATGATATGAGTTAGTGAATAAGCATTGCAAATTCATGTTTAAGTACGCGTCGACTATTAGTAGCTTATGTGATTATAGGTGATTTGTGGTTTTAGTACTATTAGTGTACCTACACGATGTATGTAAGAATTAGCTACATTTACATAACTCACCTATGTGTGTGTGTGTGTGTGTGTGTGTGTGTGTGTGCGTGCATGTGCGCGCTTGTATAATTGTGTGTCATGATGTTATTATTGGGCCTTGATGTTTTGAAATTGTAACTAGTTACATCCTACTTATTACTTATTAAGTTGTGAACTAATACACTTGCGTCTAATCATTAGTAAAAATGTATAATTATGATTAAGGTAAATTAATATTGATTAATAAACGCTTATTAAGTATTAAGGGTGTGATTACTAATAAAAGAGTATTATTAGTTTGATTAATAAATATTAATTAAAGTTTAATTCATGAATATGATGCAATTGTTAAGCATTACAAGTAGATCCATGGATGAAGATTATGATTAACTATAAAATTTGTATTAATTGAGATGTTTATAATTAATTAAATTTAATTATAAATGATTAGAAAGTGAAGACAAATGAGTATTAGTTATGATTAATTATAGTTAAGGCTCCATTACATCATGTAATTATGATAAACAATTATTAAATATTAATTGTAATAAAAAATTATTAATTGCAATTGTAATAATATTAGTTATGATAAACAATGATTAAATATTAATTAAATATTAGTGTAGCGTCCCCGACCCTTCGACCGGCGAAGAGGACGCTACCCTGGCGTTAACCATCCGGGCTACCAACCCCATGAACATGTGAATTCATAAAAATGCTGAAACATAATGCATTGAAGTAGAACATACACAGATGCAATTATTTATCATACACAGTGGAAGCAACATACATTCATACAAGCGTTCATTCAACATGTTCATCATAATCATTAATAGTAAATAGGGTTGTAGAAGTAAAATAGACAAGGTTACTTATCTTATAAGAACTCGTTCCACAACCAGCTACGTCGCTGCAATGTTCCACCCAACCATAGGCCAGCATGCTCCTTAATCTCTCAGCAACGCTGCCACCCTCGAGCTGGGCATGATTCTCCAAGGAATAAGGAACAAGCAGGCTTACACATAGCCAAGGATACACAAAACACAGCCAAGCCAACACAGTTGGGTTTATTGGGCCATCAACAAGGAAACCAAGCCAACATGGACAGGTTTATCAAGCCATCAAGGAGCTGGGAAAGGCCAAATGCTAAGCTGGTGAGCCCATTACAGAGCTAGGAACACCTACACCAGAACTAGCCTGACTTTTAAGACACCCACACGCACCCAACACAAGGAATCAGTCCCTTCTCTACTACAGAGTCCCTCAGGCCCTGCCTTCCCTTCCAGTGCTATTCAGGGGTTGTGGAGAAGAAATCCAGCCCTCTAGCTCTGTCTGTGTGATTTCCAAACACACCAGGTTTATCAAGCAACCCAAGCCCCCATCCCTGCTCCCAACACAGTCCGAAGACCAACCATTACACACATGCAATCAATCAGCTGTTACAACTTAAACAGGGAAAACGATTCCTGAGTCGTTCTTGGCCCTATCATGGCCAAAATGACTCCCAAGTGAATTACAACAGTCCCCAAAATGTATCAGTAAACACAAATTACAACATGGGGAAAACAACAGTCCGTCCTGGGCAACGAAGCCACCAGGAAAACTTACACAGACCACACTGGGAAAAAAATATAGTCTCCTAACCTGTGCGTGAGGGAAACTTGCACCAGATCCCAAAATATAGAGGGAAAACACACCTGATTCCACTCAGTGGAAAAACGTGAATGACCACCGATAAGCGGCTCCCCTCCTGGCTGCGAGAGATCAACCAGAATAGATGCTTGTGCATGAAAATGAACAAGTTCTCGTCCCCAAAATGTAAAGGATACCCCAACACAAAAAAATGTAAGGGAGACCACAGCAAACCCACAATCAATCTGTGAGGAAAGTATCCGCCCACACCATTCGCAAAATCCGTAGAGGAAAACTGCGTGAGTAAAACCAGGAAAACTCCTGTGAGTGAGAATGAGCAAGAATCCCGCTCCTCCATGAGAATGAATAGCCAAGGGCAAGAATGGTGTCATGGAGTGGGTGGAATGAGAGGCGTAGTCATTCCTCTGCCCATCGTGAGGTTCAATCCACTGGTGGAGTGTGCGTGTGGGCAAGGACTGACAGTCCTGCCACACTCCACTCCCAGCCATAACTGCCCCAACTAACAACAATAGTTTTCAATGGTGGTGGTTGGATAAAACAAGGAAAGATGGGAAAATCAAAACAAGGTGGTGACACATGGATTTTCTCTCATGGCTCAAGGTTTGACATCCCCCCCCTTATCCTTGTGAAAATCATGCCCCTTCTCAATTTAGTTGCCATGAACGTAGCTGGTTGGGTTATTTAATTAAAGATGCATATTTACATGATAACAAAACTCAATATGTATGCTGCATGCCCCGATATACCATCGGTGACAATTTAAATCCGAAACATAGCATAACCAATCAATGGTGGGGCCTTGGCCTTTAGCTTCACACCATGATCATTTACAATATATACATCATATACATCTAATGCAACGGGGTCAAAACCGGGGTGTTACAATTAGTTGCAATAAACAATTACTAATTGCAATTGTAATATAATTATTAGTTATGATAAACAATTATTAAATATTAATTGTAATAAACAATTATTAAAATAGTCTTAATAGTAATATGATGTAATAGTGAATAAATAACATTGTTTACTTTGTTATATTATTTAAAAAAATGGAAACAAAATGTGAATTAATGATTTCAATTAAACAAGTGGGTAAGTTCAAAAGTGTTAAGTCGAGAGTGTTGTCGGTGGACCACATAAAGAGCGGTGAATAATCAATTAAATTAAAAATTAGAAGTAATATTAATAGTATTGAGTTGATGGATCCTGACATGGTAGGAGAGGAGATGGTTGGGACCTCATGAGTGGGGGATAAGGTTATTAATGGAGGCAGGGAGGCGGTGAAGAGGGGCATACAAAGGAATGGATATGAAGGTGATGGGGGTCGCAGATATTTTGGGAGAAAGACAATAGAGCAGGTTGGTTTTCATGAAATTGGGAAGGGAAGTTATATTATTGGTTGGACTATGAGTACTCGGGTTTTGGGTTCGAGGGATTCAAGGAACATCGTTCCTTGAAGCTAGGGATCCGACAAGGCTGTTCCTAGCAAGAAGGGTGGAAGACCCATTTGGGCAATTGGTTTTTCTTTCAAGCTGAGAGAGGAACCTGATAAAGAGAAATATCTAAGAAAAGATATAGGCAACTACTTATACTCAGGTAATTTCATAAGTATTTATCGGTTTTCCCTGTATACTTGTTGCATTAAACTATGTAGTTATTTACTAGCTTTGAGATATATGCTATTGGAGATTAACAGAAAGGTATTTACTAGTTTCTTAGATATATTCCCTAATATGTATTAAATTTGTAATTTGTCACAGAGTATAAATATATATATTATTTCCTTACACCTACACTTAGATACATAGAACCTGCACTTTACCTCCAGTTAAGACAACAAACAAATAGTCAAAAGAAAGACAATCAAATAGTTAAATGAAAGACTCAACAAGTTCAAAATTTTAAGAAAATAGGGACCAGGAGATTGAGTGCTCTTGACTCCAAAGGGCATGAGCGTATACTAGAAACACCCCCACTCCATCGCAAGGGTGGTCTTGTGTCGATATTCCTTCGCGATTTTGATCTGGTCATATATAGAGAACCCATCAGTAAATGAACACAATTATTGACCCCCGACACTCATATGTAAATGGAGTTGGAAATGGGTCATGCACGAAGCCATCATTCAATTTCCTTAGGTCGACATAGATACACACTTCACTAGCAATCTTCTTATCTTGAAATACCATCAAACTGATCCACTCAGATTCTTCGACAGGTTCTATGATACCCACATCCAAAATTATATCTAATTTTGTCTTAACTTTTTATTTATACCTTGGGTTCAGGCAGTATGTTCACTTCTTAAGAGGCTTTGCATTGAGCTTCATTGGGATCTTCATTTCTCCAAGATCTTCAATAATGCATTTCATCTATGAAAATTTCATGGGAAATAGATCTTGAAATTCATGCAATAAAATCATGATCTTCACAATAGTATCATCATCCCAATAATCTCCAATATTGGCGAACTTTGGATTTTCTGAAGACCCAATATTTACTTTCTTGATCTTAACGAATTCAGAAATTTGTATTTCGACACGCCCGATCCTTCCACCGTGTGAGTACCATTAGATTCAGGAAATTTTATGTCACAGGGATCATCATCATCTATTTCGTTTATTCAATTATATCACTCCATCCAGTATTGGACCGTTGCACTGCTCTGATTAAAATTTGTCATTGATACGAGAATATCCTCAAATATCTTACTCTTAATTATTTGTAGAGAAACATCAATCGATGGATGATCATCAACAAATTCAAATGTCTAGGTAAAAATGGTAACTAAATATTCCCATTCTATTGTCCCTCGTCGCATCTTGATGGATGTATACTGGTTTCGTGGTATCATGTCCAATGCGTGTATAAGCTGATGGACACATTCCTGTCGCAAACATGCCTCCCATGTCGCACAACAACACTTAATGTGCTCGAAAAGACTTGTCAATCCTGTGTATTTTTTGCTAGTGTACATCACTTTTTATCCAAATCGAACTTCCATTAATCTCTATCATTGGGTCCATTCTGAGATATATTTCTTATGTGTGACCCACCATCTGGTAGGCATAGACTTCAATGCAAAGTCCAAAGTTGACAGTCGCTGAGGTTCTATCACATTTTCTTCAAATTCTATCAGAAAAGCGTTCAGGTTAGGAAACCCCTCAGAAGTAGGTAGATCACATACCTAGATACCTACCCATCGCATGGATTGTGTAATTCTTGTGCATGTTCTCATGGACACTTCATGCGATCGGTTCTGGCATTTTTCCAGACCTTCTCCATAATCCGATGTGTAGGAACTAACGCTTCGCCAACTAAGTTTTCCATTATCCGTTGGATTCACATAATTATTCAATACAAAAGTAATGTTATAGATGTGGTCCATATATCCACGTTATCCTTCACTATTCACCATCTCGACATACCTCTGGCCTTCTAGAGGATCAAGCAGTGCAACCACCCTTAGTTCTTTATCTTCAAATGTACGTATCCTTTTCTTGAAATTGATGATAATTTGGTTATCAATGGACCAATTGATCCCCAAAAGCAGATGATATGGATTTTTATCATCAACAATGTTGATCAACTCAAAGTATGCATAAGTGTTAAGTCCCTCTAAATGAACAGGAACTTGAGTTAGTCAACCAATATGTAAAACCTTCAACTGATTTTCTAGTCTGAGTTGTATAGCATACCATACTAGTCTTGGTTTTCTAATACTCTCACAAGTTTGTCTCATAAGAATGTTCACATTGGAGCCCAAGTCTAGGACAATATAGTCCATGTCATAATCTCCTATCAGAGTAGTCATTCTCAATTCACGACCGATCTTCAATCTTTTCCCAATATGATTAACCCTTCTTTCCAGTCACACCTCTTCTTGAGGATCTTCTATCAAAGTTGTCAATTCCGTGACAACATATTTATATTGGATTAGCACTAAAAAACTTTAAATAACTCTTTTAATCTACTAACCTTTCTCGTTGGTGTTTGTCGAAACACTTGATCAAATATCTCAGGCATCTCCAGAATTGGTCCTTCAGATTTATAGCTATAGAAGTCGACACTTGATTTATGTCGACGAATTCTTATTGCGCGTCCATGAATACTTATTTTTTTGTGGACGTCAAATGGTACTTTGTTTTGTGTTTTTGGTCATACTTGTGGTTGTCCATATGGTGCTTCTTGATAATCTCTATTCGCAACACCTCCTCTTGTCACGACAACAATATTTGGTTCCCTTTGTTCAACAAATATATTTTGTATGTTTGGATTGGGAAACTGAGGTGGATTATGATTTCCCACATTATTGGACTACCATTTCGCAATCAATTGAGCGCACTCTTTGATAGTATGGTCAAAATATTTACAATACGAACGGGTCATTGTAGGATTTGTGTATTCCCTGGAAAATTTTCTAGGTTGTCCACAATTATAACATATCACTTGGCCTCTTCTGCTACTAAATCCTCCTCCTCATCCTAGACCTTTGAAAACTCTACCCCCTAGGTTGAGGGTATTATTCTTGAGGGTGTTGAGATTGAGCATATTGATTCTATGGATATTTATCCTGAGGGTACTAGTTCTGAGGAAATTTTTCCTAAGCTTGCTCTTCCTGCATCTTTTCATTGTTCTTCATCAAGTACGTGTCAATTGTTTTCCCTTGCAGTAGTTGATATGCTCTACAATATTTCTCGTCATGGCCCACCAACCAACAAAATTTACAGTATAGACTAGCTGGTGCACTTACAATTTTATGTAAGTATAGTCATTATTCTAACCAATGTCTTCTAGCCTGACATACTCGACACCAAGGAATCCCTGGTGTATTCATTGCATTTGGTGCTCTTAATGTGACATAATTCATAAGCATCGGGAAGTGATATTTATGATGTCCTTTGGTTCTACATCCGGTACAACATAGTTCTTCTTGTACTTCCTTTCCTTTATTTATATCATAAATTTGCAGTGTAAGGTTAGCCAGTTGCGACTAGATTTGCATCATTCCTACACTATTTTCTCCAACCAACGAGGCTTCTAATTTCATAGCCAGTTCCAGAGCCTCGCTCTGAGATACAATATTCTGCTACATTAATGGGACACATATATGTGGAAACATCACTACAATAAACCATTCTTTGTGTTGGACGTCCGACATTTGAAAAATTACTTTGGCCATAAAAGTCTTGAATCTTTGGTCGAAGTCCCAAACAGACTCCGTATGTAATTGTTTAATTTATTTCAACTCCATAATGCACCGCGACTTAGATTTTGGTTTCTTAAACTAATCTATCAACCCTTTCTGTATATGATCCAATGTCTTCTGAGCAATTCCTGCAGGAACTATAGATGATTTCATGTACCATTCGAGTGCACGACCTCTAAGGGTCATGATCGTCTGAGCTTTCTTTATGGCTTCATCTTGGACCTATCGTATAGTACATACAACTTCACATAGAAACGAGTGTTCCTTAGGGTATTCTAACCCATTTCCATTAAATATTGGAAACTTTATATAGTTCCCAACCATTCTGTTTACTCTTGGTATTGTTGAATTAAAAATTCCACTAGTGGGAATTCCCTGACTACTAGTTCCCTTATTTTTGTTAGTCATATTAGAAAAAACACTAGGTGATTTATTTCTCAATATTACCTTGGGTGATGTGTGTGGGGTCATAGGTATGTCGTAATCTTGACTTGTATCTGGTGCTTCCTCTTGTTTCACTTCCTCGGATAAGAACGGGTACTCCTCTTCTTCATCGCAAGATACTTTTCCAAGGTGTGATGCCAATTCGTAGTACTCTCCTCTGGTTGCACTGAAACTTCCTCCTCTTCTCACAGTCCTTCTTCTCTTCCTTGAACAAAATATTTTCCCACTCCTTAGGTGTCCACTTTCTAGTTCAATCTCACCACTACTATAAAACATCTCAGTTTGTCTCCACCCATTCCTCTCACAATATTTCTTGCGGCATATCCTAGGTCTCCGCGCACAAATTTTAACTCATCGTATTCCACTCTCAGAATCTGTTTTTCACACACTAGCATCTTAATCCACAATTTTAAAGATTTCAGATGTCGACCTCGTGGTCCTTGGAAAAAATATATTTATGTTTCACTATATGAAGCAGACGTGTCAACTGCAATTTCTATGATATATCCTCCCAAAATACTATCGACCCATAATAAATATTCCTAGATATAGGATTACTAGTTCTTTTCAACCGTTGGATCATATAAGGGCTCCACTCTATCGACTCTCCTCCTTGGAAATGTTTCTTCTGGGTTGTTATCTTTGACAACCACTCATGCAATACAATGGAAAAGTCGCTAAAGAAAATTTCATGAATGTTTGTCTAAAGGTATCGTTCCAACCACTCAGTCGGGTTCCATCATGATCCTTCACTTTCTTCTAATGCAAACTCTACTGCCTTATAATCGGCTCAATATTGAATTTTCGGCTTCATCAGATGCTAAAACATATCCCCACCAGAATCATTCACAATCCCAACAATGAAACCATTTGTTGGTGTACTTTTGGTCGAACGAGGTTCAGACCCCTCTTTCATAAAGAAAGCCCAATATATCGACCCAAAAGAGTAGGAATCCATCGGCGAGACCTTTGATGCAGATGCAGTCTCACTCGAGATATCTTATGGGAACTTCCAAAACCAGGTTTTGTAGTTATGTGGGGATTTTCACCCTTACAATACTTTATATAGTCACTTGAACGAAACTGAGAATTATAATTCTTATTCTTGTTTATTCATTCAAGATAACAGTCTACTTATCCATCAAAATGTATTGCAGTATTTAACATAAAGCATTATCACATATTCAATACATTAGAGATGCGACACATATATGAATGAGTTATTCAGAACAAATATTGTGCGGCATATTTAGGTATACTTCATTCACAACATACATGCATTATACATAAACATAAATATCACATACACAAAGAGACAAGACTTAAAGTGGAAACTCATCCAAGAAAAACCACAAAGGTGCTCTTCATCTGGCATGAGAAATAGCTTAGCACCTTTGGTCCGCGCATGATGCTTGCATACTCTTTTTTAGATATTCTTTACAATTCATACATATTTATCTCCTCTCATGCTCTCTGGTTTTGGGTCTATGTACTTCTTCTCTTAACTATATATCTACACACAACCTGGATCGATCATGTTTCTAAGCATCAACTCTCTTCTCTCTCAACCTAGACCAACCCACACATGGCTTGGGTTGATGTTTTTATAAGCCTTACAACTTTTACAATTCTTGATCCAACTGTCAAATGACTCACAACTGTCAGTTGACAAGTTGTATTTCTATTCAATACATTTAGTTACATCTTAAAATAGGCACTATTGACCCAAAAATACAATTATGCTTTATTACTAAAAGAAATCTTTTAGTCTAATTAACTTTTTCCAAAACTAGTCGAACTCTGCTTTTCGACTACTTTATTCTTCTTCTGTCATGGTTCTTTCTGTTGCAGCTCCTTCCTTCACAATTCCTTCGGTCGCAAAACCTTCTTGTCTTGCGATCAAAACCTTTATTCTCCTGACCAAAATTCTGTCTAATGTTTCCTAGGGCCAATAATCCTCTTTAAACACAAATCTCCATAGAACCTTTCATAATTAGACTTTTATGTTTCCTAGTTTTGCTAGTGCTCATCTTAGCAAAACATACAAGCTTACTAAATCATTACAAAGTAGATAATATTTTACATAAGGTCGCGATTCGTGACAACCACACAACAAGTACAAGTTATTTCTAATAGTAGTGATATTTTATATTAATGAATTGATGAGTAACTATTCAAATTTTTTATGAATCTTATTACCAAAGAAATATATTACTCAACATGGGATTGTAACCATGGTTGTGACAAATGCAAACTATATGTGTTATGTTGAAGGTAGAACATACAACATTTGTGATGAGAATACACAATGAAATTCTAGTCAATGGAATTCATTCAACAATTTAAACAATTTCAAAGAGGGGTAATGTATATGTTGCTTATTATGTGGAAAAGACCAATGCATTTAACGTAGTTCTTTTGATAAGTATATGATATAATTTTTGAATTATTCTAAAAATGTTTACAATTTTCTTTTGCTCTATACATGAAAATGAAAATCGAAGTCTTAATTTTGATTAAATGTGAACTAATGTTTTAACTACCAGCATAGATCCAAATCCTAGGCTCTATCAAGCGCCGAGAGGGATCAAATTTCTCGAGGTGAAAACCTCTTCTTAGTTATTGCACTCAATGAGCTATCAACTTTGGTGTGTCCTATATATAACCATTGATTTGATTCAAACCAAAAGACACATCTTTTTATTTAAGGTCCACATATAATATTTTTATTATTAATATTTAATATTATTTATGGCCGACATATAATATTTGTTATTATTTTTTATTCTGTTAGGAACGAACATTATTACATCTCCCCATACATGGTTTTAAAACCATATGCAAGGCCCTCCTAAAACCATGGGTTGTTTAGGAGGCCTTACACATAGTTTTAAAACCATTTGCAAGGCCCTCCTAAACCATGTACAATAAAACCATTGGTTGTTTAGAAGGCCTTGCACATGGATAACATTACAACATCTTCCCTATATTAGGTTGTTTTTTCTATCAAACATTTATTTTGGCAGATAATTAAAATTGATTTTTGTTTTTGTTAGTAACAAAGGTTATAAGATCTCCGTCATATTAGGTTGTTTTTTTGGCGAACATTTATTTTGGCTGACAATTAAAATTTTTATTTTTTATTATTTTGTTAGTCTTGTAACGCTACGTGTTAGGATTGTAACATTTATTTTCACACTTACTTATGTTGCACTCTCTTAGTGCACTTATGGACTTAGTTGTTCTAGGGGTGCCCCTACATCGATAACCTTGTTTTGATTTGATTAATATGATATTGTGCATCTTGTAGTATAATATGTATAGTGTTTGAAAATTTGCACATGTTTTTTTTTGAAAAGTATATTTTCTGCATCCTAATATAAAAAGCCATAGTTGAAAAAATGCCAAATGTGAACCCTTGAAACCTTAGAAAAACCCTTCAATCTTTATAATCTTCGTCGAAATTTTTCTTGAACACCAAAAAATTTAAAAGTCGACAAAGAGGATTAAAAGCACTTAATCTACAACTACTTCAACGAATTCAATCTCATGTGCATGCCCTAAGTGTGCACTGTTCGAGAACAGTACCGGGAGCATCAGTGCATAAGATCTCTTATATGGCTCTGAGCATTATCTTATCTAGAAATTAGAGAGATGCAAAAGGGGAATCTGAACTGTTGTTGCATCCTCTCTCATGTATTTACCCATTCTTGGTCAAACTATTTCTCCTAGAATATTGTGAGCAATCATGTCACCTCAATTGTTGTTAATACACATTTGATGCGAGTATTTATCATCATTTAAGGATTTTCTTTTCTTCTCATTACCTTCATTATTTTCGAGTGTTTTTAGTTGGTCATTTCTCTCGTTGACCAAACATTTGTGAGAAACTGGTTCATGACTGGAAATGGAAAACAAGCACTAGAAACAGTGTTGCTGGTGTTCTATTTCAGATGGGTTTCTTCCAGAAATAACCGCCTCAGGTGTCATCTCTAGCCGTCTCCAGTCAACCTTGAGTTAAGCTGGCTCTGTTGAAATATTGAAAACTAGACAGGCTAGGATCCAAAACTGGGAACTTCCCCTGGCCAATGAGCTCCTCTAGCTACTCTATCGTTCAACTACATGCCTTTTTAATGTCAGGCATCCTTAAACTCAACATTTTTAACTATAAAATTGGTCGCAAAGGAATAGAATAGATCAAAGATAAGTTACAATGGTCGGATAGAGCACACGCAAGAGATCGCAGGGTGGCTACATGTGTCTAGATCCAACACTTGGCAGGATGGATGTGTGAGGCGGCTGAAGTAGAAAAATGATGGAGATGTTGGAGATGGCTACGCGAACACGGAGCAGGTGGAGATAGCTGCCTAAGCCAGGAGCAAGTGGATATGGTTGCGGATGGAGAATGAGCTAGATGGAGCACGCGTAGAAGAGGGAAGCAACAACAGGGAGCAGGTGGATATGGGTGAGTGACGCTGGGCCGGATGGACCACGCATTGGGAGGAGGAGATCGCAATGCCACTAGCGCTGGATTTAGAATTTATATTTTGTTGGTGTTTATATAGTTGTTTTTATTTTTTTTCATTATTTATAGCTGACATAACCTTACCATAACGTTACATAACGTTACAAGATCTCCCCCATACTGGGTTGTAGAGCGCCTCTCAACGCAATAAATAGAAGATTTGATTTAAGGATTATTTAATGAAATTTCACTATGAAATTTGCAGGACTCATAAGAAACAACCACCCCATAAATGTACCCTAAATAATAAATGGATTAGAAGTTAATTAAAATGTAATTAGCATTGTTAATCACTTAGTTGGTCAAACTCCGAACTCCATCGAAAATATTTTCTGATTGCACGTGAAACAATGTGAGGTAAACTGGTTGGTTAACAATTTTGCATGTATAACGATGTGCGATTATATGAAGAAAGGTACTTTTGCAGTTAGATAACAATTTTGAATTTTTCATGGGCACGAGCAACAATCCAAAAAAATTCTGCCAGTTTTTATCCCATTTTAATTTTACCCAAAACCTCTGACCAAACACTAGTATATATGGCTAAACATTTCCACGAAATATTGCCATGAATAAGTTAAAATCGAAATTTTCATGGATAAACAGATAAAAAATTTGAAAAAAAAATCTTGCCCTCGATAATTGTCGCTATAGTGATAGTATTTCGTTTGAATAGCGACGAAATCACATAGTTCGTCACTATAGTGACAATTATCGAGGGACATAAACATAAACAGTCATCATAGTAATGATCATTGAATTTTTGTTATTGTTGAAATTTGATCATTGTGCATTTTCGTTGGAACCGCCACAATCATTGATCTATAATACATGTTCTTAAGACATATTTTAACAAATTATTAGCGATAGTTACAACCATTTTTTTGTTGATTATTCGATCTGTGATTTGAAGAGCCCGATACTGGTTTAACACATAGAATTTTTTATGTCGTTCAGTTTCCAGGTTAGTATTTTTAAATTCTTGATCTCCTTTAAAGTGAGTCGACTATTCAATATTATCTCCTCAAGACTAATTCCAATATATATTTGTAGCTTAGAATTTGATAGATACACGTGAATATCTATTTTTAATACCATGGATGGACATTTATTAATTATATTTTTCACTTTCAGTGTCACGTCCTTTAATTTCCCGTTTCCTTTAATACACACACACACACACAGTATTTAATTTACTTATATATTGATTGATCGTTTTGGTTCTTATAGGTATTATAATGTCAAATAAATATACTTGGGAAGAAAATAATAAGAGGTATGCTTAGTTTAAGGCATCATTGGAGGCGAAGGGTGATGGAAAGTGTTATTTCCCTTGCAATGATTGCATGGGTTTACGAACGAGAAGGATTTTAAGAACAATAGCTGAAAAACATTATAAGGAGAAGGGGAATGCTGAAGGGGGGTATGAATATCATCCCTTGGTAAGACGTTATTCATTACATAATGTAGTTCTTGTAATATTACTGATAATGTATTCACAAAATGTTTTATCATTTTAAATATATGTGTTGTATATTATACACTAATGTTATTACAATATTGTTTGTAAATATAAAGACAATGCCCCCTAAATGTCGACCGCCAGATAGCTTTTTCCACATAATAGTAGAAATACTACTTTACAAGGTGAGGAACATGGAGATCATAATATTAGAGATCAAGTTCTTAATAATCCTATGTATGAATATGATGCTATTGATACAAATGGCAAAGATGGGATAAATAGATTGCTCCAATACACATTTGCTCCATTGGATCATGAGGACAACCTCTATGATATTCATGATGTTCCCTTACTCGAGAAGTACCAAAAACCTCTTTATGAAGGCTCAACAACAGATATTCTATATGCTATATTGTTGTTGATTAAATTGAAGGTTTTGAATGGTTTATCAAACACTTGTTTCACACAGCTCTTAACGTATGTAAAGTTGACTTTTTCCCTCTATTTTTAGTGTTAATTAGTTCGTAAATTAGGGACATGGAATATTTATGACTTATATTGTTTACATTTCATTTTTTTGTTAATATTTCAGATTGTTGGGTGAATTTATATTACCATCATCAAATAATTTACCACACACATGTTGAGAGGTATTCTTGATTATGAAAAAAATTGGAATGGAGTATCGAGCTATTGATGCATGTCATAATGATCATATTATATATTATGGACAATATGCATTAGAAAACAATTGCCCACAATGTGAAATTAGTAGATATTGAATTGATCAATAAAAAAGGTGCCTCACAAATTTCTTCGTTATATTAGCATAATTCCATGTTTCCAATGACTATTTAGGTGCCAAAGTATGGCACAGTTTATGGATTACCATGCAAAGAACAAAAGTGAAGATGGTTTTTTTTTCGAATGCCTACAGATGGTTTTGCATTGAAGAACATCGAAGAAAAATGGCCAATTTTTAAAGATGAACCTCGTAATGTTAGAATTTCATTGGTAGCTGATGGTTTCGATCCATTTGGAGAGCTTCATTCTACTTACTCATCGTGGCCTTTTTTCGTCATAAAAAATAACCTTCCTCCTTGGATGTTGATAAAGAAATAGTACACAATGTTGGCAATGATTATTCCAGGCATTTTTTTGAAAGTAATTATATTATTTCATTAATTTATTTGTTTAATTGCTTCATGAGAACACCTTTTTTTATGATTATAATCCTCCCTTGTCCAAATTGGTCAATTCTACCTAAACTATGAGTCTTTTTAATCATTATTGAGTCACTAGTACCATTGGTTCCACTTGGCCTAATTGGACCACATGTACCAGTTACTAGAGTGTAGGGAAAACTGATTGAGGCTAAATGCCACTGACTGCACTTACATGCATTAATTTAGGTGCCTCCTAGACCAATCCCTACAATTTAGAAGCCAATAGGAGTGCCAACACCAACCTCCTTCAATTGAGTTCAGTTGGTGACTAGTCAAGCCTAGTTATGAGTCAGTTACATTTAGTTATAATCAAAACATTCAATTAGAAACAATCTTTGCATGGCTGCATGTGGGACAGAATCTTTTCTCACTTAACACATCAGTTAGACTGGTTTAACTGATTCTAACTGATTGAGAGACTGAATTAGACAACTGGAGTTATCTAGTTAAGCTCCGATAGTGATTTAGACACATCCAGTTATCCATGTAGTCAGACTGAGTTAATCAATTTTAATTTCCTCTCATGAATTTGAATTGTTTGGTTATTAATGCCAATGTATTGCATTATAATAATTATCCAAATTGTATCTATTTTACTTGTTGATTAATGAAATCATATACAACTGCAACTCATTGTTTGCATTGTTTCTTATCATATTTTGAGTAAATTTGTTTGTGGAATCTTCTGTAAGTTTTGTCTTGGTCCATAGATTCCTACGATATCAATCTTAATACGCATGGTATTAGATCCTCAACAATAAAAGGAAAATCTTCTTCTATAGGTTTCATGCTGGATCTATGAAGCAATTTGAGCAACAAAAAAAACTCAAAAAATTCCAGCTTTGCACTAGAACCGAAGAGTTTACCACATAAATCCTGGAAGCTTACCTTGTTGATCAAGCTTGATTGATTGGCTAAGCCAGGTGTGATGAAAACTCCAAAAGTAGAGGTTGTTCGAACTTACTTTAGTTTTTTATGTAATTACAGGTACAACTTCATATGGATTCAAAATTATCAGTTCCTCTTCTTACTCCATCCACAAGATATTCAGAATGGAAGATGACTCATGATTTCATTTCTAAAGAGACAAGATATATATGAGGTGTCTATTGGACTTGGTAAAGAGTCTTATGTAGATGAGAATGACTGGCTAAATGACGGTGATAGAGCTTTTGGAACAATATGTCTGGCTTCTTCTCCAAGCTTGTGCTACCTTATTGGTTATGCTGAATACCCAAAGGATCTCTGGATAAAATTGGATAGAACCTTTTGCAAGCACAATGAGGATCATTATAGAAATTTGGAGATCACACCCATCACCACAAGATTTATTTGTTAAAAATTCTTGGCCTCTATTCTCTTTGATGAATTTGTTCAAGATGATGAAGAAGAAGAATCTTCTACACTGTCAATTCAAATTGAAGAAATTCTCATTGCAGCGACTCCTTCTCCCGCTACTTCAGAATTTTATGAGATCTCTGATATCTCATATTATCATATGGCTGGTCCAGAAGAATACATTTGAATCTCTTATATTGAATAAAAACTCTACTGCACTTCTATGCAAACATTCTCTAGTGATTCTCCTTTAAATTCTATGCAGAATTTGCCAGTGATTGCTTCAAAAAGTGAAGAGGAATTCGATTTCTATCCATCTAATGTTGCTGCTGGTGTGTAGGTGAGTAATACCTTGGATATTTTGGAAATAATATTAGATTTTTGGAGTGATCCATTCACTGTCCTTGATCTATATCTTCCAGCAAATTCCTACAGGATTGCATGCACCGATATTCAGAATTTTGAAGAAGGAGAAAACTATGCATCTACCATCTTGGTGGACCACACTTTTGGATCTGATATGAACCTATTTGGATCTGATATGATCTTATTTGGAACTTATATGATATTATTTGGTTATAATTTTAAGTTCCAATAGCCTTCATCCATGGTTGTAGCTGGTCTCATGAATTTTGGTGTGACAAATCAAGTACCGCAAGTCTTCTTCAAATTTGATGTCAGGGATTTGATGTTAGTTTCCTCTTATGAGGTTGATGATATTGTATCTTGTGAATCATTAGTTATTTATGAATCTATATCATATAATGTATCTCAAGCATTCATTCTCCACAGTCCCATGTCTTCTCTACCTTTAATCACATGTTCATCTCCTCACATAACTATTAAAGAGGGAGACACTCTGCATCTACCTTGGCACTTTCTCCTAACACTTGGAGCTGATATTTACTCACATGGTTTGCTGTTCAAGTCTGCAATATATAATTTGATTGGGTTTTCCTCAGATGGTTCAAATTATCAAGCATGTTTGCTCTCTTATTAGTTGATTTTAGTTGCTCTACATGGGTCCAGTTTTCATCCGACAACTGTCTATATTTTTGATTTAGTTGATAATATTCTTATTCTTCCAAAGAGGAAGATTCCTCCAGACATAATCATTTATTTTGGATGGAGAAGTTCACATTCTAGGCCTCAAAATACCTATGCATAGAAGATCAAGCTTGATCCCGATTCTACCTGCTTAGTTTGAGGGGGGGTATTTTTCCCATGAGGTTTTCCCCGTTTCCTTGGTTGTATTAAGTAGTTACTTTTTGAATTTTAGCTGTAATGGGTGAAATTTGGTCTTTAGGATTATAATCCTCCCTTGTCCAAATTGGTCAATTCTTCCTAAATTAGGAGTAT
The DNA here is from genome assembly GCA_001517045.1 of Pseudotsuga menziesii. Lineage (NCBI taxonomy): Eukaryota > Viridiplantae > Streptophyta > Pinopsida > Pinales > Pinaceae > Pseudotsuga > Pseudotsuga menziesii. The sequence goes on along the minus strand of LPNX010456360.1, from coordinate 97,143 downwards.
TTTTAGTCATTATTGAGTCACTAGTACCATTAGGTCCACTTGGCCTAATTGAGCCACATGTACCAGTTACTAGAGTGTGGGGAACACTGATTGAGGCTAATTGGCACTGACTGCACTTGCATGCATTAGTTTAGGCGCCTCCTAGACCAATCCCTACAATTTAGGAGCCACTAGGAGTGCCAACACCAACCTCCTTCAATTGAGTTTAGTTGGTGACTAGTCAAGCCTAGTTATGAGTCAGTTACATTTAGTTACAGTCAGTTACATTCAGTTAGCACCAGTATTTTCATGGCTGCATGTGGGAAGGTACATTTTCTCACCTACCACATTAATTAGACTAGTTTAACTGATTCTAACTGATTGAGAGACTAAATTAGACAAATGGAGTTAGTTAGTTAAGCTACGATAATGATTTAGACACATCCAGTTATCCATGCAGTCAGATTGAGTTAATCAATTTGAATTTCCTCTCATGAATTAGAATTGTCTGGCTATTAATGCCACTGTATTGCATTGTAATAATTATCCATATTATATCCATTTTACTTTTTAATTAATGAAATCATATACAACTGCAACTCATTATTTTCATTGTTTTATATCATATTCTGAATAAATTTGTTTGTGGAATCTTCAGTAAGTTTTGTCTTGGTCCATATATTCCTGTGAGCTCAATTTTAATACCTTTTATATAGTGGGACACATAACTAAATAACATTGTATGCTAAATGATCAATTAGGTAAGTACCAAGTTAAAGATATGGATGTATATAGTGAGCCTCTTATCGATGAGTTATTTAAGTTATGGGCTGGCATCACCATGTATGACATCTCCATACCAATAGGGAAGAAACAATTCCAGCTCCATGGAATACTTACATGGACAATTCATGCCACTCTAGGGTTAACACATTTTTACGGTATGTAACTTTATGTTGCACGTCATTAAAATTATATGTTTTTAAGGTAAATATAATGCATTTTTTTTAAATTAACAATATTTTGATGCTATAACATTAATACATATATCTTGCAGGTATTCAAACAAAGGGAAAATTTGCATGTCTAGTATGTGGTCCTAGGATATAATCTCGATGTTCAATAAGTTTAGCAAAGGAGGTGTTTGATGAGTACAGAAACTTCCTCCATAGGAACCATAGGTATCGAACTATCGATAAAACAAAATCCAATGGTAAAGAAGATAATGGAAAGAAACCGTGAAGACTGACACCTCAACTTTGGAAGTTGGAATATAATAGAAATCATCGAGGTATGCAAATTTTTTATGCAACATATATAAACATGTAATATTATGAATTTTATATTTTTACTGAGTTTTCTTTACCATGGGTACTATCATGAATTAGTCTTAATGTTTAATGAATGTATTTAAGGCATGAATGGGATTCGACAAGGAATTAAGAGTTATCCCATACAATTCAGTGGGTTGCCTTACTACGAGCACCTACAAATAGCTCATTTGTTCGATACAATGGATATAGGGAAGAATGTAACATAAATGATATGTAAGATATTAGATGGAAGGACTGACAAAGATAAAATTGGAAAAAATTGTAGTGACATTGCATAAGCCAATCACGCATTGCAAAGTGTAATTATTTCAAATGCTGAAGCTAGGGAACGAAACATTAGTATTCCATGGTTATTGACAGAGCAACAAAGCAGTTCTATAAAAGAGGTCATTCATAAAATAAGGTCTTCGACGAGGTTTTCTTCAAACATACAAAATATCTTAACAAAAAAGGTGATTTTGGTGGTTTTAAACTCATGACTGACATACATTCATTAAGGTAATTATTTGCGTATATAATTTCCATTTAGTACATATTTGTAGTAATTGTTGTCTCTTATTTGGAAACATTAAATAATTATTTTCTTTTTTCTGCAGTATGTTCTACCTCTATCTCTCCCATATAGCTTTGACGACAACATCAAACAAGTTTTATATGATCTTGGTAAATACATGAGATTAGTAACAATTTATATGCATGAAAATGCTTTGTCTCTTTGTTCCATATGTTATTGACATATTGTGTTTTACATCTTGGAATTTTATTATATATGCCTCAATATTGTTGATCATTTTTATTTTGTTGCATCATTTGTAGGTGGATTTCATCTAAAGAAATCTGTAAAGAAGATATTAGGTACTGAAAGAGAGAAATTCCTCGTCTAATGTGTGAAATGTAGAATTATTTACCTCCAACATTTTTCAATGCCCAAGAACACTGTCTCATACACGAAGTTGAGGAGATTGAGTTGTGTGGACCTGTAAACTCAAGGTCAATGTGGATGGTGGAAAGGAATTTGAAGTCATTAAAGGCTTTAGTTAGACAAAGAGCATGTCCTGAGAGTTATATGGTGCATGGCTATATGGTATATCAATCCATGGTGTACATTGGTTAGTATCTTCCAAATTTAGCAAAAAATATCAATCTTCCTCGCATTTGGTATGTCAACTCCATCAACAAATTTGAAGGGAAGTTCATGTTGGGGAAAGGTAGAAAATGAAAGTGAAAGGTAATTAAATTGTGTAGATTTAATTTATTATACAATTAGTTTTTCAATTTCATACATACATACGTACGTACGTACGTACATACATACATACATACATACATACATACATACATACACACATACATATACATACATACATACATACATACATACATACATACATACATATACATACATACATACATATATATATATATATATATATATATATATATATATATATATATATATAATACTCATGTAATTTTTATTATTCCGTCAGTATTTTGAGGTAAACTTAATTTCCTTTAATGATAGCTAATTTACAATTATTAATTGTTATTTTTTCATATAGTTGGTCACGTGTGGGATACATTTATACATTGCAAACAATATTGATTGGATGAAGGAATGGATAGAACGATGTGTTGAACTCTATGGTACCTTATCATGGGAAGGGGTTAGCAAATTGATTAAAACAATGCATCATAATCAAGAAGAATATCCCAGTGAACTCACACAAAGGGAAATTGATTTAGCATGTGGTTTAAAAGATAAAAAGGCAAGCAAATAATTTACCATGTTCATTTTTTTCATTGTTTTCCATTATATCAATGTATTTATTGTGTTTATTTCTTTTATATATCTATTTACCGAGTCGATCATGTTGCAGTTGATACAACACAAGGTATGTGGTGCAATGGTCGTAAATTTCACATCAAAAAGTTGGATGACAAGAAGAAAACATCTGATTGTGGGATAACTGCAGTTTTTCAAGTAACTAATGTTTCCTCTAGAAGTGACAAGCCTTCCAAGAGTATCTGAAAATAGGTACTATGGTTATTTGGAAGATATAATTTAGTGTGACTTTAATTGCTTTAAAATATTTATGTTTAAAGTCAAATGGTATAGGCTACAAATGAATGAGCGTGATCCCGAAAGAACTATTATTGAGCACGCCAATGGATTTACCATGGTCAATACAAGGGCACTTGAATCGGGTACAAAGCCTTATGTTCTTCTAAGTCAATGTGAGCAAGTCTTTTACTCAGAAGTTCCAGGTAAAGTAGGTTGGTCATACATTATTAGATATGATCCAAGAGAAAGACCGATCAAGTATAATGATCCAGAGGAAGAAGACAATGTTGAAGAAGAAGGTGAGGCATATCAGGATCATTTGTCCGCCAACATAGATGTGTCAGATGAAGAATATGATCAAGAGGACGATCATCCAAATGATATAGAAGACAATGACATTGTCAGTGATGACATTGATTATGAATATATAACTGAAAATGACATTGATGATGATGCTAATATGATAAATCATTTCAATGATAAGGATTTTGAACCAGATGATGATATAGATGTTGAGTCAGATGAAGAATAATATCAATGACATTGTAGAAATGTTGTAATCTAGGAGAGGGTATGTGTATGATGGGCCATATGATGATTATTCTAGGTAGTTGTTTATGCAACATATCATTTTCCATATTTGTTGCACATTTTCATATTTTTTTCATTTACTCATAGCTATTATTTATATATCTAAAATGGTTGTAATAATTATGTATTGTATATGTTTGATTCATTTAGGTAAGTACCAAGTTAAAGATATGAATTTAATACTTATGTAGTATTGTATATCTACATTGTTACCATCATCATAATCATCATTATCATGATCCTCCTCCTCCTCCTCCTACTCCTCCTTATCATCAATATCATCATCAACATCATCATTATCATCATTGTCATCATCCCCATCGTCATCATCGACATACTCGTCCTCTTCCTCGTCATAATCATTGTCACCTTCATCCTCATCGTCGTCATCATTAGCATCATCATCATCATTGCCATCATCATCGTTGTCATCGTCGTCATCATCATCGACATCATCATTGTCATTATCATCATCATCTCCATCATCACTGTATTCATCATCATCATCATCATCATTATCATCAACTCCATTATCATCACCATCATCATCATCGCCATCATCCTCATCATCATCATCAACATCATCATCACCATCATCATAATCGCCATCATCCTCATCATCATCATCGACATCTTCATCTTCATCCTCATCCTCATCATAATCATCCTCATCATCATCATCGACATCTTCATCCTCTTCCTCATCACAATCATCGTCATATTAATCTTCATCGTCATCATCATCATCTACATCATCATCATCATCATCAAAATCATCATCATCATCATCACCATCATCATCATCATCATCGCCATCAACATTTCCATCATCATCATCGCCATCATCCTCCTCATCATCATCGACATCTTCATCCTCATACTCATCATCATCCTCATCCTCATCGTCATCATCATTATCTCCATCATCATCATCATCATCAAAATCATCATCGTCATCATCATGATCATCGCCATCATCATCACCATCATCATTATTTCCATCATCCTCATCATCATCGTCAACATCTTCATCCTCATCCTCATCATCGACATATTCAAACTCATCCTCATCATAATCATCGTCATCATGGCTAGCATCATCATCATCATCAACATCATCATCATCGACATCATCACCATCATCACCATCATCGTCGTCGTCGTCGTCGTTGCCATCATCATCATCATCAACGCCATCATCATCACCATCATCAACATCACCATCATCCTCCCCATCATCATCGACATCATCATCACCATCATCACCATCACCATCATCCTCATCATCATCAGCATCATCATCTTCATCCTCATCCTCATCATCATCATCGACATATTCATTCTTGTCCTCATCATAATCATAATCATATTCATCCTCATTGTCATCATCATTAGCATCATCATCATCATCATCGTCATCATCAACAACAACATCATCATCATCATCATCATCATCATCATCATCACCACCATCATCATCCCCATCATCCTCATCATCATCATCGACATCTTCATCCTCATCCTCATCATATTAATCCTCATAGTCATCATGCATAGCATCATCATCATCATCATCATCATCATCGCAATCATCATCATCACCATCAACGACATCATCATTGCCATAATCATCATCGCCATCATCATCATCATCATCATCGTCATCATTAAAATCACAATCATCATCATCGCCACCATCCTCCTCATCATCATCGACATCTTCATCCTCATACTCATCATAATCATCGCCATCTTCATCCTCATCATCATCATCATCATCATCATTTCCATCATCATCATCATCATCAATATCATCATCGTCATCATCATCGTCATCATCATCATCGTCGCCATCATCATCATCATCATCATCGCCGCCATCATCACCATCATCATCATCTTCATCTTTATGATCATCAATGGTATCATCATAATCATTGTCATCTTCATCCTCCTCCTCATGATCATTAGCATCATCATCATCATCATCGCCATAATCATCACCATCATCATCATCATCACCATCATCCTCACCATCATAATCGACATCATTGTCAACCTCATCCTCAACCTCATCCTCATCCTTACGTCATCCTCAACCTCATCCTCATCATCATCCTCATGCTCATTATATTAATTACCTATGTTGTTCAAAACCATAAATATGCCAATTCTCGTGAGTTTGGTGGAAATACGAAGGCTCTAGAAGGCATTTCATATTGAAATAATGATCTAGTACTATTTGATATGGATGAAAAAGCTTAGAAGAGAGCAGAAAAAAAAGAAAATAAATAAATGATGAAGCTTGTTCAAATTATTAAGTTATTTATTGAGGTTATTGCATTCCCTTGCACTAAATGTGGGAATTAATGTACACCTCAAAAGAATTTTAAAAGAAACAACCAATATAGATTATATAATACATGGGAAACAATGACCTATGAATGGGGCCAACGTTGAAAGTTTTTCAACATGTTCCTGTATGCACTGATTTTTTACATGAATATACAGTTTGCATCCCTTAACGATATGAGAGGGTTTCAAGACTCAAAGATGAATCACACACCCTTAAAATGAGGATGACTTAGTCCACTTTGATCACTTTAGGAACACTTGAAATCCAAGTATTATGTTTTGACCTGCACACCAGTCAACCTAGATAGAGCTACTTCTAGTCCAATTTACTAACTATTCGGCCACTTAATCAACCCCCTAATATACCTTCAATTGTCTCAATAATGACAATGAGCGAGTAATCCAAAAATTCTAGAGTTTAGAATATCCTTTTGTTCTTCAAAAATGCCTTTGTGTGATTGTTAATCATCTTTAGAGATCTACATTACAGAGTGCTTAAATGATTGAATATGTTGTGAGAAAAATTGTCTAATTACTCTTGCATGTCCCTTTTAATTAGTTTTCACGTACTTTTCATGCTCTTTATATTCATTTCCTATGTCATTCAAAACCAACAATATGCCAAGGCCCATGCATTTGGTGGCAAGAAGAAGGTGCTAGATGACATTTAATATTGAAATAATGATCTAGTACTATTCAATATGGATAAAAAAGCTTAGATGAGAGAAAAAAACAAGGATCACATACCGATTTATCCCCCAAACCATAAATATTTATCCCAAATGGTAAAAACATTTTACCAACATACAACCCTTGATTTTATCTTTCAACATATTTTGAATCACCTTAATCATCATTTCCAATCAATAGCTATGCCAATTTTAAGATCACATAGCTTTTAGGTTCTTTGTTTAGGGACTACTTTATAGACCAACCTCATACTTGATGCATCTTTAAAAGTGTTGTATATTTGATTCTAAGTTTTTTATCTATAAAATCTTGACATCTCTCCTTCACAATTCCATAGGTCTCACCAACTTTGCATTTTCCGTCAAAAGTGATGGTTATTAACCCAAAACTTGTTGATTTTAGGGCCTTAATGAAAGGACTACCATGTTGTCATTATTTATGACTTTCTTTTGAAACTTGGACTAAAACACCCTTCTATATTTTTTCCAATGCCAAAAGTGGCACTTGATTTGGACTTCTCAAGACATAGGGATGACTGCTTTACTAAAACCCCATGTTTAAGCATTGTTTTAGAAACACACAAAGACACTAATGTGCACAAACTAGACATTTGAATATAATCAGATTTGGATTGTGAAATTTTGAATAGATATAAAGTTATATTTCTTCTTCCATCCCTACAATTTAGACACAATTAAACATCACAAAAAATATAGTGTAGTGATAATGGTAATATGCTTAATTTTAATAAACTAGAAAATAACTATTATATAAATTAATAAAAAAAACAAAAACAATATATATAAACAAAAATATTAAAAAAAAACATTAGTTGTAGTCTAGTAGGAAAGCTCTGCAAACACAAATCCAATTATTAGTCTAAAACCCTGCATTGGCTCTCCATGGAAATTTTAAAAACCATGCGTTGGCTCTCCACCGACCTTAAACCTTGTTTTCAGAGATAATAATCTTATCCCACATAGAAGATCATGTCGACCCTACCGGTAGAGGAGGTGTATATGGGACCAGAAAATAAATATGGCAGACGATCATACTAGTAGAGGACACCTTATTCGGTAGAGGTATGAATATAGTCAGTGTTAGATTCTTTGATAGTTAGCTTATCAACCACAAATGTTCTGCTATCAAAGGGAATAGAGAAAAGCTCTGGACCATAGGGTTAAAATTCATTTTTATCGTTGCATAGCCCCCTCTTATGACAAAATTGAAACCACACATCGTATGCCTTATTACTTGAATAAATCTGGAACGACTCAGTCTGCTACTCTGCCTAGCCCCGTAATATCCTGACCTGTAGTGAATCAACCATCAACATCAATGCTCCCATACTTCCAAATGGCCTCCTCATAGTATTTTTCTTTCCCTTTTTTACAAGAATCATAATGATGACAATTCCCAACCATACAACCCACACCCACTCGATCCCCAACAACAAAATTCTTCAATTCTGAACCAACTTCAACTACTGTGCCTACTATTTCGTGGCTGAACAACAAAATTAAGAGTAAATTAAAGCTAAGCATGAATTTGTAGGAATTACACAAAGACACTAATGTGCACAAATTATACATTTGAATATAAATCGATTTGGATTGTGAAATTTTGAATAGATATAAAGTTATATTTCTTCTTCCATCCCTACAATTTAGACACAATTAAAACATCACAAAAAATATAGTGTAGTGATAATGGTAATATTCTTAATTTTTAATAAACTAGAAAATAACTATTATATAAATTAATAATAATAATAAAACACTATATATCTATATCTATATATATAATAACAAAAATATAAAACAAAACATGAGTTGTAGTCTAGTAGGAAAGCTTGACAAACACAAAGCCAATTATTAGTCTAAAACCCTGCATTGGCTCTCCACGGACCTTGAACCTTATTTTTGGAGATAATAATCTCAGGCCACATAGAAGATCATGTTGATCCTACTGGTAGAGGAGGTGCATAGGAGACCGACAAAGAACGATGGCATAGGATCAGACCAGTAGAGGATACCTTCTTTGGTAGAGGTATGAATGTATTCAGTGTTAGCTTCTTTGATAGTTAGCTTCTCAACCACAAATGTTCTCCTATCAAAGGGAATAGAACAAATATCTGGACCATAGGGGTAAAATTCCTTTTTATCGTTGCATAGGCCCCTCTTATGATAAAAATGGAAACCACACATCGTATGCCTTAATACTCGAATAAATCCATAATGAATCAATCCGCTACTCTGCCTAGCCCCATAATATCCCGACCTCCTGACCTATAGTGACTCAACCATCAACATTAGTGCTCCCATATGTCCAAATGACTTCCTCATAGTATTGTTCTTTCCCTTTTTTACAAGAATGGAAATGATGACAATTCCAAACCATACAACCCACGCCCACTCGATCCCCAACAACAAAATTCTTCAATTCTGAACCAACTTCAACTACTATGCCTACTATTTCATGGATGAACAACAAAATTAAGAGTAAATTAAAGCTGAGCATGAATTTGTAGGCTATATTCTCACTGAATTGATATTTAGCTTAAAGTGGTGTGGAAGACTAGAAACACATTACCCAGGAACCATTGGATATCAGGAACGATTCCATTCATTGCGGATTTAGTGTAGATCAGAGTGACAGATTCTGTAGTATATGATCTTGACGGTAATGTCATGTGGCCCTATTTTCCTGTAACAAAATTTAAAAGGTCAATAAAATGAACTTTCTCGTGCATACTTGGTATAGAAGTCAACAGTCAAAGCGCACCTCTCATTATCTATTTAAATGTATAACGCGATCAAGAAAAAATAGGAAAGGGTTTTTCTATGAGATGAGAGCGTAAAAACCTAGGAGCAGTGTTTCTCCAATGGTGGATCTTGAAGAGGGGGGAAAATATTAGGGTCAGTTTCTCCATGGGCGAGACTCAAGATAATGGGGAACTATGAAATGTACTAGATTTGTGGCCAGGAATCTAATCACATTTGACAAAGAAATACTATTATTTTCATGTACAAAAAAGGTTCAATCATATGGTGTATGTTGTGATATGGTTTGACCTAGATTTCAACATGGAAAATACATAGATATTCAACCCAGATGATTAAGTGTGAGTTTATTTACAAGTTTACATTGAGGAAGTCCTAATGCTTCTTAATATCATTCATAGTTAAAATGAAACTATAATAATTTGTATACCAACTCATTTACGGAAACTCATAATTGAGAATATACATTTCCACGAACAACCCCACTTTGGTAATTTACAACAAAGAAAGGATAAACAACGTAATTTACTGGTAGAGTGCCAATTTAGGACTTTGGTAAATAAGACAATATAAATAACATTAAGTATATCTCCAAATAAAAATAAAGTGCCTAAAAAAACATATCAAGTACGGGGGTTTTTGATGCAATTTTTCGATCATGACTTATTCCCAAGCACTTTCTAACAATCCTTATCAGCCCCAAAAAAATGGAAAATTATTTTTTCAAACAATCCCCATCGGGCCAAAAATATTGGAAAGTCACAATTTATAGTACTTTTAAAATGAAAAATAATAAGCAACAACGCTGAAACTTTCCAATAGTGCATAAGGAATGCATAGATGGAATAAAAAAGGAAAAACAAAGAGAAAAGATGAGCCATGGAAATGGAATAAAAGAGATAACAAAAATAAAAGATGTGCACCATGATTAAATAAATTATAATATTAACTTGTTGAAAAAAAACTATAGGCTATAAATGAGGGATAATGGTTACCTATATTTTCTTGTTTAGGCATGTCTTCTTTTTTACTCCAAGGAGTATTCATCTGAAGTTAATTTAGAAATATCAAGATATTCATTCAGCTGGGAAGGTCATTTTAAGACATGCTTTTCGACCATTCAGTTGCAAGGAAGAATTATATCTACTCACTAGTGTTTCCTTTAAGATCCCCCAAGTGAAAATGTTCTTTTGAAAAGAATCAATGGGTTCCTTATAAGTTGGGTTCACAATTGTTGTAGTTCAACTCGATTTGTACCTATAGGTTATCCTAGAGGTTAATCCAGTCCAACCTACTGCTATATTTCCTTTGGTTTGGTGAATTACATGTTTGGTGAAGAGTTTGTCTTTACATGCCCAAATTGACTAGAAATTTTCCACATGGCGCATTTTTTACTATCCCATCATATCATGTCATATCATATCATCATATCACATATAAATACTTTTCTTAAGGATATATTATTCTAACCAATGTATCAAGTATATATCATCTTTAGCTAATGAAGAACCACCAAAAAACACATTTTCATAATTTCTCAAAGCAAACTGTAAGCATGGCATCTCAAAATCATCTTATTTGTATCTTTGTACAACATTGCGACAATCATAGTCATGCAAAATTAATTGTGAAAGGTGAAGGAGGAAATTTCATTAAAAATTCAAGGAGAAGTCCAAGTGATTAAAGAAGAGACAAAATCTTCCACTTGTACATTGTTATTTTTTTGTTTCATCATTTATAATATTAATACTGTACATGGCATTTGGCAAATCATCTCAAGGACCAAATTTAACGCAGTGACCATTGGAGTGGTAAAGTTGAAAGAGATGAAAATTATACCCAAGTGAGATATATCATTTCTAATAACCATGATGAGTATCAGTGGTGGTGAGGTCGTCAAAGAGGGGGTGAGTGTAAATGCATGTTTGGTTTTATGATATGCTCTTCACAAAATCACAAAACATAGAACTTGAAGGATGAAGCATAAATAAAATGAGACATGGGCGCAATATATCAGGGGGATACCCTTAGGTATTTTAAATATCATTCATTATCTTATTCATCCAGCACAACATATGTATCATGATCTGGTTCAGAATCGACATCATTGAAAAGATTGTTTATATCAGCATCATAATCAAAATTGGGCACTTTCCTTTGAAATAGCATGCATCAATTTTTCATTTTTTCAATAAGCAAAAGCTTATATGTACAAAGTCTCATCCATATTCACAATATCCACATAATACATATTTGTACATTTATATGACAATTAGAAAATAGTTCGTGTACTTCCAAATAATAATAGAACTGACTCTAAATCTTTGTAGGCAACACCAAATAGGTACTCGTCGGATATATCTTCCTTGAGTGAGGAAGATAGACTAGAAGAGTTTGAAAGTGAGACGTCTATTACAAGATCTAATAGGTTAAGATCAACTAGAGGTGAAATGGTAAGGAGAAAGTTTAGTAGAGGCATGGAAATTGTTCTTTCTGAAGGAGGATCATGTAATTATGATTATGAGAGCATACTTGGCATTGAATTTCCCTTGAGGTATATACATCTTGTCAAATGATGGATACCCAAGGAGCTACCCCAAGTGGACAAGTATTTCTTCCTCAATTGGAGGATTTATCTCATTGCTCCATCATCTTTACATGGATTGGGGTTATTTTTCATGAATGGCATAATGGTAAAATATGGCACTGAAATTGAATTGATAGAGTATGTCTGACCAAGATACAAATACAATGACTGGTTGTTGTTGTTATGATATACGTTAAGTATGAGGAGATACAGAGTTGCAGCAAATTATATACAAATACTAGACAACAATCTGAACAAAGGAGCTACTATGTATATTGATGAACAAAGGAGCTACTATGTATATTGATGGAAGTCCAAAATATTCCAGAAATATTGCAAGGTTTATATACAATACATGACTAGGGACAACACATAAGCTACCCAATTGCATATTTGACGGACGTGAAGGAAATCACATATTCATTTGTGCAACAAAATCATTAGTTGCAGGTGAAGAGTTTTTGATCGATTATAATTTGAATCGAATAGATGTGAGGCTTGATATTATGGGGGTAATTATCTTGTACAACACTTAACTCAACATTTGATCAATGACTTATTATTTTTCTCTTGTAACAATTTTAATTATATCTACTTTTCATTATTAATTTTTCTTGATTCTTGTATTGTGGCAGGGTGATTGTGGCCAGATGCCACAAGCAAGTAGATATGATTTGGTAAACATCAATGCAATAATAACCAAAATTCATGATTATATTACAATTGTTAACATTTTACCTTTTTTGTGCTTATGATCTCAATACTTCAAGATGATATCACGCTTATTATATTATGGCAGGGGGTTACTCAGAACACACCTGCAGCTTCTAGTCAGGTAAACGTGACTGCCATATCAACACTAATTTTTGTCTTCATTAATCACATCTATTAGATATTGCTCAATTTTTACTTTTTAGTATGAATATGGCTTGCTTCCTGTGTTGTGGTAGGATCACCGTGGGAAGTCACCAATGGTGTCGCATCAAGTAAATGTTAGCATAATAATACCTAGTAGCATCAATGTAATAATAGCCACAATTCATGATTACATTACAGTTGTCAACATTTGACCTTGTTTATGCTTATGAGCTCAATATTTCAAGATGATATCATGCTTATTGTATTGTGGAAGGGGGTACTCAGAACGCACCTACAGCTTCTAGTCAGATAAACGTGGATGACATATTAACACTAAAAATTTTCTTCATTAATCATGTTTATTATACATGGTTCAATTTTTACTTTTCAATGTGAATATTTCTTGCTTCTTGTATTGTGGTAGGATGACCGTGGGAAGTCACCAATGGTGTCACATCAGGTAAATAAATATAGCGTAATAGTACCTAAACATGATTAAAGTAATTATTTTTCTTATTATATACATGTTATTTTTTTAAGTGAATTTTTGTAATGATAAAATAAATTAACTACTTTTATTGATTGATGTTTGTAGAGAACAACACATCAACATGACGAGGTGGTCGTTGTTAAACTTTCATATGCTAAGCTAGATCATTAGTATTTCATTTTGATTTCATAACAAAAGCATATAAACAGGATCACTGAAAGATAGACAAACACAACCATACAAAAGGAGAACACAAAGATTTATCCTGGGAAAACCCTAAAGGGAAAAACCTAGCAAAATCTTCCTCAATATAGATGCCCCAAAAGATAAAAGATAAAACCAACAAGGAGATCAAAGCCTGATCCTCATCCTTCTCCAGCTACTTCTCTTCTCCACTAATGCGCTACACAAGTGAGAGTGTGTGTGTCTCAAATGAGGAGCACCACACCTCTATTTATATTCATCTGTTCACTTGAATTAACTCATCCGACATGTAGGCTCGATTTAATCATGTAGGCTCGAGTTACACATGTAGGCTCAAGTAACCACATTAGGGTGCTAATGACCCACCTTTACAAATAGAGGGGACAACCTCATGACTCTTATTAGTTCTTCCTATTAGAAGCATCGGGGTACAAGATAATACAAGTGGTTCTCCCAGTAGGACCATCGGGGACCACAAAAGATACATATAGAATATTCTTTGAAGTTACAATATTTCAACACTCCCCCTTAACGAGAAGGGTATTTTTACAACAACATCAACAACAACAATAGTAGGAGAGGACATCATCAACATCATCAGGTTAACACATCTATAAATCATTGGAAGCTTTTCAACATCATATAGTCTTCGTCTTCAATATTTGACGACATCAACTCTTTAATAAACATTGGCATCTTTTGACCTTTTGATCAACAACATCTTCAACACTTTTATCTTTCGATCAGCAACATCTTCAGCACTTAGACCTTTCGATCAGCAGCAACATCTTCAGCACTTTGACCTTTCGATTAGCAACATCTTTGACACTTTGACCTTTTTATCAGCAACATTTTCAGCAACATCTTCAACACTTTGACCTTTCGATCAGCAGCAACATCTTCAGCATTTTGACCTTTCGATCAGCAGCAACATCTTCAGCACTTTGACCTTTCGATCAGCAGCAACATCTTCAGCACTTTGACCTTTCGATCATCACCAATATCTTCAACATTTTGATCAGCAATATATTCAGCACTTTGATCTTTCGATCAACAAAGACATCTTCAACATTTTGACCTTTCAATCAGCAACATCATCACATTCTGATTAGTAACATCGTGATCAGCACCATCATCATACTTCAACTCTCGAACAGAATCATCATCATCATATTCTGATATTTTGATCAGTATGTCGTCATCATCACATACTGATCATCATCATCATTACACTCTGATATTTCGATCAATACATCATCACCATCATACTCTTGATCGTTCGATCAGTACATCATCATCATACTCTGATATTTTGATTAGTACATTATCATCATCATAAAAACATCATCATCATGAAAACATCAACATCATCAAAACACCATTATGATCAAAACATTCAACATCATCAAAACATCAAAATATCATCATCATCACACTCTGATCTTTCGATCAGTACATCATGATAATCATAAAATCATTATCATCAAAACATCAACATCATCAAAACATCAACATCATCATCATCAAAACATCAATATGATCCTTCCTTTCGGAATTACGGGATCAACATGTCTGTGGTACTTAGACGATCCTTCCTGTCGGAATTACGGGATTTAGGTCTTTACGGACTTACTAACGATCCTTCCTTTCAGAATTACGGGATCAACACATTTGTGGAGCTCAGATGATCCTTCCTTTCGGAATTATGGGATCAAGTCTTTACAGAGCTACTAACGATCCTTCCTTTCGGAATTACAGGATTTAGGTCTTTACGAAGTTGCTAATGATCCTTCCTTTCGGAATTACGGGATCAACACATTTGTGGAACTCAGACAATCCTTCCTATTGGAATTACGGGATCAAGACATCTGTGGAACTCAGACAATCCTTCCTGTTGGAATTACGGGATCAAGTCTTTACGGAGCTACCAACGATCCTTCCTTTCATAATTACGGGATTTAGGTCTTTACGGAGTTACTAACGATCCTTCCTTTCGAAATTACGGGATCAACACATCTGTGGAACTCAGACAATTCTTCCTATTGGAATTACGGGATCAATTCAATGATCCTTCCTTTCGGAATTACGGGATTTAGGTCTTTACGGAGTTACTGACGATCCTTCCTTTCGAAATTATGGGATCAACACAGTTGTGGAACTCAGACAATCCTTCCTATTGGAATTACGGGATCAACACACGTTCTTGAGTACCGAAGTCACCGGATCTATTCTGAACCGAGGTTCAAGGATGATACAATCCTACTACCTTCTCGATGACCGAAGTTCACCGGATCTGTTCTGAACCAAAGTTCAAGGATGATACAATCCTGCCAACTTCTCAATGACCGAAGTTCACCGGATCCATTCTGAACCGAAGTCCAAGGATGATACAATCCTGCCACCTTCTCGATGACTGAAGTTCACCGGATCCGTTCTGAACCAAAGTCCAAGGATGATACAATCCTGCCACCTTCTCGATGACCGAAGTTCACCGGATCCATTCTGAACCAAAGTTCAAGGATGATACAATCCTGCAACATTCTCGATGACCGAGGTCACCAGATCACTTCTGGACATATGTCCCAGGATGATACAATCCCTCTTCATTCTCAAAGACCGAGGTCTCCGGATCACTTCTGGACATATGTCCCAGGATGATACAATCCCATTGCAACATCACTACTCCCCCTTTCAAGAAAGGTCTTTCCAAACCACACCAAGCTTGTCTCGAAAGTGTTCAAACTTTACTCGGGACAGAGGCTTCGTCAGCACATCACCATCTAAGCCATCATCATCTACATCTTCAGTATGTGAATACTGAACTATCACCATCTGTATCTCCAGTATGTGAATACTGAAAGAATCATCTATATCTTCCGTATGGGAATACTGAAACATCATCATCTACATCTTTATCTTGTATGTAGAAATATCGAATTTCTATGTGTTACGATGGGACACAAGGTTCTCTGTTATCACAACTCTCGTTATCACATAGAATCAATGTATTATCCATCTTCAGGTCAAGGAGACCTGATATCAGCTTCTGAAGCCATATGGCTTCACAACTTAGTAGAGCAATCTACTATGTATTCTGCTTTTGTTGTTCTAAGAGAAACATTGGACTGTTTCCTGCTAAACTATGAACTCATAGCAGACCCCAAACAAAAGCATCTACCTAATGTGCTTTTCCTGCCGGAGATACTTCCAACCCAATCTGCATCTGTATAGCCATACAATCTGTAGTCATTGCTACCATCATAGTATAGACCAAGGTCTATAGTCCCTTTCAGATATCTCATCACATGTTTTGCAGCTACTAGGTGAACCCATCTCGGTTGAACAAGATATTGACTTAAGGTGTTCACAGCAAAACAAATGTCTGGTCTGGTATTTGTTAAGTACATCAATGACCCAATGATCTGTTTGTAATGAGTCACATCTACTAACTCTGATGAGTCATCATCTAACAAATTTAGGTTGGAGTCCATGGGTGTGACCATGGCTTTGCATTCCAACATATTTAATCTCTTCAATATCTCTACCGCATACTTTCCCTGGTTGAGAAATATTTCTTCTGAACTTTGTCATATTTCCAGACCTAGGAAATAGTGCATTAACCCAAGGTCTTTCATCTCAAATTCTTCTGCTAGTTTCTTCTTGCTTTCCATGATATGTTTCTCCTTCCCCATCAAGAATAAGTCATCCACATATAATAGCAGGATGACAGGTTCATCTTCTACAACCTTGAGATAAAGGTTAGGATCAACTTTACTCTTGGTAAAACCCATAATTGACAGGAAACTGCCATACCAAGCTTTGGGAGCCTGCTTCATGCCATAGAGGCCCTTCTTCAACTTACACATATGAGTCCATCTATCTTCAACTTCAAATCCTTTCGATGTAAAACTCTTCCCCAATTATACCATTAAGGAAGGATTGTCTTTACTTCATCATGGAAGCAACTACCATCATAGTTCTGAAGGAAGTGTACCTTGCTTCCTGGAGTAAGTGTCTCTTCAAAATTAATTCTCTCTTTCTTATAGAAACCTCTAGCCACAAGTCTTTCCTTACTTCTATCAGCGACATATTTTATCTTGCAAATCCATTTGTAAGATACCACATGCTTTCTTTCTGGTTTGAGTACTATATCCCAAACATCATCATAACATCTTCCATGAGTTCGTCTTGTCAGATCATCAACATATCCTAGTCTTCTGCATTCAACTTTGAAGGTTGGAACCCACTTTACTCTTGGTAAAGTCTCGATCCATCAGGAAGCTGTCCATCATGTCATACCGTGTCGAACTCAGATATCTTCTGTAGTCACTCCCCCTGAAGTGGAGTATTATCTTCCTTCTTCGTTATGTATAGGTGATTCTATGCTTGATATATACTGGTCAATAGAGTATGTCATGTCATAGTCTATTCTTTGTACACTTGTTCTTGCAGATCCATATGGAAGATACTACGTACTTCCCTTTATGTCTCGAAATCATATCATATACATCATTCCCCATAATCAACTGTTATTCTTTGATCATAGCTTCTTTCATAACATTTTTTTCTTCATCTTGAGTTATCTCTCATACCCATGGTGGTCTTCAGCCTTCGAGGTGGATCTACCGCTCTTTGAAGCTCTTTCTTTCGTCATGGTGTCTCTGACCCTAGGAGCTTCAGATTCATGTTTATTGAATTGTCATCACTTGTTCTTCGGAACAAGTCTCATCCTTCTTTTCTTTTAGGAGGTTGTACAGGACCTTTCCTACAATTCAAATGCACTAGTTGCATGGTTAGAACTACATATGCATAATGACAAATTCTTATGCATCATGCAACTATTTAGCCAATACAACATTCATCCATATCTCACAGAAACTTTCTATATGCCTTCCATCTCTACCATGACATCATTGAGATTGTGCACTAATCCAATATGTCAGCAAATAGGTTTCATTCTAGATAAGAAACAATGAATATTTGTATAGAACCATGAGCTACTTACCCATCACATGCATGCAAACAACACATCAACTGAATATAATCAAATGCATAAATATCATTAAATGACAACTGAATACTTATCTTTTGTTTGTTTCGTGGGTAGACTCCTTCTTGATCATTTTGCTTCATCATCTTCTTCATCCATGAAATCATCATTTCTTATCCAAATGATAAGATGGATAAGAGGTTCGTCAAGAATTGAGTTCTTCATATTCCTCATCGCTTGAGGGTCTTCTTTGAATGGTGAGAGCTTGATCTTCAATTTTCTCCCATATTTCTTCTTCTCTTCTTATGAGATGAGCTTCTTCTTCTTCCCAGAGTCAACTGAAAGTAATCACTCATTCCTCACATGAATGAATCCCATGATCATGGGAGGCCATTCTATGCTTCTTCTTCTACCGCTTCAAGATTTATGCATTATGGATCTTCACATTATTCAA